>MU223781.1:1998411-2038348 GCA_018584345.1 Thuja plicata | reverse complement strand
TTTTTTTTGATTTCTCGCCTCGAAAACTGTGTCGTACGGCCCTAGATGGCCGAAATTTTTTGCCTGTGCCCACGGAGGCTAAGATAGTCGAGTTTTATATGAATTCGACTCTCCCGGGCCTTCTGAATGCAATGGTGGAGTCCTTTTCTGCTCAATCTGCTCCAGAAGATCGTGCCTCCTCCAAAGTGCCAAAAAAAAAAGAAAACCCCAGAGAAGTTGTAGATGACGCCTTCGATTCGTGGCTTCAAAAATATTCAAACCAGACAGCAGCAGGGCGGCTCTGATACCATGTAGGAATTGCAAACATGCAAATCCACAGACCCCGAATACACCTGCATGCAAGAACCTGATACAAAGAAGAAGCAAAAAATGAAAAAGCTGAAGAACTCAGAAGTTGCTCAGAAAATGAGAGCTAAATTATAATCTGAATTAATGAAGAGTAATTACAAAGTTCGACCTTATAAAGGTGAACAAACCCTAAAACCTAAGAGCTAGGATGCGCAATATAATTAATATAAAGTATTAATTATATGCACCTAAGAGAAAGCATAAGCCGAAAAAGAGTAAACTGATTACTCTAACACCAAGTTAGAAGAATCAAGGAAGAAATGGGTTGAAGAATATACAACATTTAAAGAAGTAGAGGCATGGGTAAAACAAAGGTATGCTGATGAAATACATGCCACTCTCATGCAATGCACTCATGATTTAAGTCCTGCTGCCATTTATTTACAGGGAAAGAAGATTGTCAACATCTTGGATGAGTTTAATGTAGATAAGGACAAATGGGATCTAATAATGGATAAATGGAAGGGAAAGAGGACAGAATTGAAATTCTTCTATTCTACATCTAAAGAAGAAAATAATGTTGATATCATATTGATTGGCACTTATAAATGTCTCAAATTACTAATGGACTTGGATATCAAAAGGAGCATCATTGTGAGAAAGGTAGAAACTTTGAGGAAGGAATATTTGAAGGATCATTATGAGATGTTTCCTAACTTGTTCAAGAAGAATGGTGCAATAAAATATAAACCATTATGGATGAGACAAATGAATGAGGCGTTGGAAACTAGGACCAATAGTATTATTACTTTGGAAATCACACTTCTGTTTGTCCAAACTGTGGAAATCATTAACAACGCCAGGTCATTTTTTGAATTCTAGAAAGATGAAGTTGAAAAAGCCAGTGTCATTTGGAATGGGATTAACAACAGAAAAGATGAAGTCATTAGTTTCTCTTGGCCAAGTGATGAGGTGTATACCTCCTGGAAGGAAAAATATAATACAGTTGATCAAGGAGAAGGTGGCAGTATGTAAAAGACAACAAGTGGGAGTGCTCCTGATTGGTGAATAAGAAAGACAAAGATAAAGACCCTACATCAACAAGATCAAGGACAATAGATTCTAGATGGCGACTATCAAACAACCATAAAGAAGTTACAAGTACCGAGGCGATCAGAAGACAAAGTATTTTGAAAATATTGTAGCAAAAGTGGTTATCACTTCACTTGCTACTTTTTATTTTTCTTGAGTCATTTGTTTTGTCCTTGTTACAATTGATTCGTAGCTTGTTGAAATCCTATTATATAAAAGGATTCCCAAGATCATTGGAAAGGGCTAGAAAATTTGTATTGTAAACATTCTTGCAAGGTTTTAGTCAGGGAAATATAGCAGAAAGTTTGTACTAGATAGGTGTGATAATTAGAAATAAAGTTGAAAGATCTCTTGCATATTATTGAAGAGGTTATCTCTGAGTACATCTTGTATACTGGAATATGATTCTGTCAACTTAATACAAAGATCCAAATTCCAATCTCTCCTATGTCGTCTTGTCTTGTGAGTTATGAATTTTTTGATTCATTAGCATAGAATTTCTCTGTGTTTATGTACTTATTTGAGAGTTTTGATCAAGGATCAGATTAAAAGATGCTTTCATTAATACATAGATTCATCTGACATATGCTAGGATTCTATGAGTAGTATGTGTTTGGGATATTTGTGTTTATGGCTTAGAATCTTTAATGAATATTGATTTTGGTATATTTTATTTGAGTTAGAGAGTAGCCCAATGGATAAGGCACTGACCTGAAATTAATAAGTTCTTTGTTATTGCACACCTGGTTGCATATTGACTATGGTTTCTATATAAACAAACATAAATCCATTAAGTCTATACTTGTATAAGTTTGTTGTGAGTTTCTATCTCATGATCCATTTTATGGTTGATGTTCAATGGGTAATAAGCCAATTATCTAGTATCTCTCAGTTATGTTGAGTTGTTAGATTACTGCTTAGATGAATACCATATAGAAATATCTCAAGGTATTGTAGGGTATCCCCCCCTTGATATAGAAGAACCTAAAGAGTAGAAGTATTGTAAGAGTGCTTGTCAGTTGGTCCTTTTCTTGGATGGAGAAATATTTGGAGTTGGCTTCTCTATAAAACTAATAATAAGAAGAAGAGGTTGTTGTGTTTTGTTGCAATATAAAAATTAACCAACACCTCCAATACCCCCCACACCTATATTCCTATATAAACCCCCACCACCACCCTAAAAATCCCCTTCCCCCCTATTTAGGCAATATATTGCCCAATTTTTTCCCATTTTAAACCCCCCAATATGAGTGCACGTGATAATGTATTGCTCCTTCAGTGAAGACCTTGTGCACTATAATAAGAAAATGATTCAGAAGTGAACAAGGTGGGTATCTAATTAGTAGGTTTGTAGTATGGTCCGTGGCGTCTACCCAAACAGTTTGTATGTGTGTGAGACACTTAAGTCTCTAGCTGACCATGATGGCTACTTAGGCACTCTGGCCTGGTCAAGGCTACCATCAACAAACCTCACCTAAGTTTGGTTGGATTGAGATGATTTTGAGATTTATCCCATGTCTCTTTTATATACTGGTCAGAAGGATTTATTGGTTTGAGTTCATCCTCTGAGGAAGAAGTGCAATCCCCAGACAGACCTCTATAAAAAAAATAAAAAGGTTTTTAATCTAACAAAATGTGCAAGTGCGACAAACACCCAAAACACATGGTTAATCGAATTAAGCTGAAAAATCTAAATGCTAGCTAATTTAAATCATCCAGTCAAGCATGTGGGTTTTTTTTTAAGCACTAAACTAGATGAGGGTTTGATTGTTCAATTTTATGCACCAAATCCAAATGTACTTTGTTTTGTTTAATTCTTAGCCACACGTCAATTTTAATCACCAACACAAAATGTGAATCTATGATGTTTGAGCATACACTATTCTTTTTAAGCACCAAAATATGAATGAATTTATTTTAGATTAGACAAGATTAAAATTGATTCCATGCCACAAGCTACCAAGAAGCAATTAGTATCAAAAACCTAACAATTAGTTCTGATAATCTACAAGTGTGCTAGTATTAACATAATGACAATTGAATTTCTCTGTAATTCTTCTCACGTCCTTGTCCAAATAAGCATGTATAACACCTTTGTACCCGATTTTTGCTTCAAATGCCTCAATTCTCAATCTGTGTGCTGGTCCTTTTTTTTCTTAATTTCTCGCTCTCTTTTAAGATGCTCGAAAGGTTCTTGAATTTTAACTTTTTTGTGTTTAGGTGGTGTACTTGTCTTTTCATTATCATAAGTACATAGTTGACCTATCAGAGAAGCAAAAATAAGATTAAAAAATATTTTTTTTTATTTCATCAAGCAATTGTGTCTTTTCATATCTGTAAATGTGTTGTTTAAATAAGGAAAATGTATGGAGTCAAGTGCATCACTTTATCAACAACTATGACAATTCAAGCTGGTAAGTGCATCGATGTAATCTGCAACCTATATTTAAATTAGAGAACAAAAATAGAGTAATAATAGCACTTAAATAAAAAAACTAGTAGATTATAATGAATAGATCCATTTGTAATAAATAGGTCTGATCATTGTCAGATAATTAGGAATTAATGCCAAAATCCCAATGAATAAAACATCAATCAGAAGAACAACGATTGTAAAATAATTGAGCAAGACAATGAATATCATGCAAGTGTGTCAAATGAAACGTGTAAGTGTGCCATTTGTATCTTTTGTGTATGTCAAACTAGAGATGTAAGTGCGTCGATCTATTTGTGTATGCATCATTATGGGTGTGTAAGTGCATCGATCAAAATTGTGCCTGTGTCAAATTAAATCTGTAACTGTACAAAAAAGAGAAAAATCAAAATTTTGAAGCTTCGTACTTCACGTCGAGTTCACTAGTTGTAATCGGGGTAGTAAGGATCAACATAAACCTGCAATAACATTAAAATATCAACCATAAAGGGATATGTTAGGCAGTTAGTATTCCCAATATCGAAAGAAGAAGAAAATAAATATCATGCATAATCATCAAATCATAACGAAATCAATTAAAACACATGAACATGCAAACCAAAAGTCCTCCTTCGTTGTTCCCCTTCTCTATGCAATGTGGGCTCTCATAAATGAGTGCTCGATGTGTCAGCATGATAATTCAAAGCAATTGTGGTTAACAAACTAAGAGAATTATCTCTCTATTTATAAGATTTTCAGGGTGTCCAATCAAGATTCCATGATTGGTGGGTTGATTGACTGTGATTGAGGAGTTAAACTCTGAGTGAGTGTGAATTTAACTCAATTGATTGCCTATTGATAGAATAGATGGATCTGTTAAGAGGATATATTGAAGAGTTGATTGATTTGATTGAGGACTTTAACTGATGAGGTGGATTAGAAGACTAGATAGATTAAATAGATAACTGGTTTGATTGATTAGTTAGGAGAGAAAGTTATGGAGTTAACTGAAACTCATAATTGAAAGGATAAATATGATTAAATAAATAAAATAGTTTTATTTCCATATGTGGGGAATATAAATAAATAAATAATCTTTATTTATTTATGAGAAGAATAATTAGTTTAATGAAATAAATATCATTTATTTAACTATGAGAGGGAAATTGATTTAATTATAACAATAACAATAATAATAATAAGAGGAAGCATTTAATTAAATAATATGATTATTTAATTAGTTTTAATGACATGGAGAATAATTAAATAATGATAATTATTTAATTACTTTATAGATAAATAATTAGGTAATTAATTAAAATCACCTAATTTTGAAATTATAGAGAAATGATAATTTTGAATTTAGATTATAGTGGAAAGACGTCAATTAATTAAATAATAAACATTATTTAATAATTGAAGAAGAATATTAGTAAAGTTGTTGCTTTAAAGTAACAAGTCATTTTTAATTGTCTATAGTAGCATGAATAATTTGCAATAATTGCTTAAATATTATAGGTTGACTCCAAAAATTGACATCTTTTTTTTTTCCCTGTTTGCATAGTCTTTGTTGGTTATATGGTCTCTGCCCACAACAGTGTATAAAACCCCACCAATTTGGATTGGACTCCACTGCATTTTTCCTTCCTTAGCTTATTGTCTTGATGGATTATGGTGTATGATTTACATAGTCAAATTCATGATGGATCGTGGTGTATGATTTACACAGCCAAATTTAGAAACTTTCAATACTCATTAACACCAACCATGGAAACTTCATATCTTTAATTAATTCAGTCTAAATTGTATAATATTTGTTTCATGATCCAAATGTTGACTGGTGAAAAATGATTGAAGTAGAAACCCTCCAAGGGTTGGCCTTTATTGATTAAGTTTCTTGCTTCACATAATAAAGTAAAATATAGACAATATGAAAAGCTAACAACAGCCTTTTCTATATTGCATATTAAAATTGTAGGCCAGATAGTGTTTTGAAAGTTTGATTCATAGCACTAGCAAAGCTACTTGCTTTAACCATCCACGTGAAGAAGATCTCGAGAGAAGATAGGAACTAGAAAGTTTCATTCACAAGACAAAAGTAATAGTTGTCCTATCATACAAAGTGGACCTCTACAAGTACTTAATGGCAGAAGACCATCACCAATAGACCTGTCCCTACCATTCTGTTTCAAGAGAAGTAGAACATAATCTACAAACTTAAGCATGTCTAGCATAGTTTTATGGAAGCTTTCTTTTCTGGTTAAAAGTGGTGTTCTAATTTACAATATTATATAGAATTTTGGAAAAAATTTCAACAAAATCGGAGTTGCTAATGTTTGGGATGGGAAATCTCAATCACTAACAAAAGGGGCTACATGTATCTAAAATGTCTCTACAAAAAATAGGTCAAAAATAGGACATGTAAGTTGGTTTTTGTCAAAATGTTGAAGCATAAATTAGGCATGTTGATTATTTGGAAGAATGTGGACAATCTTTTGTAGGTCGAAAAACAACTAATCAACTTGAACAACTACTATTTAATTCTATGACGCAAATACTTTACAATAGCAAAGTGTTCTTTTTCTAATTTATAGGTCAAAAAACAACTAATCAACTTGGACAACTACTATTTAATTCTATGATGCAAATACTTTACAATAGCAAAGTGTTCTTTTTTTATTTTGAGAAAACTTTTAGATATGGAATCACATTCTATTTGGAAACTAACTATTAATAATTATTTTAAATAAAATTTTACCAAAAAGAAACCTTAAGAATATATTGAATAGCTAATGATAAATAAATAAAATTATGAATTTGTAAAAAGAATTCACATTCCTTCCACATATAATCTTGCAGAAGAGAACAAACACCATTGAAACAATCCCATACATTCAACTTTTTCACTCTAATAGTGTTAGCCTGCTTGCCTGCTACCTTCATCTGGTGGATGTGTGGTAATTTCCCAAACAATGGTACAACTATTGTCAAGCAATCCTACCGCTACATAATTGTTTTGCAGGTGCAAATAGGGGAGGGGTTCTCGCAATCACAATAGTGAGTTACCGTGTGAGGAAACCGCCTAGAGGGCATATAAATAGAGTGTTGCTCATCATAACCAGCAAACTGACAGCTTTATTGGAAATGCAAAGCTCTCAGTATGAAGGACCAAGCATGGGGTTTCCAAAGACAAATTCGTCATCAAAGCTAGTGCTAGGTTCGATTTCAGTTAGGGTTGGTCGCAATATCCTTGCAAACCAATATTTGGTAGAGAGTTTCCAAACCTCAGAGGAAAATTCAGGTATCGTAACCCTCCCATTTCTAGGGCACAGTTCTATATTATCTGTGTATTATTTGTTAAACAATTTGCAAGATTTTATCATTGGAGTTTATGTTTTTACTAATTTAGGGTAAATTTTTGGCTCCCCATTTTCATTAGATTTACAGAGACATAAAAAACTGAGAGCTTCTTAAGATTCTCTCTAAACCATTGTCTAAGTTTGCTCATCCATGAACAATATCAGATGCTCAATAGGTAGAGTCTAATCTAAGTTCTTAATCAACAAAACCTATTTTCATTCTTCTCAGCTTCTGGGTGCTCTTCAAGGTAGCTTGCCATGTTCAATTAAGTTAACAATGCATGGTTCTATATTATCTATAACATATTCTCTATGCAATTTTTGTTAAACAATTTGCTAGATTTTACAAATTTAGGGTAAATTTTTGCCTTTATTTTCATTAGATTTGTACAGATACATTAAAAAAATGAAGAGTTACTTATGATTATCTCAAACTATTGTCTAAGTTTACACATCCACGAACAATATTAGATGCTCAATAGGTAGAGCCCTAATTTAAATTCTTAATCACTAGTACCTATTTTCATTCTTCTCAGCTTCTGGGTGCTCTTCAAGGTAGCTTGCCATGTTCGATTAGGTTAACAATGCACAGTTCTATATTATCTGAAACATATTCTCTGTGCATTTTTTGTTAAATAATTTGCAAGATTTTCCTATTGGACTGTATGTTTTTACTAATTTAGGGTAAATTTTTGGCTCTCTATTTTCATTAGATAAATAGATTTACAGGAACGCAGAAAGGTTTGGGTTTCTTTTCACTTTATGTGCTCAAATAGAGGGTGATACACTAGCTTTTTTGCATTTTTTATCTGTTCTGAATTTTCTAATCTTTCATTTTTCAGAGAAAGAGATATGAGATGGAAGCAAAGATATCATTATTACCAGAACATTGAGAGCACCAACCTTTAAATTTATATCATTATGGTAGACGCACAATTGTTGCATGTAAAAAACCATGGACAAGGCAGAAATGATGTCTAATGGAATGTTATGGTTGCAGGATATATAAAAAATGGATTTGTTGAAAATACTGCAGAAAATTTCAAGCAAATGCAATCATCAGATGTAGAGAAAAATTTCACAACCTTTGCTAGCATACTTCATACTTCCAATGTGTGCCAAAATGGGAGCTTTGGAATAGGGTACAAACATACGTCAAACCGTAATGGGAAGGGTTTTTTTGGTCAGATGTTGTAGTTGCAAGTGCCCTGGTAGAAAAATATGCAAAATGTGGAAGCATACAAAGGCATGTCAACTGTTTAACAAAATACCTCAAGGAAATGTGGTCTTGTGGACTGCAATGATTGTAGTGTATGAAAAAAAAATGAATTTGTTGAAAATGCTATAGAAACTTTCATGCAAATGCAATTCACAGGTGTAAAGACAAATTCCACAATATTTTCCTGCATCCATCCTGTCTGTGTCAGAATGGTAGCTTTGGAGCAAGGTATGAACCTCCATCAAAAATGATGGAAGAGGGATGTAGTTGCAAGTGCTCCAGTAGACATGTATGGAAGAAAAGACCAGTCATCTCAACTGTTTGACAAAATGTCTCAAAGAAATGTGGTCTCATGAACTACAATGATCTTAGGATAAAGTTGCGATGGAATTCATCCAAAATTTGATGATGAAGCGGTATTAGCCTTTGGACTTTATGCTTTTTACTGTTCGTGGGATAATCTAGCATCTAATGCAGAAATATAATATTGAAAAGAACGGTATCTGCAATTGTATCTGCAACTATACGGAGATTGGTATTTAATCATATATGCTACGGTAGGGGTTCCTAATTTTAACCTGCATTGGTTCATATATAATGTGCATAATATTCACGTGAGTCACTTGTTATGGTATATTCAAGTGCCTTCTTGAATTTGTGAGTAATTTTAGTTGGGCTTTAAATTATTTGGTAAACAACATGAGGAAATGCATATAGACTTCTATGTTTTATTATTATTATTATGTTAGTGGGTTTTATGTACAACTTCTCTCTAAGCTCAATTGTTCACTCTCTGAACAACAAATTTATTATTTAGATGTCTTCTTAACTGAAAGACTAGACATCTCATTGATGATTAAACTCTTCTGCTATCTGTCTATATTCTATCCAACTCAATAACTACTGCACTTAATCTGAAACATATTCTCTATGTATTTTTCGTTAAACAATTTGTAAGATTAAATTTTCCTATTCCCCTGTAACGAGTTGGGGTACATTTTCGGCTCTTTTTTGCTTGGAAAATCTCTAGTGGGTTTACCTTAGCTCATACCAGGCGTGGTTAAGTTTACTTTCTAAAATGATTGGTATAAATGGATGTAAGATATATCTTCAAATACGGAGACAACATGAATTCATTTGAAGGATTATTTACTTATTCCTCAAAATCATTTATTAATATTCTTTATCTCCTATGTTCAAAGATTGGTAGAGATAAACAAGCAAACGATACATAATAGATCAACAAAATAACAAATATGAATCTTTCCTTTATAGTTTATATGAAATAAAATAGGAAACTTAAGAGCAATTCTGTACTGTGTATATTGCAGGAGAAAGTGACCATGTCCTCTCTTTAAAAAAATATATATGTGATCTATAGGTATGTTATACAATATTTATGAAATTTCAATTTTCAAAATTACCTTATGTACAACATTCACAAATTATCTTTTGCATTATGGGAACTGTCATTTGACCTCCCACACCTCTTCAACATACCCATTGCACATTAAGGTGTGATTGCTAGTTGGATTGTTGTTTCAAATTAAATTGTCAAATTGAGTGATAAGTAGGAGATATTTTCCACAAGTCAAATTAACATATTGCTATCATGACTCAACTCTGTAATTTTTTAGTCAAACTAATTGATCCATGTTTTACGAGTAGTGGTTCATAAGAACCCATCTCTCATAAGAGTGAATGGGATATTTAGCACTTGTTGCATCTAGGTGATGCTCAGGGGTGAAGCATCGAGCCTTTCCGAGAGGTCACCCATCCCAATATTGTTCCAACTCGAGCGTGCTTAACCATGGAGTTTCCTCCAAGGTTAAGCTTACTTAGCTTGCTTGGTCTTCATCTATTCTTCACCATTGAGTTAACTATAGCTCTACTCTCAACTCTTTTAGAGCATTAAACACATCACAAATTGGCATAATGTTGAAATTTGTTTGTCTTATTGTTTCAAGTAATCAAATAAAATTATTAAGAATAGAGTTGTAGAAATCATTTGTTCTGTTACTCAAATTTTCATCTTAGGTGAAGTGTTTCACACATAGCAGATTCACAAGAACTTTCCTCACTCACAAAAGTCAATGCAATGGGGTTGATGGCTCTACAAAGTGTGACAATTGGGACTTTAGATTGTGATGAATGTGTTATTCCTATTAATGCAACAAATGAAATGACACATCACAAGAAAGGGAACATTATCATAGAGAGGTAGTCTAACCTTGTAAAAATTGTCAGCTAGTAATGGAATTCACACAAACAAACTCACTTAGAGCTTATTCATTAAAAAATGTTTATTTGATGCATGTGTCTATTTGTTTTTATCTTAAGTGAGTTTTTTTTAAAAATGTGTGTTAACACTGTCTTTGAAAAGTTGGTTTAGATGAATTAGCATGCTGATTTTTTTGAAATATTTACAAAATAGAAGTTAGAATGAATTAAGGATTGTTAACATTCTAGGTGTAAAATTTAGTAAGAAGTGTTACTTGATGATTCTACGTATTTGTGTTGTCTTTGAAAATGCTAACTATGACTGATATAGATTTTGTGTATTAGTTGTTTTAATGTTTTGTTAAAATTGATGCATCCAAAATGATGCATTGTTTAAGAGAAGGATGTCACAACCTTTATTTTATGTTATTATTTCCCTTTCTATATTTAATTTTATTAGAAAATTAAATTTTACAAAAAACAATAAAGAACTTAATGTTAATAGTTTAAAAAATTATATATTATAATATTTTTACACAAACAAAATTATACATATTTGTAAAGTTTAAAAAAGTCTTTTAAATTAATACCTCATTAAAAATAATGATTATGAATGTTTTGTTTTAATTAAAAGTTTTTAAAGATTTAGTATAAATTGGAGTAAAAAGGTAAAAAGTGAATGGGTGATTTGTTTAATAATGAAATTTAAATTTACATGTAAAAGTCTTATGTGCTTTAATATAAATTAAGAATATTTCATACTTCATAGCATGTGTAGGAATTATAAGCAAAGGTTTATATTTAATAAACTAAAATCTCATTCTTCGTGTGAACTAAGAAAGAGTTCTCTCTTTAAAAAAAAAAAAAAAAAGTCATTCAAAACAAACTAGAGTTAAGTTTTGTTTAAACAAGAATCGATGTTTTTAGTAGACAAAAAGTTCCTTTTAAAAGGAGGAAACCTGAGTTAAGTTGACCATCCAAACTTGACAATTATAACTGATACCTTGTTTTGAGTTTTTTTTTTTTATAAATTTTTTTAACAAGGGGGTATCCCCGCGACCTAGCCCAGCGACCAGCAGCCCAGATCTTGGGTACCTATGCGAGCTAGGGCGAAACTAATCCCCCCTGGGTGAGATTGTGGGCTCAAACTCTGGTCCCACCAGATAAATCCGGAGGGAGTTTCGAACCCGAGACCATGGGGGTAACCCACAACCTCAAGCCTCCACTCCCCACCGTTTGAGCTAGTTTTCAAAAGAGTGTTAACTTAAAGTAAGAAACTGGGCAACACTTGTCTTGGAATAAGAGAGCAGATTTAGTATTTCGACGACCCTTATTTTTAGATTCCTTAACTCAAGATGGTACCCTCTCCATGTATGAACTGTGGAAGTGTGGATGAATGCACATTATTGCTGAGATTAAATTTATGTATTTCTTTCATTTCGTTAGCAGTAACACTTTCAAGTTATTTTATTTTCATTTACTAAAGCATGTTCCCATGCTGCTGCTTAGCTTATATTTGCTAGCAGCAGCTGCTCAACAATTTGTGGAGCTGGTGGCCCCATGGATGATAATGTTTGCTGCTTAATTTTAAGCAGTATTTTAAATATTATTTTCAAATCAAATTTTTATTTATTTTTGTTGTAAATAAATCTGAAAACAAAATTGCAGGCAAATAAAAAGGAGATAGAAAAAAAATGGTGAAGACATGTGTCACTTTTTTCAATAAGCTCAATTGCTGCTTATTTCTAGCCCCCCCTTTTTCCCATAGCTTATTTTTATTTGCTAAAAAATAGCTACTCCACAAAAATAGGAAATTTTCCTTTTCCCAAAGATTTTATTTTGCATGGGAACACTCTACTGCTTAAATTTAAGCAGAAAATTCATTTAAGCAGCAGCATGGGAACATGATATAAGAGGGGCACTTTAGTTCTAAAATGTTGCATTTCTTCCTTCACTATATTTAAGGAAATTACTGATTGTTTTAAAACGTGATAGTAAGGAAGAAAAGCTAAAAATGAAATAGGAGATTTTAATCATTTTATTCATGTTCTTTAGTATAAATGGTGTAATAGGTATAAATTATTAAATTACTGAAGATAGTCTTAGTAAGAGACATGTCGCAACCAGTGCAATCTCTAGATCAGATTAGGAAAGAAGTCATGCTTGGAGGTTACAAACTTTTGCTTTAAGTTAATAATTTTGTGAGGACTATAATATTTTTGCTTAGAACTATAATTTTTTTGAAATTATGTCAGAATCTTTTGGAAAACCTTACCTTTTAGAAATTAATGAGAATGATGACAGTAACTAGTTGAGAACATATGAAATGAAAATAAAAGTGTGTGTCTAAATATATAATGTTTTCTTTCTTCTTATTTAATGAAGATTAAGTTGAGATCGTCTTCATCTTCTTGTCCATCCCAACACATACATCTCTAATCCCAAAATAAATAAGTATCACCTCTATCTCTAAGTATCCATGAGCACCTGTAGCCAATCAATCCATGCCAACTTCAAATGCAACACAACAATATCATGAAGTATCCAACAAATGATCAATGTAATCAATACTAAGAAACTAAACCAAGATCAATGTCACAAATCCAACCTAGGAATCAGGATCATAAACATGACAACAAAGAGATAACATGCTCCATATGAAAATACCATAACATGTCAAAAAAAAATCTAAGTTCACATGAAGAGTATACCATGACATAATAATGAAACCATCCTAACACCAAGGATAACATGTCAAATGAAAGCATAAACCACACCTTTACCAAGGACTCCATGATTCCACAAGATGTAACCATCTCCAAACACCATGAAGGTAACCACCACCTACAAGTGTACCAGCAAATGTCAAAGATGCTTCTACAGCAACATGATCAAAGACACCCTTCAACATCTGCAAGCACTAAATACATATCATTTCCAACAACTCCCACTCAGCTGTGGTATCGAGTCACCCATGGAATCATGATATCCATCTCCTACAAGAAGATCCAAAACCACCAATAGCAAACCAGGAACCAATCCTGCACCTCCAAACACTTAGTTTGATAGATATCACCTATTTTCCTTCATAGCTTGTAGGTTATGTCTTCTATAGAGACATTCAAGAGGAAAGAGTATGGAAGATACAAATTAATGGTTCCTCGTGCCTTCTTGTCTAACTTTTTCCACTCTACATTTGATAAGGTAGAATCCTCTGGTTTCTTTCCTTTTGAAACTGGCAACCACTGATCTCTCTCTTCAAGGAGATCCTCAACTTTCAACTGCCAGATTTCATGACCAGTACCATTAAAATTTTCAATATCTTGACGAGAGGTGGAGGCAATGGTATACAACCTTTCTTAGATCTGCAAAAACCCCACAAAACAAAAGTTCCCATTGCAACAAAAAGCCTTCAACACTTAAAGAGAAAGGCGTCCCTCCCTCTACAGAACCGTTAGCTCTCATACCAAATGTTGTAAAAAAAGGTGAAGAAATCTTGAAATAAGAAATTAAACTGATTATTCATGTGAATTTGAAACCAAAGATTAACCCTTGATCAAGTGATTGCAAACTTAAAAGAAGAACTAGAAAACCATTGCACAGAAAACACCAGATTTACTTGGAGAAACCCTTTCGGGAAAAAAACTCCACCACAAAAAGAGAGACAAGTATATTGCTAATCCAATGAAGATTACAACAACAATACACTTCTTTATAGACCTACGTAGAAAATCCGGCACCACTCTATTACCCTGGAAACTGAACAAGACTTAATTGTTCTTGAATTACTCTAGCTCAAGGCCCCAATTTATAAGAATTTATGAGGATGAATACCATTGTGGTATCATAAAACAATAGGAAACAAAACCACCTAAAAAAACCTCATGTCCACCCCCAACAATAGCCTCTTACAGATTCTCTTACAACTGTCATAAGGCATCTCTCATGCATGGCCACCTGTGTAAGGAATTTGTCATAAACTGTCATAAGTGTCGTCATAGAATCTTATGAAAGTTGTCATAACTATCATAGATGCTCTTACAAATTCTTACAAGTATCCAATTACCTTAAAATAGAGTATTCGAAGAGGGGACACCTAGCTATTTTGTCTTTTTCCTAAATGACAACCAATAAAAGTAACTTTGCCTTTTCATGGTCTCTTTCGCCACCGGTGGTTAAATGGTTCAACCTCTTATCAATAAAATAAAAAAGATATTTAGGAAAATAATAAATTAAGGATTTACAAGGTTGATGGAACCTAAATCCTAACAAAGATTTCTTTTCCATTCCTCTACCCCAAAAATCTTATCATGTGCATTTGATTTCTCTGTAGCTTCTGGCTCATCAAATTTTTTGATGAGATCATCTTTGACTAAGGAAACACACTCATATGAGTGGAGCTTATGTGAAGTCTTAGCTTGGCTAATGGATCCTTCAGGGTTGAATTTCTTTATGTCTTCATCTATATAAATGTTATAATAGGATATCTTACCATCCACAAGATCATAACCTTTTGTACTTAAAACGATAAAGTCCATAAAGTATAAAGCTCTTGGCATGTGATATTTCTTTCCATAAGAAGTAAGGTGCATAGTGTTAGAGGCATCCAAGTTCCTAATGATCTCTAGATAAGTAGTTTTTCAAGTACTGCCTTAGGCAAGATAAAATCCAAACACCCTGATCTTTGTGAAATCTTTGTATGAATACCAATCTCCCCAGTTGTGGTCTACAATCCCTCTCTCATCAAAATCCTTGGGCATCAAAAATATTTTGATCTTTGTGGTTAGAGTGCGGTCATATGGATGACCTAGAAACCTGATCAGGCATTTGACAAAGTGCTCTTCAAAATTCACATATTGTGACCAAGGGAACCTATTGTCCTAGAGAGGCATCCATATTTGTACAAGCTTCCTAAATCCCTGTTGCTCATATTCATTGATCCTTAAATCCTCACTCCATAAGCCTATTTCTTGACCAACATATAAAAGCATGTGTAACAAGAAAGAGTAATGTTTGAAGTAAACATTTTTGGGGTTGTTCTTTATTGCCTCTAATCCATGATTGATCTAATTAGCTGGATATCTAGCATAGTCAAAAGGTTTGGCATATTGAGTTTGAACACCTGCAGCTAAGACCATTGCTGGAATATCCATAAGAGGGGGAACATCTATGCCTAGGACTTGTCCTAAAGAGTAATATGTATATTTGAGGTAAGCCTAAAAAAAATTCATCATACACAAGGTTTATCATGGGTAAGTACAAGAAGTTGGGTCTCAATTTGGCGGAAGTCTTGTGGACTTGAAAAATGCCGCTAGAAATGGACACCCATTTTAGGCTCAGACACCTAATCCAAAAATTCAAAAAATGGGTGCTCTTTTTTTCAAAATAGATGCCCGTTTTTCAAAATGGGTGTCTATTTTATTTTTTTTATTTATGCCTAGAAACTCATTTTTACGTGCTAATTTATTATATTTAAGAAATGGGTACGCATTTTTAAACGTGTGCCCATTTTCTAAAAGTTGAATTTACAAGCCACCCTTTGCATTGGACTTCAGTTCGGGACAGGCTTGGTGGGACCAAGCCTATGCTTGGACCTCCAAAATAATGGTTAAGACATTAGAATACCATATTTCTACCTTGTCGTAATTTTTTGAGGGCCTTCCTAATCAAATTTTTTGATGAAATGAAAACCCATTAGAGATCTTACTGTTCAGATTTCAAAAATATAAATTTCATAGTGATATGATCAGTTTTACTATTTTTACAATATTTATTAATCAAAAGTGGTACCTAAACTTGAAATAGTTAGGTTCACTAAAACTTTAATAACTTTTTTATTTTAATATTTTTTTGAAAATAAATTATATGACATTAGTCTAAATAGAATTTCCTTGAAGATAAATTTTTTTTTTTGAAAAAATGTGAAGTTTTCATCAAATTATGGTAGTCGTACACTAGAGGTTTCAAAAATATATTTAACAGTCAATTAAAAATTAATTATAAAAAAATTATTTAATTAAAAAAAGCAAAAATATTGTCATCAATATTTGGTGTATTAGGTATCTTTCCCCGGAAGGATTCACAAAAATTCATTTATTTAGATCAAAATATGGTGGTCGTACATGTGTGTGGTATGGTCCTGAAACAAACATTTTAAAAAATTGGGTTTTAAACATGCCTATTAAAAAACAATATCTACCATGTAGGTATTGCAATAAATTACATATTTGAAAATTAGACTCTCAGCACTACATTTTTTATTATTGAAGTGTTTTTATATTCAATCTCTAAATGCCTCAAATTTTGACATCAATTAAGAGAAAATTTGGAAAATAAGAAAAACACTTCCACTTTTTGCCCACAAGTGGGACTCAACTTCTTACAGCCACCCTCATCTATATCAAATACTCTCAAGTTTTTATCCTCCCTCGCCCTGTGAATAGGTAGTCTCTATCTCTTATATATTGTCTCAAGTTTGTTGTATCCCTCCTTTAAGTTGCTGACCAAAATTAGTTGGTCATAATTTGTATCCAAATCGAACACCCTAGAAATATAATCCCTAGTGATTGGAACAAAAGGATCTCCTTGAGCATCCTGAATTATTTTTGTTTTGGGGTCATATTTTTTTGATATTGGCCATCATTAAATCCACACTTACAAATATATTTGGGACTACCAGATTTCCTAAATTATATACCCATAGATTGTAAATGGGATCAACTCTAGATTTCCTATTGTAATGATACATGAACAAATGATAACCCCATATATCTTTCCATACATCTCCCATGTTCTCAAATTTTTCCCCTAATTTGTCTATATCATGTTTTCTTTCAATAGATGTTTGTATCTTTGGTTGTTGACATCGATAATACGGTGAAATGCTTCATCAATAAATATTTTATCAATGAAACTTTGATTTCACCAAGACACCCTTTTACTTTCTTCTACTCTCCACCTTTCTTTGAAAACATCATTTTGATAAGACTATCGTTTTCCCATCGATAACCATATTTTGACATAGATCTGCATTTCAAAAAAATAGATTTGTTTCCTTTCAGCTTCTATTTCTTCATTAATGAAACCAGCCTATCAGCAAGACTTTATAATCTTTCATCAATGTTGTTTGTTCCCTTTTCAACAGTGAGTACTTCACATTGGTACAAGTTCATGACGATCTCATCAATAAGTTGCTTCATCCTATCGATGAAATAATCTCTTTTGCCAAGAGACCTCCTTCACTTGGTAGATCCTTGTTACTATATCGACATCGAAGTAACTACAAATGAACTCACATAAAATTCCATCATTTCATAAAAATATTTTTCTTTGATAAGACATGTAAATGCTTTCAACGAAGTGTTCTTTATGCCTCACCAAAAAACTATTTTATCAATGAGACCATCTATGTCTTTATTAGATTCCCAATATCTCATTGTCTCACGTCTTTAACTACTTTTTAGTAAGATTCTTGATGAATTTCATCAAAGTAAGATATTTTGATGTAACATTTATTTTCGGTGTAATCATTTTCGATATCACATATCATATATCTCTTTGACACTTCATAGTTTCCTCACTTTGGTAAGGTAAATTTATTTTGATGAAACTTACCATAAGTCTCACCAACATATCTTTTCAATGTAATTATGCCCATCAATGTGGCATTTCCTCATCGTTGTAGATCTCAGATATTACACTGATATCGATCTTCGATGAATAAATTTTTCGTATAAATTTTTCTTTCGGTGTGACATATCTTGTATTCCACTGGGCTATGGAGTTTCATTGATGCATCTCATTTCAGTATGACGGAAACTTGGTCTTGCAAAAATGTTGTCAATGGTTTTATTAGGCTCTTACTCGTGTCTGATTTCGATGAAACCTTAAAGATGTTTACTTGATATACTTTTTGAATTCAAAATTTTCTGCCAAGTATGGAATATGATATTAAATTATCGAATTTTTACTTGTAAAATAAAGTGTCTTAAGAGAGATCATTGGACAATAGTGAGAAAATTATGAACAAAAATGGGATATTTTGGGGAAGATATTTCTCATTTTTTGAGGTTCTAACAGAACACTTGAGGATGAGAGATAAAAAAAGATAAAATAGTATTTGTTTTGAAACATTAAAGTCATTAGCAAGCAATATGCAAAGTTCTAAATCTCAAACCTCGACTCTAGGTCAAATCACCGCTAAGTGATACTTCACAACCAGAAGAATAAAACAAAAAAACTCAAAAAAGAAAGGTAAAAGGTCTTATAACACATTAGTTCTAATGTATGAAAAAATTAAGTTATCCAAAATATTCCTTCAAGTTTTAGATCTTAACTCAAAAAACTAGACTACTTCCTAGGTCCTAGATGTCACAAATGAGCTTTGTAAAGAATTAACTTGCACTCAAATGCTAGAACCACCAATTTAATTTTACTTTAAACCTTATTAAATCTCCTCAAAGGGTTCATGACTTTCTTATCTTCACAATACAACTATAATTGATTTAAACGGACAATACGAGCTCCCAAAATCCTCTATGGACTAAACTATAGTTTATAGGGTTAGAAGGGCACTTTTACAGAGGAGCGACACCTTTGTTTGTCTACCACCCTAAAAATTAAGCACTCATAATTAGGTGCTCAATTTATCCCCATTTTAGTATGTATGGGTTCCTACATTTGATTTTACATTATCCTAATGTCATTGGACCTTTATTAATTTAAATTAATACTATGAGTCTTCTCTTAATGTATTTTCACCAAATTATTTCATTTCCTCACTCTAAGATGGGTCTTACCACATTTAAAATTTTGAGGCATGTTTTCCACATCTATTGATCTCATATCTATGTGTGGTTTATCTTTTGGAAGTTAGAACCTATTATCTATCTCCCATCAAAAATTTATTGAATTTTGGGAGATACATAACGGCTACAGGGGTATAGATTCATGACCCCAGATATGCACCCTCATACCCATTGTGTACCCAAAAAACTTCATTTAATTTTTGGAGGTACATAACGGCTACAAGGGTATAGATTCATGACCTTGAATATGCACCCTCATACTCATTTTCTACATGATATTTTCTCTTGAGAATTTAGGAGCAATATTCTATGGTTTCACACTCCCCAAAGGTATGCCCCATAGGTAATTATTATTTTTCTAAGTTTCCCTAAAGGTGATTTTACTTTGACATCTCTATATAAAGGCCTCCCTTTCTATTCATTCAAAAACAAGAAGAAAATAATTGGAAATCAACAGAATCAAAAATACAAGGAGATCATATCAATTCAAGCATCCAAGTCTTCAATCCTTCAAAGAACTCTTCTTCTTCATCATCAAGCATTTTGGAAAACTAAAACATTCATGGTGTAAGGACCATTTTTCATGATTTCCTTTTGGATTTTTGTAGATTTTAATCTATCGTATTAACACGTGTGATCATACCCAAAGAAGCAATGCGCCATCAAGGTATAAGGTGATTTATAATTTAGGTCTAGCTTCTAATTCAGGTCTAGCTTCTATTTCATATTTCCTTATAAAAATTTCTTTCATTTTTAAGGTTGATTGCTAAATAAGGGTATGACTGAGGCAAAGTCATTTATCCAACCTTCTTCCCTATTTTTTTATGTGCAGGAACAAGCCAGGAATTTGTAACTGGAGATCTGAGCTTCATAGACCCCGACATAGGCCTTTGCCAATTTTCAGCCAGAAGTACTAGGTGCACAATGGCTTAGGCATTCTGCACCTAGGTGTAGAATGTTACAGGCATTCTACACCCTCCAAAATCAGTTTAAATTTATAGGACATAGAGAAGACAGGTTGCAAATCCTAGATCTAGAAGTACAGTTGATTTCAAGACTCTTATAGCCAACAAAATAGCAACAAAATATCTTCTACAATTCTTAAAGGTACACTTGTCTTTATTGAATTTTCATTTGCAAGTACATGATCTTTATATATCATTCTACTTTTCATAATCAAATCCTTCTCTAGGGTAGGATACATTGTCCTAAATAGTGCTTAAATATTTAGTTGAGCCTAATGGGGCATCATCCTCCCACATGTGCAATTTGAAATGTTGAGGTAATCTATGTTCACACACTTCTTCCCATTTTCTATGGTATATGTTTCTATAAGGGCTCTTTTTTCACTAGAATAATTATTTTTTCACAAGATTGGCACTTTTATTCATCAAAAGGGCTCTTATATTCGTCATAAGGGTGCTTATGTTCACTAGAAGGGTGCTTTTGTTCAGGGAAAAGGGGATCTATTGAAAGAATGACCAAAACCACATAAACTTCTAGAATTTGATTATTACACTTTAAAGCACATCCTAATTTATTATAAACACATTGAGATACTTTACCAGGCATGTTGAGGCATCCAAAGCAAACCCAAAATGAGCTAAACACTCACAAATCCTAGCCAGATCCACTCAAATTCCATTAATTCCACAAGACAACACTGGGAGGTGGGATAAAACACCCTCAAGACACCACTAAACAACATTTATGCTTATTTTAAGAACCAAAAAAAGTGTTCCTACAACATATTCATAAATCAATGAGAATTGAAGAACATACAAGACTATAGGTTGTGCTCGGTTCAAACATCAGAACACTAAATACTAATCCATTTCATAAAATCTCAATTACATCAACCTCCTCTAATAGTGTTGATATAAAAATCATCCATTTTTACAAAGCTTTATACAATACATGATTATTGAAATTTGTAAGATTGTATTTTGAATTCCTTGGTCATGATTTTGATATTGAATGGATCAAAGGAGAAAATAATTCTTTAGTTGATATTATAACTAGATAATTTGTAGCTATTATTATAGAAATAAGAGACTCGATCTACATTAATTAAGAAAAAAAGCCACCACCTCAAATACTAGCTCCAATAATTAGCCCTATATTTGAAAATTGGCTATTAGAAAATTGGTTAATTAATCTTAGGGAATTGATAATGGAAAGACATACTAATGGATACCTAGAAACACTACTGCTAAGAAGGGGATAAATTGGATTAACTCCTTAAGCATATTTTTTTTTATAGTGTGGTCTTGAAGTTGCACATGTCGCAGTCTCATTAAGATATTGCACAATGGATATTCATATTCTCAGATTCACAATAGTTCATGGTCCATTAAGAGAAAAAAAACTTAAATTGTTGTAAATTGGGTTTTTTATTAACATAACATTATCTTAATTTGAATTTAAAGACTACGCGGGAATTTTTGGGATATATTTTGCTCCTAATATAGATGATTGTCTTGAATATCGTAAGTGAGGATTCCCAAAGCATAGACATGTGCAATGATATTCCACTCTAGTATACTCTTCCAAGGCTTGAATTCTACCCCATGACTGATTATTGGCATCAAGAAGTCTATACACAAAATGGTGAAATTTTTCTTATACTTGTCCTATTGGCAAGAAGGATTGAATAGGACATGGCAATGCCTGATCAGATTGACAAAATTTTTCTCATATTTATATAAAAAATATTTGATTAGGAAGAACTTCAAACTCCATTTCCTAGGAAAGGTCTACCACCTGAACCATTTTACATAAAAATAATATTGTAATTAGGTTTGTAATAGCGCAAGGACTGACATTGTTGTCCATTTGGTACTATTACTCCTTGCAATTTAATAAAATGTGTATCGAAGTATAGTTTTGTGTGCCTTGAAAGGCATGTTAAAGTGATCATATGCACTTAGTAGTGTTGTGACATCAACCATGTTAAGATTTTATAGAAAGATGCAAACTTGTCCAAAACTCCATGATCTCAACCATGTTAAGCCCTAACAATAGGATGAACACCTCTATAAAAATAAAAATCCCTCTAGCCACTTAAAGGGTGTTAAGTGGACCATTCTAGATTTTTAGTTTGATAAAAGTTTGCTTGTCCACTAAGAGGGGGGGGAGGTGAATCTAAAAAATAGAACAATTTATACTTTAAAAATTAACTCTGATTAAACTCGGTAGGATAAACGATAGTAGCAACCGAATCTCCAAATAGCTTCAATGTAATAAATAGTAACTTGCATAAATAGTAAATAAAATCCACATGAAATCATTCAACACATATGACACCAGATTTAACAAGGAAACCCAATTTGGGAAAAACCTCTATGGGAATTGCTACCCACAAATAAAAATACTCTTCTAAAGTATGCTTGGTTAAAATCCAATCTTGTTAAGGATTACAATACACATTTTTTAATTTACCATGTCAAGGGATTTACCTCAGATCCATTAAGATCTTCACCATGTTATGAGTGGCCTGATTAGAGGGCTTTGAACACTCTTTTATAATGTCACCTTTCTCAAGGATTTTACAATAAGACTGTTAAGTACACTCGGTTTAGAGATTTTTCTATTACAAATACAAATAAGCAACAACATATAAAATGATCTGTAAAATTGAAACTACATCTTCCTTGATCAGATCCCTCATGCGCTCTTTGACTACTAGCATCAACTCTTCATCAATCTCTGCTCTTAGACTCATATAATCACTTATTTTCTCTTCACTGCTTTGCTCGATAGTACTTCAACTCATCAACTTGCCAGCCATATGTTCTTCAAATTCATCCTTTAAATAGACTCTTTTTTTCCCTCTTAATCTCCTTGATTAGGTTTTCCTTCAATCATGCTCATCCATTATATTTACCTTTATGAAATTTTTCAACAAGTTTGAAACTCAGTTTGCCACTTCAGCATCACCTTGGAACTTGCACTTTCTTGGAAATAAAACCTTCAGTTTTGCCTCTTAATCTATACCATATATTTATTCCTTGAATTTTCGTATGTATAGATCTTGTAACCAAATTCCTTTTCATTCTTATAATCCTCCAGATCTTTGTAGCATTGCATTAAATGTATTCTTATCCCTGATTTACAACAATTGTTAAGCTCGACAACTAACTCTCGGTTCAGTGACTAACATGCACTACTTGGTGCTTCAATGATGCAATGTCCTGACCGACTTACATAACCCTTTACTGACAGACTTATCTCTACTCGGTAACTTAACTCTTTATACTTACCGATTTGTTCAATCTTCTATTTTGACTGATAAAGTAGAAACCAATTATCTCAAGATGAACTTATCCTTGTCTTATCTTTATCTATTGCCTAATTAAATCAACTCTAAAAGATATGGAAATTCAATATGAACCAGAAATAAATTTATTGACATCAATAAAAAAATAATAACTGATCTAATCCTTTCTATAATCATGTATACCTCTGATCTCAGTCTTCATCATCATCTCCATTAGTTGAGTAACAAAGTTATCATAAAAATCGGTCATTAGGAGTTAGTAAAAATATTAATATTCTACTCTTATTAATATTAATATTTTATGGAAAAATATTTATCTTCAAGTGTTAATATTATAATAATATATTAGTATTTAATAAATTTTTAGTTTGTAATAATGAGATTACATCATTCAAAAATTACATATTACAACCTACCACTCCACTATCCTCAAGGTAAAGTACCAAATCTACTTTCCCTCCATATACTTTTTGACCAAACCTACTACTGACATATATCAATAATCCACACCTACTAATAAACCATCTACCACTTACATCTAACCCTTGGCCTCCAAATATTATAAATAAGGCTATGTGAGATCATTTTAGTTGTCAAGTGTTTAGTAATAGATCGAGTGCTTGAGTCTAGTATCAAGCATCAAGCCCTCCATCAAATGTCTATATGGTGTTTTGTATGCAATATCAAGTCTCTAGTATCAAGTGTATAGTTTCTAGTGTCTAGTGTTTGATATCTTCTAGTCTTAAGAGATCAAGTGTGGAAGTCTTGTATCTAATGTGCAGTGTTGTGTCCAACATAGAGTAAATCAATTCTATCTTGAATCAAAGCCAAGGGTTTCTAATTTTTTGTAATAGATAGAGTGTTTGAGTCTAGTATCAAGTGCCAAGCCCTCCATCAAGTGTCTATATTGTATTTTGAATGAAATATCAAGTCTCTAGTATCAAGTATCTAGTGTGTGATCTCTTCTACTCTTAAGCGATTAGGTTTGGAAGTCTTGTATCTAATGTCCAGAGTTGTGTTCAACATAGAGTAAATCAAGTCTAGCCTAAGTCAAAGCCAATCTTTTCCAATGTTAAGGAATTTTTGCATGCCTTTTGGTTGAGGGAAAAATCTATTTTTCAAGCCTATAAGTTGAGGGAAGTTTATTTATTTTGTGTCTTCTTGCACATGAAGTTAAAGGAAGAAGTTATTGTAATACCTAAAAAACTTGATCTATTACTAAAAACTCAATGCCTAAAATGAGCTCAAAATGTTTTATTTATATCATTTTTTGGCCAAGGGGTAGATGGAAGTGGTAGATGGTTTACTGATAGATATGAGCGGTAGATTGTAGAATACTGTAGATGTGATTGGTATCTTTAGTAAAAAATTAGATAGAGGAAAATTAGATGTGGTACTTTACTTGGAGGATAGTGGAGTGGTAAGTGGAATATCTAGAATATGGTGATAGTGGAGTAGTAGGTGGAATTTTTGGGAAATAGCGGTAGTGGAGTGGTAGGTGGTAGTACATACTTTTGTGATGATTTAAGCTTATAATTACAAACTACAACTTTATTTAATACCATTATCTTCTTATAATATTAATATTAGAGGACAAATACTAGCCCATAAAATATTTCATATTAATAAGAGAGGAATATTAATATTTTTACTAATTACTAATGACCCATTATTTATAATCACTTTTTATCAAACCAATAAAGAGACAATGGTCCACTTAATACAAGTAACTAGCTATAGGGATCATGCTTTTTACCCAGGTGTTTTTCATATTATCAAGGCTTAACATGATTGAAATTATATATTTTTTGATAGGTTTGCATGCTACTATCATATCTTAACGTGGATGATCTCACAACACTGACAACAACAAGTTCTTGTTATGACACACCTTGCAAGGCACAAAAAAAATTATCACTGAGATACAAACTTTGTTAGATTGTGTTATCCTCATTTTAAACACTGCCTAAAAATTGGGATAAACCCTAAGAATTCAATCAATTTTTTAGCCTACATACTCTAAGTATTCTTATCAAGGTATTAATCAAGTACCCTCAAGCATGGAATCCATTTTACGATCACGGTGATGTTCTAATTCTTCATTTTGACAATGTTTTCCCCTTGAGAGTTAGAAAATTTTCACATTTATGAAAATCTAGGTTAAAAACCTAACCTAACACAAGACTTGTGTTTTCATATGTAATTTGGGTTTCAAAACCCAAATTCAAGTGTAATTCATGTTTTGGAACTTGAGTTACATGTCTTTGCACTTTACAACTTGTAATTAGTTCTTTAGAAGAAAATTACATATACAACTGCAATTAATGCCACTTAGTAGTGTGAGAAAATTAGTTTTAAACACCTATTACTTGGGTCTTAATTGTTTATTTGCTCATAATCACACATTCACTTTATATTTTTCTTTATCTACATCATTATGTCCTTGTTGTGTTTGATTTTACTTATTTTACTCCATTTCAATTGAATTTTTCACATATTGTAGGTATGATTCATTCATGTTATGATTCTCTTCTCTTTTCTTTATGTTTTCCATACTAGGGTTTAAATTTTTCTTCTCTTTGTCAAATGAAGGCATTTTAATGTTGTCATTTCAAAATTATTTTCTTTCTTTTATTATGCTCTAGTTCTCTTTGAGTTGGTATTTCAAATTATCAGTTCTCCCACTTATTGCATTTAGGTTTTCAAATCCTAATTGCATGATTTTAAAAATACACTAGCCATTATATCACAATCAGGTCTCTTAGACCCAATTTCAAGTTGTTTTTCACCTTTTGCAGTTATACATAGTGTTGTTCAAGATTGGAAACCTGAACAACAAGCCTTTTAATTAAAAGTTACAGATATTAAATACTAGCAATCGGGTTTCAAGAACCTAATTGCAATGTTCACATGAATATCATAAACTTGCAAGTGGGTCATTAAAATCCGATTGCAATGTGTTTTCCCTTATAGACCTACCAAAATATAGACTGGCCTTTGAAAATTGATCTATAGGTTTTAGATTAGGTTTCAAAGTATGATCTACATGCCTTTTACAATGTTACAATATTCAATTTTAATTGGGTCTTTGAGACCTGAATTCGTATCATTTATTAGGCATATTTGCAGTTAGGTTTTAGAAACTTAACTGCATATTTGATTTCCTACTTCACATGCACTCATGTAGTCTAGTTTTTCAAACTTGATTTCATGTCAAACTTATTGCATCCTTATAATAATTTTTTGGAAACTTAATTGCAAGGTGAAATTTCTTTTTCTAATATGTAATTGGGGTTTTAAACCCTGATTAGATGCAAGCTTTTTCACTACCTTATAAATTTGCAATTTTGGATTTCAAACCCGAAATACAACTATCCTAATAATTAGCCAATCTAACTTTCTTGAGGGAGATCCAATCCTTTTCCCTGCACACATGTGCTCTATGTAACATCCTAAATTGTACACATATAATTGGATTCTTTGTTAGGTCCCATTTCAGTGTTCTTGGGCTTCCATATTTGTTATGCCTGATCTAGACTCGATTTCGCTTTTCATTTTCAAATCTTCTTTGTAATCAAGACCCCTAACCTAAATTTATAAGCATTTTGGGGGGAATACATTGACTTGGTTGGCCTATTATGTGGAATAGATCAACCAAATCAACCTATTCCTTGATTTTTGCCCCAAAATTTGAAACTGGAGAAGGTATTAATGGTTAAGAAGAAAATCCAAATTCCCATCGATCCTCTTCAATTTTTGAGCTTCAAAATAGTTATGAGCGGTATATAAGTAACCTACCTCTCCTAATTTTGGTAAGAATTCAAAAACAATACATTATATCAAGCCCTCTCCTCCAAATTTGTATCTCAAGCATCCTAAAGAAGATTCCTAGCATCCAAGGCATCTTTTCAAGGAAATATTCTACATTGTAGTAAGCTTATCTCCATAATTGAAGGATAATAAGATGAGACCTCAATCATGTAAGAAAATTCTTTTCTAACTACATGAATATCAATTTTAATTGATTCCTTTCAAGGGCAAGATACATAAAGCATAATAGCATTGGAGATTTGAGGAGTATTTGTAGATCTAGGCAGTTATGAAAGCCTTCCTTGATTATTCTCTATAATTAAAGATCCAAAATATGCATTCAAGACTACTTCAGGAAATTTCATAAACATTGTGACACCAAGTCCATTTATGAAGGTATAAGCATCAATTTTTTTGATTCAGCCTCTACTTTACTCAAATTGTTAGAGATTACAGGGAACAAGTCGACCCAGATGACCTAGTCCTAGGCAAAAGTCAGCCAAATTTCCATAGTCCCTCCAAAGTAGCATCAAATTGAATCTGCCATTTAGCTACAACTTCTAGGTACAATTTCTTGTAGAAAAATTGGTATGTCTTCTCTCTATCAATCTGTGTACTCTGAAATCCATCTTTTCCTCCATCTTATATCTAAATCATGTATTGCTCAAATTGTACTTTCATAATTAGCCTCAATTATAGTGAAGGATAATTGTTCTCTCTTAGTTCTTAAGCCTTCTTTAGCCTATTGGGTCATCTTCCTTATAATGTAATCAAAAGGATAGGTCCCTAAGTTCACTAGATTTCCTAAGAACCTCCATCATGTTACACTATTGAACCCATTGAACCATCCTTTATCCTATTTATTTTATGTTACTTTTTGGTGAACATGACACATGACATTTCCATTCTAATTTGATAGTTAAATGTGTTTTTCATTAGGTTTTATGTGCAATCATTCTTTACACATGTCTTAATTATGTTTATGTTACATAAACAAGATGAATACTTGCATCTTAATTTCAGATCTATTATTGATTTTCATCATTTAGACATATCTTTCTTTCATTATCTTGTGTGTGTGTTATGATCTTGAGTCCTATATGCAGCATTCCAGTGAGAAGAAGTCATGGACTTATGGGTTCCTTTGATCTCAAGTCCTTTATGTTCCCTAGGGATGTTTATGATACCATTGTGACTACTAATGACATTTCCACTATTGTTGAGAATCCATCTTCCTTCTCTTCTAATGATGAAGATGAAACCTTAAGACTGTTTCCTACCCAAGTGCAAAAACTCTCCCATGACTGGAAAACATTGAGCAATGGTTAGGTCAAGACACCTTAATAGGGAAGCCATCTCCTTAGTAGAAGGATTGAGGAAGTTTATTCACAATTATGAGAATGGTTTTGATGTGTTACATGGATTAATATCTCATTTTATTGATGGAAATATCAAATCCATTATAAGTTGAGCTCAAGATCTTGGTCTCTCTCATCCTACTACTAGTGTTGATACTTATATTCATATTCATACTTCATTACTTAATGTTCCTACATATACTTGACCTATCATTAGTACATCTATTTCCAGCACTAATCCTATACATGTTAGTCTTGGAAATATTCCTAATCCTATCATCCCTACATGTGTTCCATGTATTTCCCAACCAGAAACCATACCTACTTACAACAATGTCCCATTTTCATATTCCAATGCTTCATCCATTTCCCATAATGTTCCAAATCATTCACTTTCACACATTTCCAATACCAATCTCTCCACTGAAACTACCATTAATAGCCTTTCCCAAACTATGGCACCCTTGCAATAACAAATTTCCCCCATGACTCTATAAAATATAACATTCCTACTTGTGACATTGCTAGTCCTTTTCCATTAGATATAATTTGTGTTGTTATCCCTCAATACATAGAAATACCTTGATGTACTTGGATATCTATACTCGAAAAGGTGATCACGTGACTCATGTGAAAGCATTCCAAATATTGTGTAGTGAATTCTCTCATGATCATAAACTCATAGATAAATTATTTACTTGAACATTTAGAGTTAAGGCCTTATAAAGGTATTGTTCTTTTCCTCCTTATTCTATTGATTCATTTTAAAAACTTGCTAATGGTTTCATTCAACAATTCAAAAATAATATTGGTCCTAATATTTCTTTGACTGATTTGATTCATTTTAAACAAGGTTCTAAAGAAAAGGTGACTGGTTTTATTGGTAAATTTAAACATTTACATGCTTAAATTTCTTATATATGCTTGATATTGATGTTCTATGTATTTTCATTTAAAATTTGTAAAAATACATTAGAGATAAGATACTGCTTTCTAAGTTTACTTCCTTTACCCAATTGGGTGTGTTTCTTCATAATTATTAGCTTCAATTGAGCTATTTTGAGACTTCCAATCCAATGTCTCTAGTTGATAAGAGTAATTCCACCATGTAGCTATTTCAAAAGTTTCAAAAGCCCAAAAGATTCATCAAGATCAACAACTCATCAAACACCATTTATGCACAAGTGTAAATTGCAACTAAAGGTGTGACTCCTTTGTCATTTGTTTTTAAACCATCTTGTAATTTTACACCTCTTTCTAAGTCTTTGTATAATGTGATGTTGAAATTTATTAATTCTAATGTCTTAAGACTTCCTCCCATCAAACCAATTGACCCATCCAAACCTTTTACAAAATCCTATGAATCTAAAGCCTTTTTTTAATACCACCATCAACCTACCTATGATATTGAGAAGTGTTTCCTTTTGAAGACCATAATCCAGTACCTTATTGAATCCAATGCCATAACTATTGATGTTGTTAATGATCAAGAAAATAATTTTTTTCTCCTACAAATCTATACAAACCCTTAACCTTCTCATTATACCAACATAATTGAGCCTACCCATTCCTTTCCTTCATATTCAACCAATTTTGTTGAGTCTCATGAACCCACTACTACAAATACTGATAATATATGTACTAAGGTTCACAATATTGTCAATATTATTGATCAACCCAAACCTAAACCTAAACCAAAGAATGAACCTTGCATTACATTTGATCCTAAGGAGACTATTAAGGAGCTCGATGGTCCCCTTTATGTTTTTATGAAGATTAATGGTATTCCTTCTCATGGGGTGCTTATCAATTCCACGTGCATGGTGAACGTTATAACTGAAGAACATCTTTATACATTATACTTTCATTGAGACTCCTATGAAAATTCAAATGTGATGGTTAAGAATTTTAATAATTATACTTGTCCTACCCATGGTTCCATTACCTTTCCCATTAAGGTTGGTAAGAAATCCTCTGATGTCTCATTTTTTGTCATCCCAACTTCCAATCAATTCTATATAAGACTTCTCCCTTGTCTCACTTTCATGAACGTCATTGTCTCTCTTATTAATAATTGTTTGAAATTTCCCCATAATGGAGAAATCATCACCATTAATCATAATCTTTATCATCCTTAAGCAAGTCATTGGAACATTGACCTTGAAATTTTTTGACCTAGCATGCCTCAACCATTACAACCTCACCGAGATTATCTCTTCCTATCCCACTAAAAACACAAATTCTAATAGATATTAGAAATAATAAACCCTAAGGATATCCCATCTCCTTGTCCCAAACCCGAAATCCTTCCTACACCTTTTATTCCTCCTATTTATGCTTCAACTCCATCTCCTATATCTTACAAAAAAAATTCATCTTCTATCTCTCAACCTAGTGAGGTTACTTTTGTTCTTCCTCCTAAGGGAGAAAAGGAACCAATGTTTATTAATTCTAAACCAACCCAAATTTCAAGAAAAACCAAACTCAACAATTGTGTTTATGACCACCGCCATAGACATCATGCTAGGGTCTATAAGCTTGCTTCCCAAAAAACTTTCTCCTCTAAGGCACCTTCTAATGCCTTGATTTCCTTTAACCAATCTATTCATATAACAAGAAAGGAAGTTAATCTACAGAAAATCAAATTGAATAAAAATTATGATTTTTATATTCATATCAAAGATCCTATTGTAATTGATTTGGATAAAGAAGACGCTCTTCATGATGATAACAATGTTTCTAATGCAAATAATTTTAATGGTAACGATTCTAATGATATGTATGAGCTTATTGAAATTAATCATGAATTATTTGCTAGATTTTCACAAATATTATCCCTAGATCCTAGTGAAAAACAAAGTGACTCGTCATTAAAGCATGGTCCCTGTTTGGAACCTGCGATGACTCCATCTACCATGGTTGATGTTGCACCTATTGCATGTTTCCCTTGGTCAAACCCCTATATAGGAAACAACCTTGAAATAAAATAGAGACTACATAAAGGAAAATAAGTTTAAACAAGATAAATGTCAATATTCATCTTGTATGTAAAACCCTCATGGATGGATATTGAGATTTTTCAAACCCATGAAGATACTTGTATGTGTCTGATTGACATGTAGAATCAAGGATGCCTCAAAAAATGCATGGATCTACACTTGAAAATCCTAGATCTTGAATGAATATATGATTGCTAAGCTCAATAGAGAAGGAAAGAGAAGAAGAATAGATGCATGAATCTTCTTTCTTTCTTGTGAATTCCTCTACTTGTACATTATGGAAGAGAAAATTGCATCAATGAGAGAATATTTCCTTTGCTTGAATAGATCTTAAAGAAATGGAGACTTGGAGATCTTGAATGTGATGATTGCCTTCAAATCCTGAATCTAAATCCTCAATTGCACAACTTGAATGCTTGATTGCTTGATTTCTTTAACTTGATCAACTTGCACTTAGATGATATATGCAAAATGAGAGGAGTAGATGTTCTTTTATACTCCTTTTATGATTCAATTTCATAGTTCAACCACAATTAAAGATCTGGGAGAAAAACCCCTTCATTGAGCCCAAAGAAAAATCAAGCACAATGCTCTAGTAAAATGTCGACCTAGATGGCCTTATCCACACATTTGTTTTCTTGAAGCTTTATTAGGTCTAGGGGAGTGTGATAAGTTGTAGAGGAAGAAAATGACATATGTGAGAATCAAGCATAACAGACATTTGGATCTAAAAATAACCAAAATGGGGTCTAATAGGTCCTAAAGACATCCAATTATGGGTTCTAACACTTTAGGATGATACATCTAGCCCCAAATTTAGCGGGAGTATGAGATAAACCCATGCTCACGATAAAGTAGATCAAATGCAAAGGATGATCTCATGAAGGTCAAGGAGACAAAGAAAAATCAAGCCCCCAAGTGACTTAAGTCCCATCAAATTTAAAACAAAGATAAGAGATGCATCGTTCAAAAGAAAGAGAGGGAAAGAGATAAGGGAGTGTGAATACTATCCCAATAAGAGTCTATTTTATTGTGAACCACACAAAAAAAAGCGTTTCCAAAAGATGTAATTAAATGCTATAGAAAAGTGTGTTATGCTAGTCAACCCATTAACAAGGATTAGGTCTTAAGGAAAGAATTGTATCCATCAAGGGATCCAACAACACAATGATCAAGATTAATGAAATAATTGTATCCTTAGGGATCAAAGAAAAGTTATTAGGCCTAAGGAAAGCATTGTATCCTTAGGGATAAAAAAAAAAGAGATCAGGCCTAAGGAAAGAATTGTATCCTTAGGGATCTAAGGAGGATAAACACAAGGAAAGCATTGTCTCCTTAGTCATACATAAAATAGATTAACTGTGTCTAAAAAATGTGAAATATAGAGCGTAGTGTATATCCCCCGTGTTAAAGAAATTGCAAATTCCTTAATGGGATCAATAGATTTAACAAAGCATGCAAGCATCCACAAGAAATGTTTCCATTGTGAAATGACCCCAAGAAAGGAAAAATCAAGGGAAATAAGAACATGACAAAAAGAGAGCACGGAAGGGATCCACCAACTCTAGGGTTAGTAGGTCATATGATAACTCATGTATATCAGAATTATATAAAAATGAACTGTCATCATCCCCTAAAGGTAGTAGAATTACAAGTACAATGGAATAAAAAGCATATAAGAGTTACAAAGAAGAGAATTTTTGGCCGACATCACAGAGACCAAAAAGAATAGGTAGCTACCATTTTGCATCATCCCAATTAGACTAGAAAAAGGCACATTTACAAACAGTGGCACATGCACAACATAACAAAGTGACCTACATTCACATCATCAAAATCGCTAGCATGAATATCATTGTTAGCATCAAGAACATCATCATCAAGATTATCTTATTCATCCAAATTAATTGTAATTGAATCTAAGATATAAATAAAATAGTCATGTTTGTTCATTTTGATCTTGTTTAAATTTACTTCCTCCATTGGCTCAAGTATAGGCTGGTCAAAGGGAATCGAAGCATGAGTAGGTGTATGAGGTGAAGCAATATTTTGGGAAGCACATTGGAGGTCTCTAGCACAAAGCTTACACTGGAGGTCATGAGTATGAAAAATGAATTTGGTTTTGTTAGAAATTTGGTTTGAGTTAGGATCAATCAACATCAAGTCCTTTTCTTTTTTAGGAGGAAGAACTGAAGGAACCACACTAGGTTGAGAGATGATAAGAGGAGAATGTTCATAGGCTATAGGCGGTGGAACATAATCATATATAAAAGGTTCAAGTAGTGTAGGAAGAAGTCCACATCCAGGGAAAAGAGATGGAATATTCTTAGGTTTTATAAGTTCACAAATCTTTTGGACCTTTTAGGCTTGGTATGATCAAAAGAGATGGTCAGGATGGGTTCGAGCTGGTTGAGGCATAGATGGCCAAAAGAAATAAAGGTCAAATGAGTCTCGAGGCATTGAAGGTTGATAAAGACTATAGTTAATAGTCATTATTTCCATATTATGAGGAAATTTAAGACATTTATGAATAGAAGAAGCCCCAAATTTCATGGAGATGAGCCAAGGAATACCAAGTTTGACTTGAAATTGATTAGAAGTTGGGATGATAGTGAAGGTAACATATATAGTTTTACCACCAACTTCAATGGGAAATTAAATGGAACCATGGGAAGGATAAAGAAACCATTGCAAGTTTAGATCATAACATTAGATGTATCATAAAAATCATGTTGCAATCATCTTTTATAAATATGTTCTTTAGTTATCACATTAACCACGCAAGTGGGATCAATAAGGATACCATAGGAAGGAAGACCAAAAACCCTTGCGATAATGTAAAGGGAACCATCAGGTGCTTTAATCGTCACAGTAGGTTTAAAGGTAATGAAAGGTTTATATGGAGGTTTAGGTTTGAATTTCTTAGTTTGGTTGAAAATATGATTAGATTCATTAATTTATTCTTCATAGTCAATACATTTAGAAGAAGAAAAATGTTGGGTAATGATATTGGTTGAATGAGATAGAAAAGGATTGGTATATATTTTCAAATTTTGGTTGGGAGGTGCTACAGATTTATTTCCATTATCATTTTCACCTTCAAAAAATATAGCTTTAGAGTCAATAAGATTTTGGATAATAGTTTTCAAACGACAGCAGTTTTCAGTATCATGACCGGGTTGACAATGGTATTGGTAGAAAGCTTTGGCATCAAAGGATTTGGGAAAATGTTTAGATGTGTCACTTGGTTTTATAGGAATAAGTGCTAACACATTATCAGTAATTAACTTCAACATCACATTATGAAAATATTCAGAAATCTTAGTGTAATTATGAGAAGGTTTAAACATAGATGACAAAGGAGCCACACCTTTGGATGCTACTGCCACTTGTTCATTAATAGTGTTGGATGAGTTGTTGATTTTGATGAATTTTTTAGGTTTCTAAATTTTTTTGGATGTGTCATCACTCTTATTAATGGAAATAGGATCCATTAGATTGGTTCTCTCAAATTAACTCACTTGAAGTTGATAATGATGAAGCACTACACACAATTGAGGAAAAGAAGAGAATTCAGAAAGAAGTATCTTATCTCTAATGTATTTTTTTCAATTAGAAATAAAAATGTGTTACACATCAATATCGGGTCAATATTAGGCATAGGATAAAAAAAACTTGAGCATGAAAATTCTTAAATCTAGCAATGAAATCACTAATTTTTTCTTTAACACTTTGTTTACAATGCATTAAATCAATCAAATAAATTTGAAGACCAATTTTATTTTGAAATTGTTGAATGAAAGCATTAGAAAGATTGTGAAAGGAACCAATGGAATGAGGAGGCAAAGAACAATACCATTGCAAGGCCTTTTCTCCAAAGGTTCTAGTAAACAAATTTTCCAGGAATCTATGGTTGTGAGAGAAATCACTACACAAGGTTTGAAAAGTTTTCACATGAGTAAAAGGATCACCCTTACCATTATAAGTCTCAAGATGAGGAATCTCCATATATTGTGTGATAACTGCATGGATAATATCCAAAGACAAAGGACTAGCAATGTAACGAGTAGGAATTTTGAACTTAGATTGAGTCATGGAGGCAATTAGTTGTTGCAAAGAAGACACAGTTTGAGCCAAGCTATTAATGGTGGAATCAGTAAAAAGGATAGTAGGAGGAGAAAAATGAGAGATGTTAGGAGCATTGTTGGAAATTGAAGGAATGGTTAAATATGAAAAAGGGACACTATGGTAAGTAGGAATAGATGAAGGCAACAAAACACATCAAACAATTGAAGGAACAGAAGGAAGAATAGGATTAGGAAGACTCACATGTTTAGGATTGGAATTTTAAATGGAAGTTGTTATGATAGGTAGATCATAAGTGGACACATTAGGAATATAAGTATAAATAGGCAATGATGTCTCAACACTGGTAGTAGGTAGAATGAATCCTAACTCTTGAGCACAATCCTTAATAGGCTTAATATTGGTGTCAATGATATGTGAAATGGTACACAAGAGGTTAACACCATGTTCATCATTATGAATAAGTTTCCTTAAGCCTTATACAACAGAAAGAGCCTTAGGATTAGATTTTTCTTGACCTAACCATTGTTAAAACTTTTCAAAGTCATGGGAAAATTTTTTGACTTTGACATGAGGAACTCTTAAGGCTTCATCTTCATCATGCGAAGAATGAGAAGAGTTGTCTGCCATGATAGGATTGTTATCATTAAGATGCATGTTGGTCTGATCAATATTCCTAGGGAAGAAAATGGTCTCGAGATCAAAGGAACCCATAAGTCTACAAATTATTCTAACTGGAAATTGTATAGGCTGAACTCAAAGTGATAACAATCCTACACAAGGGAATGAAAGGAAAGAGGGATGCAAAGAAATAATGAGATTTGAAGAAAATATGCAATCAAATTCAAACATGTAATGAAGTATTAAAAAGGAGATTTGATTATGGAAATGAAGAATATGCAATATGAATCTATAGATCTAAATGCATAAAAGGAGAATCTAACACCAAATCAAAAGATATAGATTCATACAATGTGATAAAGCTATGAATTCAAATAAGGACATCTAGACACCAAATCAAAATAGGGATGTAATGCGTCAGGTTCACCAAAATGTACAATACAAAATGGTGAACCATGAACAATGCTAGGAATGTAAATCACTCACCAAATTATATTGTACATTTAAGGAAAGTGTTCTCCCAATGGCTCATCCTCAAATAAATCATACTAGCACAACCAAAAAGGGATCAAGGGATGATAATACAAGATCTATGTGAGAATGGGGAATTGGGTTTTCTTTCCTTAAATTAATAATGATGAATGTGTTATGATATGTAAAATTGACAAGATTGATAAAAGAAATGATAAATGACTAGCATATGATATTAGATCTATTGTATAAAAGTATGTGCAAGGGAAGAAATAGTAAGAAGGGACTTACCTTGAAGAAAGAAGAGGCAAGTGGACCTTCAGATCTGATTTTGGCTATCGTAGAGGTGTCTTAACTAGGTAAAAATCTAGATATGGGCTTAAAATGCATGTAACTTCTTTATGTGAAAATATCAGTCCCAAAGGATGAGGCTGACCTAGACGACCTAGTCCAAGATGAGGGTGGAAATTCTGATCTTGTCCTTTTAACTCCAAATTTGATGAAATTTTTAGGGTGCCTCAGACTGCAACTGATATTCCCAAATATGGATCTGAAATTCATGTACATGTTCCTACACACTAAGAAAAAGGGGAAAATGTTTTGGAAAGGATCTTTCCTTGGTCAAAACCTTGTATAGGAATCAACCTTGAAATGAAACAGGGATTGCATAAAGAAAAATAAGTGCAAACAAGATAAGTGTCAGTACTCACCTTGTAAATAGAACCATCATGGATGGATATTAAGGTCCATCAAACTCATGAAGATACTTCTATGTGTATCCTTGAGATGTAGAATCAAGGATGCCTTCACAAATGCATGGATCTACAATTGTCATTCCTACATCTTGAATGAATGTATGCTTCATAACCTCAATGGAGAAGGAAAGAGAATACGAATAGATGCATGGATCTTCTTGCTTGCTTGTGAATTCCTCTACTTGGCCATTATGGGAGAGAAACTTGCATCAATGAGATAATATTTATTTTTATTGAATGAATCTTAAAGAGATGGAGTCTTGGAGATCTTAAATGTGATACTTTCCTTCAAATCTCGAATCCAAATCCTCAATTGCGCAACATGAATGCTTGAACTTGATCAACTTGCACTTAGATGATACATGCAAAATGAGAGGAGTAGGTGTCCTTTTATACTCATTTTAGGATTCAATATTACATAGGCCAACCATAATTAAAGATCTGGGAGAAAAAACCCCTACATTGGGCCTCAAGAAAAAATCAAGCACAATGCTCTAGGACAAGGATGACTGGATGGCCTTGTCCAAGTATTTCTTTTCTTGAAGCTTATTTTATTCTAGGGGAGTGTGATGAGTTGCGGAGGAAAAAAATGACAGATGCAAGAATCAAGCATAAAAGACATTCGAATCTCAAAATCACCTAAATGGGACCTAATAGGTCTTAAAAACATCCAATTATGGGTTCTAACTTATTAGGATGGTACATTGGGTATACAGTGGCTAGGCATTCTATACCCACATATAGAATGCCTAGGAATTCTATACCCAAAGTGTTGGGTTGAAATTTTGTTGGTGTAACTATATATTCCTAATTACACTTTACTTAAGCTTACTTAGGATAATGCATTTCATAGTAGTTTTCATATGAGACACCTAGGAGTTTGCATCTTATTGTAGCACATGGTGTAGGAGAAACTCCACTTTATGTGTGAGATCCACCTTTAGTGCTCTTATCACATTATCATCCTCTCATTGTAGCACATGTTTGCACATACTTCATTGTACAATGGAGGATGATCCACCTTTGGTGAAAATGTGTGTCATGCCCAAAAATTCACGCCCAAAAATGCAACAACTTTTTTTTTGTTAAAGGTGAAATTCAATAGTAATATTATTAACATGAGGGTCCAAGGGGAATCATGACTAAGTGTCAACCTCCCTTAACCCTAGACGTCTTCTAAAAGTTTTCATATGCACAAGGTGACGTTATTTGATTTTACGCGTTGTCCCAATTATTTATTAATAGAGTTTGATGATGTGGAGAAAAAGAGAGAGACTCCCTAATCTCAGTCTCCAGGGTCATGTGTAAAATCTGATTTGCATGGTAGCTTAAGGATCCTGTGTTAAATTAACCCTCTAGGTCAAGGCACTTCCCTAATATTATTTTTATAATAGTTAGTATATTGGCCACATATATTGACCACATAAAAATAACATTAAGAGTCCCTATGTTTTATTTAAAAACTTTATTTAAGTTCACCCCCTTAAAATATTGACTAATTAAATCTTCCTTTTTAATAATATAATTTTAATTTAATCGTATTTTTAATGTCAGGTCAAATATAATATTATGAAGTTATTTTCTAATTAAATTGTTCATTCTAACTTAGTCATTAGTTGCAATTACGTTTCGTAAATTCACTACGAACGAGTAATATTATTGTTATAGAGAAACTATCTTAATTCAACACATTTTTCTTAGTTAATATAATTTTCATTATTAATCTACCTACTAAGTCCATCTCTTCATTCATAAAATAAAAATACCTATTCTTAAAATGACTTAACTACATTACCTAATAATACTCTAAATAAGGGAATGTAAACTTCCCATTTAAAGGAGACAAAAGAATAAAGAAAATAATTTATAATAGCTTAAAAGGGAGAAAAAGTTTTCCCCTCCTTTTCCATCTAAACTTGAAATCCCTAACCCTAATTTTGAAATTAGGGTTAGGGTAGAATATGAAGTTGACTAAAACATTTCTTTTTTTGTTTCTTACCTTCATTTCTTCTACCCTCCAAACCCTAGTTTTGATGCTCTAATATTTTGTGATGTTGCAGGTTTCTTTACTATGAAGAACAATGGCTACAACATATACATATATTCATATATATGTTTGTACTCTTTTTTTGATATATATATATATATATATATATATAT
>MU223781.1:1947095-1988500 GCA_018584345.1 Thuja plicata | reverse complement strand
TTATATATATATATATATATATATATATATATATATATATATATATATAATATGTGTGTGTGACAGATTCTAAATATATGAACTTGCTTATTTTTTTTCTTAAAACTTTGCTTTTCTAAAGAACATATGATAAACTTATAATAATATCATTTTATTTATATATATATACATATACATATACATATACATATACATATATATATACATATACATATACATATATATATACATATATATTTGTATATCTGAATATAATAATAAAGCAATTTCACTACAAGGGTATACAAATTAATTAAATATATATATATGTGTGTGTGACAGATTCTAAATATATGAACTTGCTTATTTTTTTTTTCTTAGAACTTTCCTTTTCTAAAGAACATATGATAAACTTATAATGTATTTGCAGATTTTTGTATTGTAAGTTCTTTTTATATAGTTATATATTTCTTTCTCCATCCAATCATTTTGAATCATTACAGCAATAGTTAATAATTGCAGAAATGGATATTATAGATTAAGATTTAATAGGCATCCCTACATAAACTCATTTCTTTTAATTTTGACTAAGTTGAAATTTATGGAAATAGTTTTGAAAGGTACATATGTATATTATTGATAGAAATCTTTTTTTTTTTTAAATCAAAAACTTTCAGCTTTTCTATTCTAAAGTAAATAAATCCAACTTTTGAAGAAATGCAGTTCCAAATTTAAGCATAAGCAATATTAATGGATCTTTTTGTCCAATAAAGAGAGAGCCTAAACAAAAGCATAGAATTTTATACAAATAAACAATATGCAACTACTGATATCTTTCATAATAGGAAGTTAAAATAGTTTCAAACTAATGATTTTCAAATACCCTATATTTCTTAAAGGCTATCAAATACTTTTACAAAAATGGCTTCTTCTTACTACAAGTTAATCAACTTTCAGCCTTTAAGGCTCTTTACAATATACTCATTTTTCTTTGTTACATGGCTAACATAAGCTTCATAGACTTTACATAAAGATAACATGATGATGAGAAAACTTTCAACTATATTTTCTTTCCTCCTAAGCTCTTTCAACTTTTTAAGTATCTTCAATCTTCAAATCTGCATAAAAAAGAAAAAACCAAGAGAAACAAGAAACCATGGGGCAGCTCTCCACCCAACCTATGCCTCTTATGAGGCCACCCCCAAGCTTGGGGAACCAAAAAAAGGTGGGGAAAAACATTCAAACAAACACAACAACAAGATATATAAAAATTTCACATTAAAACTCACATTTCCCAAAGGCTTACACAATGGATCAACCAAGGATCCTTCTTGGGGTGAAGTGGACCAAGTACCCAAGGGAGAAAGCCATCCCAATACATAAAAATCTCAGCCTTCACATGGCTGTCCAAAAACATATTCTTTCACATTTGCAACTCAAATAACTACATACCCTTATGACCCCCAATGGAGCAAAAATGAGGGAGGCTTCATGGAGCCCATACTCCATGCTTTTTTCCCTCTCCTCCTTTAAGAGAGACTCTACACCAAGGGCTGTCATAACACCTCCACCCCTAAGACTACTCTTCCTTCCCAAGGGTGAGTGAGTCTTGATACTCCTATAACAAAACATACAAGAAAAACAAGGGAAAAACTTGCAACAACATCAAACATCACAATAACAACAAGATTCACGGCTTTCAACAAGCCCATAAGACATAATAAAAAATATATACCAAGAGCACATAAGTTTACAAGAGTGAGAGAAAGAGAGTGCATAAAATCCACCAACCTAAAATCCAAGCTTAAAGAAGAAAGTTGTAGAAGAGCTCCCTTTTAGCCAAATCCCTCCTTCCAAGATCACCAACTCTAGCTATGTCCCTAAATTAGGGAGTGGGTATTCAAAATCTCCAACTTGGAGAGTTCCCACTAAAAAGCCCTCTATAAAGCTCATGGGGAGAAGAAAAGTTCTCTAATTGGTCCCTCTTCCCTAAACTCTTACACCTTACCAAAAATGGAACTAAAGAAGGAAGCTTCAAAAAGGTGAATCATGTCTTAACACAAATAAGGAATGGTGTTCTATCCAAGCCAAGCCTCACAAGAGTTGATTTTCGTCCAAATTGAGAAATCAACTTTTTAGAAGGGTCACATGGTCAAATAGGGGCTATCCTAGTTTTAAAAAGGCCCTTAACTATTGGTATAACAAGTGGGCTACCTAAAAATGACCCCAAAACACCCCTAGACACTCCACAACCCCTCTAGAAGTCTATTCTAAGAGTAATTTCGAAATTTCAATGAGGTGACCACTCTCCCATCTCCCAAACCATGGTATGCTTATGGGGATTCACTAATGTACTAATCTAGGTAGGTGGACAACCATTCCCAAGTTGACATGTCATGGCCTTAAGTACAAAGCACAAGTGTCAAATGAAACACACAACAATTACACATCACTAGGCCATGTCATATCCACTTAGGAAAAACTCACAAGAAATAAGAATTACATTTAAGAACTTTCACTTCCACAATCATCCAAATACGTTTACGAATATAATTACGAAACAATGAGGTCTTGTCTTTCATTAGACGTAACCTTGGTTCAAACTGAGTTCACATTTCCCTTTGTTTGGTTCCCCAAATAAAATACCATGGTTTCTTACCTATACACTCAATTCAAATATCAGTAGTCCAAGGAAATAAATATACATCATAAAGAGATAAGTAATATTCAGAATATAAGGACATCATCAATATACTAAGTTATTACTAAAGATCACAAGATTACATAATTCTCATTCTAAGCATTTATCATAAGGTAAAATTCACATTGCAATTAATTGAAATTCAACATCTATATCAAATAAATCCAAATCTCATCAATAACCATAACATAATCATAATGAGTTTCCAAATCAATAGTCTCAGAATAAAGATTCATAATAGAAAACATAACATAGTCCATAAGGTGCATCATAAAGCATCATGTGTCCATACATCCAAAATAATCAAATCGATGGCATAAAGCATAAAGTCCATAATGTCTATAGTGAATCAAAAGAAAAGTATCATATGCTAAATCTATCATAAGAAAAAAACTAGAAGACTACGATGGGGTTTGGGGTGAGGCCTCACCATGTGATTCCACCTTGTGTGGTTTATAGCTTATCCATTGCATATCTCCTACTTATCATGCATTGCCTATATATTTGGACTACTTTGTATTTATTCATTGTCTTCCATTATTGATTATTATTGAATCAATCATTTTTCCTATCTGTCTTGTGCTATCAATTGAGCTTCTAGATATTGAAATTTTTGTTATTTTCCTAAGGAAAATTACTACATGGTATTAGGGCCATAGGAGTTTCATTGTATAGCTATTGCAGAGATTTTTTTTCAACTTTTTGAGGGCCACAATTCATATTCAGAGAACAAGTAGTTTGTCAAAGCCTCTAGAGAAAGACTTGACCTCCCCATTGCGTATAAGTGGTTGTTTCAGTGAATTTTGACTATAAATTTACCTATACTGGTCAAAAGTCAAACCTGACACTTTTTTTTTTTGCAAATCAGACTTGGGAAACCTGATCTACAAATTTGGTAATTTATTTTTGGAAACTTTCTTTTTTGAATATGCAATATTTTTCTAGTTTTGTCAATATTTTATCTGTAATTTTCAAGAAAAATTTTGCCAAATTTACCTATATTGGTCAAAAGTCAAACATGCCACTTTTTTTTTTTTTGCAAATCAGACTTGGGCAGCCTGATTTACAAATTTGGTAATTTTTTTTTAGAAATTTTCTTTTTTGAATATGCAATATAGCCTCTGTACTTCAATGTGCAGAGTGGGTCATAAGACAAACCAGATCCGTATGTAGTCAGTCGCACCTAAACACAAAAATTTATATCTATCCTTTTGGAAAGGTCAAAACCATCCGGTGGCAGCTCCAACTCATGTTTGATTTAAGCTATGGCCTTGTCTATTTATAGGCTGTGAGTGCCATAGTTCCAATCAATGTGGGATTAACCTTTCAGTGTTTCCCCACCCTCCCTAAGCTCGGTGAGCCTACACCCGATCTCTGCCCCAACTGTTGTGCAATCTTAGCAGTCGACAAACCACACTCAACAGATGAGCCCACTGCTCACACCTTTATTCACCCCGATCTGACATTGGATCTGCTGGCAATATCTGCACTCAAGCTCTACCATGATCTTTACTGCGGGTCAACCATGAGCTCCCTCCAGTATAGTTTACCAAGGAACACCAAGTTCTAGCTCTCTTTCCTCACCGTGCTCATGCAGTGCACTGGTCTCAATGTGCCCACAATAATCTCCATACATAGTTTACTCCCTGCACTGTGGCTTTCTACTTATATGGCTCTTCCTTTCACTTTGCGACCTCCCAAGATCAATCACTAGTGTCCTCATCTTCTCGACAGTGGCATCCTCTCATTGTTATATCTACGAGCACTGATCCACACTCATCAGCCAACCCCAAACACCGATGGAGTTTTCTTCTAGCCCAGGATCCAATCTAAGCTCTCAGCCTTTCCTTATTTCTCAGTGGCCCAAACATAGTTTCCCGGGCACAGATCTATCTTGCAGAAGAATTCTTCATGATTGATCAGGATATTCCCCTCAATGAAGGTCAAAGATCATGGTTTACTGGCGTGTATTCCAATCTACACTCTACAAACTCCCCGGCACTGCACAGACCCTATGACAAAATCTTTGGCATTTTGCATTTTTTTCCGACATTGGTCATTTAAAGTAATTTTTACTTTTTATATTGAACTGCCATCCCTGCCATTTCTAGAGTTTGATGAATAAAGATTGGCTTCATAAATGGTGCTATATTAGTACTATTTTAACCACTCCTACCAAGTTTTCCATGCTAAATACACTTATTACAGGCATTGCTTTGTCATCAGTTACGTACTCTGCCACATCATTGTTTTGGGCAGACTGGTAAGGTTTTCATATTTGCACATTTTTGGCATCTCAAAATTGACACCTATATGGTCTATTTTCTGGGCATTTTTTTGCCTCGACGGGCAGTACATGTCAATTTTATTCCCCTATTTTGCTGACATCAACACTGTATCATAAATACTTTGAAAATTTGTAACCCCCTCTCATTGGCATTTTTGAATTTGGAGGTTATTTTTAAACCCTTATAACTTGGTCATTCTACACCTTTTTTGATGCAATTTATTTTTTTTGGGGTAGAATTTTACACTCTTCATTGTGCGGGTTTTTATTTTTATTTTGATGGAAAACTTTTCCAAAATTTGTAGTTTTTGATGACTGTTTCTTTTCAATTCTTGATTTTGAAACATTAGAGGCTTTGTGCTCACACTGACACATTTTTCAGGTGCAATTTTTTTTGAAAGTGCATGATTTTTTGATAACTTTCCAGATTTGTTATCAATTTATAGGCTTCTTTTGGCAAAAATATCACTTTCAACATTTAGTCTATTTTGTCATATTTTGGCACTTGTAATTGATTAGATCCTTGAGTGATCTTATGTCTTATTTTTATTAGTACTCTATAGCCTAATTTTGGCAATTGTAATCATTAAAATTAGAATTCCACTTTGATCCATTTTGGCAATTGGCAATTGTACATGCACTACTTATAAAGTGTCAAAAACATTTATTTTGGGGGAGTTCTTTGATTTATTACATTTGTGGACGGGGGGTGCAATAATTTTTTGATCTCATTTTAATGTAATCATGGGGATAGAACCACATCCTATTGTCATAACCTTACATGGGGGTAATTATGAGTCATGGGCAAGAGGAATCATCACACACTGTAGATGGCTTAATATCTTGCCTAATCTTTATGTACTCGCCCCTAAACCAAAAGTATGGTGGAATCATAGCATTTGGGTGAGAAAGAATGAACATATTAGAATTTTTTATTTATGACAAATTTAGTTCATATCTCTTTCGTGCCATCTATCCCAAGATCAACGATATTAGTTGTCCACACACAATTTGGAGCATTATTTGGGAGATATATGGAGATCCCCATTTTCCTCCATTCTGGTGAAGGGCACCCAAGGCATACTTGATTTTCTTTTCATTGTAATAAGGATGGATCCTTGAGATCATCCCACTTGTGTTTTGATCCATTTATGTGGTCAAGGGTCCCTAAGGTACATCTATAAACCTTGGGACACCTTAGTCCACTTGGATCCTTAATTGCTTTTGATAGGTGTAAATAGGTGTTAGGTGTTTGAAGTGTCACATTATTGAATCCAAGGATTTTAGGTTATTTAGATCATATTAGATCATTTCATGGTCATAGGAATCCAATATAAGTCATTTTGGGTTCAATAAGTGTAAAATGCAACAATGTTGCAAAGTTGTCAATGTTGCTCGAGCAACTTTTCAAAAGTTGCTCGAGAAGTACAAAATGTGGTTTCCAATGGTCATAACCAGTCATGATCGGTTGTAACTGATATTTGATGGTATTTGAATATACCCAAGCCTCTTCAATGGGGTTGGAAATTGTAGACACAAGTTTGATACTGTTTTGAATAAAATTACCAGATTTCCTTGAGAAATTTATGTGTGTATGGGTGTGTACAAATTGATTGAGTGGAATTAATTCCATGATCAGATAGCCTGGTTAGTCTAGTTTTTAGATCATTTTATTTGGTCTCAATTGGAATTGTAGATTGAAAGTTATCAACATTTTTGTGAAGGCAGTTCAGTAGGGCATCAAATCTAGGCATGTTGTACAAATGGAGCCCTAACTTGACATTTCTCCAGTGGAAATCCATGACCTCCTAGGAAATCTGATTTAGGGGTGTATGTTTAATGATTCCAAAGGCTCCAAATGAGATCTGGTATTTTTCTATTTTTAGCATCAAGCCCTAGGCTATATATCCCAATGTATTTATCCAGTCAGACATGTGCAATCATGAACAAATGAATGATTTTATTGGAGGGATAAATTGAAAGGTTTATTTAGGTCATTTGGGGTTATTAGAAGGCTTTCCACTCCCTGCATCCATTCTATGTACCCATCATAGACCCCTTGCTTTGTAAACAAAGCCTAATTTGGTCAATTAGGTATGTGTACTTTTTGAGGGTTCAGTGGTGTTGGGGTAGAGTTGGACCCTGAGTCTTTAGGGGTTGTAGTAAGTCCATAAAGGGTGTCTGAAAACATTTTTCTTTCTTTATGTTCCCTCCTTAATCAAAATTGGTGTGAGAAAAACCTCTTGGATATGGCTACAAAGATTTGTTGTACAGTTAGTGTTTGGGGGTTTGTGAGTATGAAAGGATCAATTGGTTGGGTTTTTCCCTATCCTTAGGACCCTAGTAGGGTGTCCCATCCATTGGATTGATTGGGTAAAGCCACTAGTGAAGATTTTCACATCTTTGCTTAGTTTAGGGAAAGTGGCTATAAAGCATAAATCAAGGATAACTTATTTGTAACCTTGAAGGTTGTATTGTGATGAGGAATTTTTCAAGACCTATTGGAAAAGTTGGAATCCATCCTATATTAAAGGTGATTGGAGTTAGATTCAACCTAGGTAAACACTGAAGAGTTGTGAAAGAGATTGTGCATCTCATTGTCTTCTCGTTGTGCTCTCTACATCAGGTGGTATCAGAGTGCTAGGATTGTTCTTGGGAGAAGGAATCACACTATGGGAGATAGGATAGAGGATCCAGGGGAAGAGGAATTTCCCTCAAGGATGACCAATCTATAATTGGTGAAGATAGTGAAAGAGCGAGCTGCTAGGAGCAGGAGACTTGAAGAAGAATTAGAAAAGATGAAAAGAAAACAAGGGAGAAATGTTGTAGAGGAGTCAGAAGAAGAGGATCATATTAATAATAGAGGAGAGGAACCTGCCAATCAGAGACCCCTCCTAGAAGCCCTAGAAAGAGTGGGGAGGAAGGACAAAGTGGATCTACCAATGTTTTGTGGTAAGATGAATCCAAAAGAATGCATGGACTAGATAGAGACATTGGAAAATTATTTTGAATGTGAAGAGGTATCTAAACACTAGAAGGTGAATTTGGCTAAGTCAAAGATGAAGGTTCCAACCCTTAGTTGGTGGAACTTCATACAAAGTGAGAGGGTAGAAGAAGAAAGAAATCCTATCACCACTTGGAAGAGAATGGTGATTGAGATCAAGAGATAGTTTGTCCCTGAGGACTATGAAGTGTTCCTACATAGGAAACTCTAGAATCTAAGATAAAAAGGACCTTGATGTGAGTTCTTATACCAAAGAGTTCCATAGAATGACTCTCAAATCCAAGATACCAGAGAATGAAAAACAAAAGTTGGCTGGGTACTTAAATGGCCTTAAGTTCAGTATCCAAGATGAACTTAGTTTGTTCAACCCTGAGATTGTCCACAAGTGCTATCAAATGGCACTAAGGGTTGAGGAGAAACAAAGAAGAAAGGGTGAACAAAATAGCAGGGGTAGATGGAATAATTTCAGAGGTAGAGGAAGATTCAATGGTGGAGGATCATATTCAAGAATCCAAGGTGAATCTAGTAATCACAGATCAGAGGGAGAGACAAGTAGCAGAGGTACTTTCAAAGGCAGGAGATCAAATAGTAGGGGAAGATTTGGTGGAAGAGGACCTAGTGTCTTCATTACTAAGTGTTTCACTTGTAACTAGATTGGGCATTAATATTTTAGATGTCCTGAGAAGCTTGGAAAAAATAGACAAGGAGGAGATAGAAGGGTGCAGTTGACCCAAGAGGATGACAGCCAGAGTGTGTCTTCTTATCACACCATAACTTTAAGGCCTACAAATCCAGAAAAGGGAGAATGCCTCATGATTAAAAGAACACTCCTAAGGGTACCTACCACTTTAGAGCCACCTCAAAGGAAGTCATTGTTTAGAACAAGTTATAAGGTGAACAATAAGGTATGCAAAGTTATTGTAGATTCTAGATTCACTGATAATATTTCATCTAGAAAATTGGTTGATAAATTAAAATTACAAAGAATCCCTCATCCATTTCCTTATAAAGCCTCATGGTTGACAAAAGAGAAGCAAAACCTCATTTGTGAACAAGTTTGGGTAGAGATCAATATAGGAGAGTATGTAGACAGAGTTATATGTAATGTTACAGAGATGGATGAATGTCATCTACTATTAGGAACACCCTGGAAATTTGATGTGAATGCCAAACATGATGGGAAAACTAATGTGTATACAATAACCAATACTGGAGTTGAATATGTTATGAATCAACTTCCTGATGATGGGAAGGAAAAACATGTTGTTAGTAGTGTCTTGTGTGTAGGAGAGAAAGAATTCATAAAAGTATTGAAGGAGAAGGATACACCTTGTTTTGAATTGGTTGTGAGACCTCAAAAGACACCATTAGAGAAGCCAAAGGTCAAAAACACATGAAGAGATGTAGGGCCTAAAGAAACTTTACCACCTCAGAGGGAAGTAAGTCATTGCATAGACCTCATACCAAGGGCCACCCTTCCAAACAAGGAAGCCTAATAATTGACCCTTGAACAAAACAAAGAAATAGCAAGACAGATTGAAGAATTGTTGTCCAAAGGGCTCATTAGGAAGAGTGTAAGTCCATGTGCAATTCATGTAGTACTTGCATCTAAGAAGGAGGGTACATGGAGAATATGTATGGATTCTAGGGAAATCAATAGGATAACCATAATATATAGGTTTCCTATGCCTAGAATAGAGGATATATTGGATTGCTTAGGAGGTGCAAGTTACTATTCTAAGATGGATCTAAAAAGTGGTTATCATCAGATAAGGATAATGGGTGGAGATGAGTGGAAGAAAACATTTAAGATCACTGAGGGTCTTTATGAGTGGCTTGTAATGCCTTTTGGTCTATCCAATGCTCCAAGTACATTTATGAGACTTATGAATGAATTCTTGAAGCCTTTTCTCAATAAATTTGGTGTTGTATATCTTGATGACATTTTGATTTTTAGAAGGAGTAAGGATGAACATCTCAAGAATTTGGACATGGTATAGAAGAAGCTCCATGAGGAATAGTTGAAGATCAATTTAGAGAAGTATGTGTTCCTTCAAGAAGAACTTGTGTTCTTAGGATTTTTGATATCCAAGAATAGTCTCAAGATGGATATTTCTAAGGTTGAAGGCATCCTCAATTGGCCACCACCTCCTACTTCTTTAGAGGTAAAAAATTTCATGGTTTATGTAGTTTCTATAGGAAATTTATCAGAAATTTCAGCGCAATATGTACTCCTATCATAAATACTATTATAGGTGGAAGAAAATGTACATTTGTATGGACTAATGAAGCTAATGAGTCATTTGAGTTGTTGAAGAAAAAGATTGCAGAGTAACCCATCCTATTTCTATCAGACTTTCACAAGGTGTTCATAGTGGAATGTGATGAAAGAAATAAGGCTATTGGTGGGGTTTTGAGCCAAGAAGGGAGACCAGTTTCCTTCTTCAGTGAAAAATTAAATGAAGCCAAGAAAAAATATTCAACTTATGACCTTTAAATTTATGCAATGGTTCAGTCACTTAGGAAATGGAGGCATTATTTTTCCCAAAGAATTCAATGTCTTTACTGGAAATCATGCTCTTAGTTTTCTAAATAGACAAGAAAAGCTTCACCATAGGCATGTAAAATAGATGGAATTTTTACAATCTTACATTTTTACTACCAAACATAAGAAGGGGATTGTTAATAAAGTTTTTAATGCTCTCAATAGGAGATACTTGACCATTCAGACCATTCAATTAGAAAGTGTTAGAGTTCATGCTATCAAGGACATGTATGCCACATATGATGATTTCAAGGAGGCTTATCAGGTTTGTACTGATGACAGAGAGATATCACACTGATTTCTCAAATTTCCTTGTGCAGGATGGATAACTTTTCAAAGGCAATCTGTTGTGTGTACCAAAAGGATCCATTAGGTAAAACATCATTAAAGAGAAGCATTGTGGGCATTTTGGTGTGGATAAAACATTGGAACTGGTAAGGAGATTTTATCACTGGCCCAAGTTGCAGACTAATGTCAGGAAATTTGTAGAGTTGTTTGGTTTGTCAGCAAGCAAAGGGTCATACATCTAATGTAGGGTTGTATACTCCATTACCTATCCCTTCAAATCCATGGGATTCTATAAGTATGGATTTTGTGCTTGGTCTTCCTAGGACCAAAACTAGATTTGACAGTATTTATGTAGTAGTGGATATATTTTCTAAAATGGCACATTTTATACCATTTAGAACAACTCCTGATGCATCTCACATAGTAGGGTTATTATTTAAGGAAGTTGTCAGACTTCATGGGTTACCCTTGTCAATCATATCAGACATAGATCCTAAGTTTTTGGAACATTTTTGGACAATTTTATGGAGAAAAATTGAAACTAATGTGTCTTTTTCCTTAGCATATCATCCACAGTCTAATGGTCAGACAAAATTTATCAATAGGTCTCTTCGAAACCTTTTGAGATGTCTAACTTGAGAACATGGAGTCACTTGGGATTTCATTCTCACCCAAGCAGAATTATCTTACAATGATTCAGTTAATAGGAGTGCTAGTTTGACTCCTTTCCAAATTGTGTATGGTGTTCACCTTAGGGGTGTGTTAGAACTTAGAGATGTGAAGGAAATGGAGAAGAGAAGTGCAATGGCAGAGGATTTTGTTGAAGTGATGTAAGATATCCATCAACAAGTGCAAACAAAATTGAAAAATACCACTGAAGAGTATTAAGAACATGCAGACAAAAGGAGAAGAGATTTGCAATTTAAAGTGGGAGATATGGTGATAATTCATCTTAAGAAAGAAAGGCTACCTAAGGAGAAGTACACTAAACTCATGATGAAGAAAATTGGTCCTTCAAGATCTTGAATAAGTGTGGCAACAACGCTTACAAGATTGACTTACCATTTCATATTGGTTTATACCATCTCATATTGTTTTATTTCCTATTTTTAATCTTGCTAACATCTATGCATATAAAGGTCTGATTGGTAATGATTGTGTTGCAGCTGCTTGAGATTCCACATAGGGAAAGGTGCTGAAAGATCTACCCACACCAAACATCCCAGAGATTGAAAGAATTATAGACAAAAGGGTGAGTAAAAAAACTGGGAGAACCACTTACTATGAGTATTTGGTCAAGTGAAATAATCAACCTCTGGAGGATTCCACTTGAATGACCCCTAAAGCAATTCAAAAAATAGGCTTTCAACTTGAAGACTTTCAAACTCAAGAGACTTGAGTTCATTTTGTCTTGAGGATTATGGTGCAAGGCACCCATGGCATACTTGATTTTATTTTCATTGTAATAAGGATGGATCCTTGAGATCATCTCACTTGTGTTTTGATCCATTTGTGTGGTAAAGGGTCCCTAAGGTACATCTATAAACCTTGGGACACCTTAGTCCACTTGGATCCTTAGTTTCTTTTGATATGTGTAAATAGGTGTTCTAGGTGTTTGAAGTGTCACATTGTTGAATCTAGGGATTTTAGGTCATTTTGATCATATTGGATCATGTCATGGCCATAGGAATCTAATAGAAGTCATTTTGAGTTCAATAAGTGTAAAAGGCAAAAATGTTGCAAAGTTGTCAATGTTGCTTGATCAACTTTTCAAAAGTTGCTTGAGAAGTTCAAAATGTGGTTTCCAATGGTCATAACCATTCATGATCGGTTGGAACTGAGATTTTATGGCATTTAAACATACCCAACTTTGATGGGGTTGGAAGTTGGAGACACAAGTTTGATGCAGTTTTGAATAAAATTACCAGATTTCCTTGAGCAATTTCTATGTGTACGGGCATGTATGGATTGATAGAGTAGAATTAATTCAATGATTAGATAGCTTGGTGAGTGTAGTTTTCAAATCATTTGATTTGGTCTCAATTAGAATTGTAGATTGAAAGTTATCAACAATTTGGTGAAGGTAGTCCAGTAGGGCATCAAATCCAGGCCTGCTGTACAAATGGAACCCTAAGTTGATATTTCTCTAGTGTAAATCCATGACCTCCTGTGAAATGCAAGTTAAGGGTGTATTTTTAATTATTCCAAAGGCTCGGGATGAGATATGGTGTTTTTTTCTATTTTTAGCATCAAGCCCTAGGCTAAATATCCCAATGTATTTAGCCAGTCAGACATGTGCAATCATGAAAAGATGAATGATTCAATTGGAGGGATCAATTGAAAGGTTGATTTATGTCATTTTGGGTTAATAGAAGGCTTCCCAATCCCTAGATACATTCTTTGTACCTATCATAGACCACTTTCTTTGTAAACTAAGCCTAATTTGGCCAATTAGGTATGTGTACTTTGTGAGGGTTTAGTGGTGTTGGAGTAGAGTTGGACCCTGGGTCTTTAGGAGTTGTAGTAACTTCATAAAGGGTGTCTAAAAACATTTATCTTTATTTATTTTCCCTCTTTAATCAAAATTGGTGTGAGCAAAACCTCTAAGATAGGGCTACAAGGATTTGTAGTACAGTTAGTGTTTGGGGTTTTGTGAGTGTGTAAGGATCAATTGGTTGGGTTTTTACCTATCCTTAAGACCCTAGTAGGGTGACCAATCCATTGGATTTATCGGGTGAAGCCAATGTTGAAGAGTTTCACATCTTGTCTTAGTTTAGGGAAAGTGTCCCTAAAGCATAAATTGAGAAGAACTTGTTTATAACCTTGAAGGTTACATTGTGTTGAGGAAGTTTTCAAGACCTATTGGAAAATTTGAAATCCATCCTATATTAAAGGTGGTTGGAGTTAGATTGAGCCTAGGTAAAGGTTGAAGAGTTGTGAAAGAGATTATGCATCTCATTGTCTTCTCGTTGTGCTCACTGCATCACATTCCCAAAAGATCCAGTTGTAGAATGTCTCATTCCACTTCATGAGGTAGATAATTTACCCTTTGATGATGCTACTGTTGGAAATATTTAGGTTAGGGACTGGGGGGGTGAAATAGTACCTCAATAAATTCACATTTTTGCCCAATCAATCTCAAACGTATACTCTTATATTTACCGATACCGATATCTATTTTGCCTTTAACCAATAACTGTTGCAATATTAATTGATAACTCATAACTTGATACATAAACAAACATGTAATTTCCATAAATATTCAAACACTTAACACTATATATTGGTGTCACAAAAAACCCTTGGTGAGAGGGAAAAACTGTTGGAAATATTGTTTGGAAAGCTATAATGGAAACAATTATTGTTTTGTCATTGATGTCAAACCTTAACTACTGAGACTATTGCTATCTATTTGAGTACCATATCTATTTATTTGAAGAAGAGGAAAACAAGAAGACTGAGGGAAATGTTTGAGTTATGGGTAATACACAAGGGTACTTGATCATTTGGCACTTTGGCAAAGTGATATGTTGTTTATCTTTCACTGACAGTTCACTGTGAAGTTGATGTCAAGCAATGCAAAGTTGATGCCGAGTGAAGCCAGTGATGGCCGAGCACCGGTGAAATACTGAGGAACACAGAGGTGACCAAGCAAAAGAACACAATATTGGCCAAGCAACAGTATTTTGGTATTTGATGAGATTTGAGATCTCTGGCAAACATAGTCAAATTTATTGGAATATGTGAATTTTGTTATGGATATTTAATTTTGGTCCAAATTAATTAAATGCATGGGAAACTGTTATTAACGCATGGATTCAATATTTAATTGGTGATTGTATTGGAGAAATAAATTAAATGTAATGATGGAAAGATCCATTAGATCTGACCTAACCTAAGATCTACAATCTTGATTAAGCGGAAAAATATGCATCTGACCTAGATGAATAGGTATATGATAACCTCAAGGGGTTATTCATGAGTATGCTGAGTATGCAGTGTATGTAAGAGTATTTCATGGTTAATTGACTGACTTGAATGATCTAGCAAAGAAGGCTGAGCAGAGAAGCAAAGAGAGATTGCGTGACAAATTTCCAAGCAGATCTGGAGATTGAAATGAGAATGGAGGCCACTCAGTTAATTAGCATTAGAGCTGAATTGGATCTAGATTTTCCAAGTAAGTTGTATGAATCAGATCACACCTGCTGATTAATTTCTAACCATTGAATCAGTTTAAATCCTTTAACTAGGTTGACCTAACAGTCATTGTATAAATCTTTTTGGTAAGGTGAAATTTAGATTGGAATGTTCTAATTCCTCTAACAAGGCCACTCCTAAGAGGGTGATTAAATCCTTTAACTAGGTCACATTTGACAGTGTGTTTTGTAACCTTTAATAGGGTTGGCTCCTAATAAAGCTCACTTCAGAAGAGTGAAATTTTGGTAGCATGTTACTGGTGGTTTTTCCCATATTGGGTTTCCACATTAAATCATGGTGTCAAAATGTGTGAATGTTTATGTTGTGTTTTACTGTTAAGTTTCGGCAAGCTTATTTCATTAGTACAGTAAACTGCACACTTTTATTATTGATTAATGCTGAGCAGATCTAAATTGTTCAACTTGGTATAAAGTTTTCATGGGCACATCTAGACCTAAGGATAACTAATTCACCCCCCCTCTCAATTATTCTAAATTCATTCTAACAATTAGTATCAAATATTAGTTCTCTTGAAAATAATTTGAAGGTACTTGGAGCAAAAGATCAAGATGTATTAAAGGGATGTACCAAAGTTGAACAAGGATAACTTTCCCGCAAGGCAAAGTTTGATGAAATTTCACTTGGCTGGTGTTGGTGATTCTGCTAAATGTCATGTTGATCAAGAGTATGTAGCCCCTACAGGAGTTCTCAATGCTACACAGTTAAGAGAAAAGGAAGAACATAATCAAGCAATGTTGGAAAATGCATCATCCCTGAACTATCATGAGTTTAAAGATATAAAGGACTGTACAAGCACAAAGCAAATGTGGGATGCCCTTGAAACCATCTATGGAGGTGACACAAATGTGCTAAGAGCCAAATTTAAAAGCTTGAGAGGTAAGTTTGATGAAATGAAAATGCAAGAAGGAGAAAATACAGTTCAATATTATGGTAGGATAAAGGAAGTTGTAAACTCTATTAGAGGAGCTAAAGGAACCATTAATGATAATACCATCATGAGAAAGGTAATGAGAAAACTTCTTCCTATTTTTTCTATTAGAGTATCTGCAATTCAAGAATTGAGATGTACTCCTAACAACAATTTGACTTTGGAAAGCTTGGTAGGCAGACTTACTACATTTGAGATGTCAAATTTTGATAACTATACTCCACAAGCCATTGAATCTGCATTCAAGTCCTAGATGGTCCTCAACAAATCAAACAAAGGAAAGAAATGTGTGGACAGTGACAGTGACACTTCTGATGATGATCTAGAAAAACTTGAGGCACTTATGGCAAGAAGATTATCCAGAGGAAAAGGTAAACTTCATATTACTTTTTTTTCATGTAACAAGGTTGGTCATATTGCTGCAAGATGTCCTAATAAGAATGACAAAGATGAGAGAAGAGACAACAAGTATAAAGATAGAAAGGATGACTGATACTTCAAGAAGTACAAGTATTAAAATGACAAAGGTAAGAAATCCTGCTATATAGATGAAGAAGCTTCTAAAAATGAATCTGATAAATCTGATTGAAATGATATAGAAGTTGTGTATGTTGCAATGAAAGATGATTTTGATGATGATGAGAAAACTAAACTAATTTCTTATATGAGTAAAGGTGATCATTGGATTATTGATAGTGGTTGTTCACATCATATGACAGATGATGAAGATAAATTTAAAACCTTAGATAAGTGTAAAGGTGGTTATGTTAAATTTGGAAATGATACACCATGTCGTGTTAAAGGGATTGGATCAATTCAATTGACTGACAAAATCAGATGTGATGATGTATATTGGGTTGATCATCTTAAGTATAACTTGTTGAGTGTTGCACAATTGAATACTTCTGGTTATAGAGTTGAATTCCATCACAGGAAAGCAAAGATCTACGATGCCAATGGAGAATTAGTTGGAAGTGGTGAGTAGACCAAAGGTAACTTTTTTTATTTGTATTTAACTATTGAGACATGCTTGATTGCACAATATAGTGATGTTTGGTTATGGCATAAAAGGTTGTGTCATGTAAAATTTGATAACTTGGTAAGAATAAGCAAATTGAAAAAGGTTAGAGGGCTGCCTAAGTTAAAGAAACCTGAAAATGCAATGTGCAAGCTATGTCAATTGGGCAAACTGACTAAATCTAGTTTTAAGAGAAAAACTCATACTTCTGAGAAAATTTTGGAATTGGTTCATACTGACCTTTATGGACCTATTACTGAGAAAAGTTACTAGGGAGAAAAATATTTTATCTTATTTGTTGATGATTACTCTAGAATGGTGACTATTATATTTCTTAAGGAAAAATCTGATGCATTCCAGTTGTTTAAGTGGTACTTGGCAAAAGTTGAAAAGGAGACAGGTAAGAGCTTGAAATTTCTGAGATATGGCAGAGGAGATTTTATTTCTAATGAGTTTAATAGGTTCTAAAATGACCGAGGGATAAAGAGACAGATGTCTTCTCCTAGGACACCACCATAGAATGGTATAGCTGAAAGAAGAAATTGATCTATCATGGATTGTGCCAGAACACTAATGATGGAGAAAAATGTTACAAAAAAATATTGGAGAGAAGCTGTAAGTACAACAGTCTATACCCTGAATAGAGTACAAGTCAAAAAAGGTACAAATGCTACACCTTATGAGCTATGGTATGGATATGCACCTAGTGTAATATATTTTAAAGTCTTTGGAAGTAGATGTTTCATACTACAAGATAATAGAAATGGAAAACTTGATGCTAAAGGTGAGGAAGGTATATTTCTTGGATATTCAACTAAAATTAAAGCATACAAGTGTTTGAATTCTAACACTAACAAAATTGTGGAAAGTGCAAATGTTAGAATTGATGAATATGCAGAAAGAAATGAAGCTGAAAGCATGACTGAGCTTGAGAGTTACAAATCATTCATCTATCCTGATGAGGAAGATTCTAATGAATTACTTGAAACTGAGAATGAAGTTGTTGAGCAATAGACTACACATGCCGAGTAACAGAATCAAATTGTCGAGCAATAGGAGGTGACTGCCGAGCTATCTGATGGAGATGCTGAGTCACAGTTTCAACCTGAATTGAACATGAATGATCAATCTAAAGCAGAGAAAGAACCTACTTTGGAAAAGTATGTAAGAAGGCACCATAAACCTGATCAAATCATAGGAGAAAAGGATTCTACAGTCATGACAAGTAGAAAATTGAGAGAAGATACCTGCTTGTTATGTGATTTTGAGCCTAAAATAGTAAAAGATGCCTTAGAGAATGAAGATTGGATTCAAGCCATGAACGAAAAAATTGAACAAATTGAAAAGAACAAATCTTGGACACTTGTACCTAGGCCAAATGATAAAAAATGTAATTGGTACTAAGTGGGTATTCAGAAACAAGCTGAATGAACATGGAGAGGTGACAAGAAATAAAGCTAGACTAGTATGCAAGGGTTGTGCACAAGAGGAAGGAATTGACTATGGAGAGACATTCACTCCAGTTGCAAGATTGGAAGGTGTAAGAACCTTACTTGCATATCCAGCCTATAAAGGATTTAAAGTCTATCAAATGGATGTGAAGTTGGCATTTCTAAATGGTATATTAGAAGAAGAAGTTTACATTGAACAAGCTGATGGATTTGTTGACCCAAGTAAAAGGAATATGGTTTGGAAATTACACAAAGCACTATATGGACTGAAGCAAGCACCCAAAGCATGGTATGAGATATTGCACAACTATCTGATGAAGATTGGATTTTCTAGAACCAATGACAAAAAAAATCTATACTTGAAGACAGAGCAAAGTAAAGGTACTTTATTAGCTGAAATATTTGTTGATGACATTATATTTTGTGAGAAAGATATGTTATGTAAAGAATTTTCAAAGAAGATGCAAACTGAATTTGAGATGTCTTTGTTTGGTGAGATAAAAAAATTTGTTGGCTTACAAATATATCAGATGAAGAATGGTATCTATATGACTCAATCAAAATATGTCAAAGAGATACTAAAACCTTTTGGAATGGAAGATTCAAAACCAGTGAGTACACCCATGGCTACTGGACAAAAGTTAACAAAGAATGATGAGACAAAAGAAGTAAATCAAACACTATACAAATCAATGATTGGAAAACTGAAATATGTTGTCCACAGTAGACTTGATATTGCATTAGCTGTTGGAATTGTTGCTAGATTTTCTTCCAATCCCAAGGAAACACATATGATGGCACTAAAAAGGTTTCTGAGATATTTGAAAGGAACAGATGAATATGGTTTGTATTACAAAAGGAATGATAAATTTGAACTCAGATTTTATACTAATTTTGATTGGACTGGGAATGTTGATGATAGAAAAAGAACCACAGGAGCGGAATTTCTTTTGGGAGAAAGATTAGTTTCATGGACAAGCCAGAAACAAAACTGCACCTCACAATCTATAGCTGAAGCTGAGTATGTGGCAGCAATAGTTAATTGTTATAATATTGTGTGGTTGAAGATACTACTGAAAGGTATGAAAGAAGAGATCATAGAACCATTTGTCATATATTGTTAAGAACCTTGCAATGCACTCTAAAACAAAGCATATAGCTATCAAGTATCATTACTTGAGGGAGCTAGTTCAGAAGAAGGAAGTGAGACTGGAGTATGTGAACACTAAGGAACAATTAGCAGACATATTTACAAAGGAACTATTTAAGGATGCTCATGAGTATCTGCAAGGTAAATTAGGGGTGATTCCCCTAACTGAGGCTAACTAGTTCAAAATGGTACTATTGCATCAAATGTTATATTTAGAATATTTTTCACATTGATGCACATGCAGTCACACTTTAGGATGCTGCCTAAAGTTGTGAAAGACAGACAAGGACAAAAAAATTAAATTAGTCATAAGCACGATGACAAGAACATCATGATACAGAGTTTAGAATAGAAGAATCTGCATGATGAAGATGTCAACGTCTTTGGCATTGTTTTCAAAGAGGGAGAAATATACTGAGAAAGATAGAGGGAGAATTTTACTAAGAAAAAGGAAGAGATTACTGAAAATGGATTGATGAACAGAAATAGAAAAAGATCAGTGTGATGACAGACATAGAGGGAGAATTAGAATGAAGCTAAAGACATTAATGAAGATTTGTTCATATCAAGGAACACATGTATACTTTTTGGATTGTAGAATAACTATGGTTGAAAATTATTGTTTTATTGTTTAGTGTTTCCATCAATGCCAAAGAGGGAGATTGTTGGAAAGATTTTTTGGAAATCTATAATGGAAACAATTGTTGTTATGTCATTGATGTCAAACCTTAGCTAGTGAGACTATTGCTATATGTTTGAGTACCATATCTATTGATTTAAATAAGAGGATAACAAGAGGACTGAGGGAAATAGTTGAGTTATGGGTAAACACAAGGGTACTTGATCATTTGGCACTTTGGCAAAGTGATATGTTGTTTATCTTTCATTGAGAGTTCACTATGAAGTTGATGATGAGAAATGTGAAGTTGATGCTAAGTGAAGCCAGTGATGGCCAAGTACCAGTGAAATGTCAAGGAACACAGAGGTGACCAAGCATAAGAACACAGTGTTGGCCGAGCAACAATATTTTGGTATTTGATGAGATTTGAGATCTCTAGCCGACATAATTGAATTTATTGGAATATGTGAAGTTTTTTATGGATATTTAATTTTGGTCCACATTAATTAAATGCACTAGAAAATGTTATTAACACATGGATTCAAGATTTAATTGGTGATTGTATTGGAGAAATAAATTAAATGTAATGATGGAAAGATCCATTGGATATGACCTAACCTGAGATCTACAATCTTGATTAAGTGGAAAAAGATTTATGTGACCTAGATAAAGAGGTATATGATAACCTCAAGGGGTTATTCATGAATATACTAAGTATGCAGTGTATTCAAGAGGATTGCATGGTTAATTGATTGACTAGAATGATCTAGCAAAGAAGGCTGAGTAGAGAAGCAAAGAGAGATTGCTTGATGGATTTCCAAGAATATTGAAATGAGAATGGAGGCCACTCAGTGAATTAGCATTAGATCTAAATTGGATCTGGATTTGTGAAGTAAGTTGTATGAATCAGATCACGCCTGCTGATTACTTTCTAACCATTGTATTAGTTTAAATCCTTTAACCAGGTTGACCTAATAGTCATTGTATAAATCCTTTTGGAAAGGCGAAATTTAGATTGGAATGTTCTAATTCCTCTAAAAAGGCCACTCCTGAGAGGGTGATTAAATCCTTTAACCAGGTCACATTTGACAGTGTGTTTTGTAACCTTTAACAGGGTTGGCTCCTAACAGAGCTCAATTTAGAAGAGTGAAATTTTGGTAGCATGTTACTGGTGGTTTTTCCCATATTGGATTTCCCCGTTAAATCATGGTGTCAAATTGTGTGAATTTTTATGTTATTTTTTACTGTTAAGTTTTTGCAAGCTTATTTCATTAGTACAATAAACTGCACACTTTTATTATTGATTGTTGTCCAGCATATCTAAATTGTTCAAATTGGTATAAAGTTTTAATGGGCACATATGGACCTAAGGATAATTGATTCACCCCCCCTCTCAGTTATTCTAAATTCATTCTAACAAAAACTACAATGGGGATGAGACCCACAACTTATCACTGCAATAATAAGGTGCCCGGTTAAGAGCTTACAAAAAGCACTCTTAAATGCTACCATCTATGGGATTTACCTAGATACTTGTTAAAGTCTTATACCATGTTAGGAGTAACCTAGTTAGAGGATTTTATCCCACTTTTATAGTGTTCACCTTGTTAAAGGATTTATAATAAGTTCCTGAATAGAACTTCTACGTCCTGTTAGAGACTACCTGAGTAAGGTATTTCACAATCTTGTTTCTAAACTGTTAGGAATAAATCAACAAGAAATTTGACCTATGAATTTTTTCTCCTAATGCTTGTCAGATCTCATTCTACTATGTTCCTTCTTTGATTTACACTTCGATTGTCTTCACCGAAACTTGTTCATACTCTGCATTGTCGCTTATTTCTTCTTCTTCCCACTATATCTCTTTATATCTCTGAACTCCTTTTTTAAATTATTTTCCTTACCTAATTTTTCTGACCTATATCTAACCTAATTAGGGTTTCTCTATTCTTTCATAAGCCATTGTGATAATAGGATGTCATCGTTGATTCTAGTCTTCTCTTTTCCTTTTTGCCAATAAAGCTTTCCGATAAACTTTGCTGATAAACATAACCTTTTTACTGATAGTCTATTCTTATCTAATAGTACTCTATACTTGATGTTAGTTTCTAGAAATGAAAATCTTATCAAAATAATTCATTATCCTATAGAGGATTTTTTCAAGTAACAATCTCCCCCTTTGGCATTGATGAAAAACCTTTCTATCATCATTCTTCTTATTGTTCTTCATTTGATTTGTTGCTCCCCCTTTTCTTTTACTCTCTTCATCTTCTACTTTATTTTCTTATTGCTCTCAACTATTCTTCATTATACCATCTTCATCTTCTTATCACTCTCATTTATTCTTCATGCTTCTCCTTTGACAACAATTCCAAAGGCGACCAAAAGATGTGACTACTTGTATATTAGCTATTTTTCGCTCCTTTTGTCTGTACTTTCCCCAAAATTCTATTCCATTGATCCTATAGGTGATTTATTGTTGTGATATGACTCTTTACATTTATAATTATGTTGGTAAAATATTCTTTATCATTCCTATCTATTATGCTCAGCTGGTTAGATGTAGCTTGTATCTATTTCTACATCATATCCATAAATATACTAATCATTCATGATTACTCAATTGATATATTATTACCTATAAGTACCATCTTTGTGATTTCAATCGCTGCAATTAATGTCTCCCTTATATCCTCCAGTCTCTCTAATAACATGTCTGTATCTTCTATCATTTTATTTATGCTTCTATCAGTAAATGATTTGTGTTGTATTTTTCCCCTTATTGTTGCTTTAAGATTTTGATTATCTTTGATTGTGTCCATAAATGTTCTCAACTATTTTGTAACCGATTCATTCTCATCAATAGTGATTGTCGATAGTAAGATTTAAAATGTGTCAACTATTCTCTTTATGATTTTATTCTTCTATTTTTATCTTAATTGTTTCTCAATAGCTGTCTTTTCTCTATATTTCTCCACATATAATAGTTGTTCCTTATAATGTAGCTTATTTGGATCTTTCTTCAAAATTAGAAATTTGGGTCTTTCATCTAAGTCTTCAATTTCTTCACTTTCTAGATATTTTTTTCTCTTCTCTTGTGTTGTTGTAATCATTTTCATACTTTTAAAGTTCTTTCAACTTGTTCTTCCTTATTTTCTATTATCTCACTGATTGTAGGTGCTATATAAGTAGGATGTATTTCATGTTCTGTTCCAGTGTATTCAATTGTATTCTCTGGTATAAGTTGTTCCTCAATATATTCATCTTCCTCAGTACCTATTGTTAGAATGAATTTAGAATAGTTGAGGGGGGGAGGTGAATCAGTTATCCTTGGGTCTAGATGTGCCCATTTAAACTTTATACCAATTTGAACAACTCATATCTACTCGGGAGAAATAACATAAATTAACAACATACATATGCAATTTGTTGTTCAGATGTAATCAACTTGTAGAAACTTAACAGTAAAACACAACATACACATTCACTCAAGTTGACACTAGTATTTAACATGGAAACCCAACATGGGAAAAACCACCAATAAAATGCTATCAACTTTTCACTCTTTTGAAGTGAGCTCTGTTAGGAGCCAACCCTGTTAAAGGTTACAAAACACATTGTCAAATGTAACCTGGTTAAAGGATTTAATCACCCTGTCAGGAGTGGCCTTGTTAGAGGACTTAGGAACATTCCACCTGAATGTCACCTTGCTTAAAAGATTTATACTGTGACTGTTAGGTCAACCTGGTTAAAGGATTTTGACTGATACAATGGTTAGAAAGTAATCAACGGGTGTGATCTGATACATAAAACTTACTTTGCAAATCTAGATCCAATTCATCTCTAATGCGAATTCACTGAGTGGCCTCCATTCTCATTTCAATCTTTAGATTTTCTTGGAAATCCATCAAGAAAACACTTATGCAACTCTCTACTTCTCTGCTCAACCTTCTCTGCTTAGATTATGCCAATCAGTCAATTAACTATGCAATCCTCTTGCATACTCATCATACTTCATGAATAACCTCTTGAGGTTATCTTATACCTCTTCATCTAGGTCAGATAAATCTTTTACCACTTAATCAAGATCGTAGATCTTAGGTTAGGTCAGATCCAATGGATCTTTCCATCATTACATTTAATTTATTTCTCCAAAGCAGTCAAAAAATAAATCTTTGATCCATGCATTGATTACGGTTACCCATGCATTTAAATAGTGTGGACCAATCTTGCTTATCCTTAATTAATGTTACATATCCCAATAAAATCAACTATGTCGGCGAGAGATCTCAAATATTAACAATTACCAAAATAATGCTGCCTGGCCAACACAGTGTTCTCCACTCGGTCATCACTGGTTTCCTCAGCAATTTACTAGCGATCAGTCATCACTGACTTCGCTCAGCAATTTACTAGCGCTTGACATAAACTGTTCACAGTAAATTGTCATCGAAAGATAAACAACACATTACTTTTCCAATGTGCCAAATGATCAAGTACCCTTGTGATTTCCCATAAGTCAACCACTTCACTTGGTTTTCTTGTTATCCTTGCCTTCAAATCTTCTTCAACAATCAATAGATATGGTACTCAAACAAATAGCAATAGTCTTACCAGTTCAGGTTTGACATCAATGACAAAAAAACAATTATTTCCATTTTAGCTTTCCAACAATCTTCCTATTTGGCATTGATGGCAACACTAAACATTAAAACAATAATTTTCAACCATAGTTACCATACAATCCAAAAAGTCTACCTATGTTCCTTGATATGAACAAATCTTCATTAATGTCTTTAGCTTCATTCTGATTCTCATTTGTAAAACTTTTCTTCCTCTGTGTCTATGATCACACTAATATTTTTATGTTTCTATTCATCTATAGACTCCCTCTTACATTAATCTTTCCTTCTTTGACAACAATCTCTTTTTCAGTAATCTCTCCCTCTTTGAAAACAATGCCAAAGACATTGACATCTTCATCATGTAGATTATTCTATTCTAAATTCTGTATCATGTTGTTCCTGTCATCTTTCATATGATTGATCCTCTTTTCTGTCTTTGTCTTTCATTCACAGCTTTAGGTAGAATCCTAAAGTGTGACTGCGTGTGCATCAATCTGTAAAATATTCTGAATATAACATTTGATGAAACAGTTCCATTCTGAACTAGTTAGCCTATGTTAGGGGAATCACCCCTAATTTACCTCACAGATACTCATGAGCATCCTTGGGTAGTGTCTTTTTAATTATGTCTGCTAACTATTCCTTAGTATTCACATATTCCAGTCTCACTTCCTTCTTCTGAACTAGCTCCCTCAAGTAATGATACTTGATAGCTATATGCTTTGTCTTAGAGTGCATAACAAGGTTCTTAGAAATATTAATGGCACTCGTGTTATCACAATATATGAAAACTGATTCTGTGATCTCCTCTTTCATACCTTTCAGTAGTATCTTCAACCACACAATATTAGAACAATTAACTACCGCTGTGACATACTCGGCTTTAGCTATAGATTATGAGGTGCAATTATGTTTCTTTCTTGTCCATGAAGCCAATTTCTTTCCCAAAAGAAATGCTCCTCCTATGGTGTTCTTTCTATCATCCACATTTCCAGCCCAATCAGAATCAGTATAGACTATGAGTTCAAACTTATCATTCTTTTTGTAATACAGACCATATTCATCTATTCCTTTCAAATATCTCAAAATTCTTTTTACTACCATCATATGTGTCTCCTTGGGATTGGTAGAAAATATTGACACTTTACCAACAACCAGTGCAATATCAGGTCTATTGTGTACAACATATTGCATCTTTCCAATCATTGACCTGTAAAGGGTTTGATTTACTTCTTTTGTCTCATCATTTTTTGTTAACTTCTGTCCAGTAGCCATGGGTGTACTCACTGGTTTTGAATCTTCCATTCCAAAAGTTTTCAGTATCTCCTTCAAATATTTTGATTGAGTAATATAGATACCATTCTTCATCTGATATATTTGTAAGCTAGCAAATTTTTTTATCTCACCAAACATAGACATTTTAAATTCAGTTTGCATCTCTTTTGCAAATGCTTCGCATAACACATCTTGTCCACTAAATATAATGTCATCAACAAAAATCTCAGCTAATAAAGTACCTTTACTTTTCTCTATTTTCAAATACAGATTACTGTTGTCATTGGTTCTAGCTAATCCAATCTTCATCAGATAATTGTGCAATCTCTCATACCATGCTCTAGGTGCTTGCTTCAGTCCATATAGTGCCTTGTGTAATCTACAAACCATGTTCTTCTTTCTTGGGTCAAAAAATCCATCATCTTGTTCAATATATACTTCTTCTTCTAATATCCCATTTACAAATACTGACTTTACATCCATTTGATAAACTTTAAAACCTCTGTAGGCTGCATATGCAAGTAAGGTTCTTACTCCTTCCAATCTTGCGACTGGGGTGAATGTTTCTCCATAATCAATTCCTTCCTCTTGTGCATAACCCTTGCATACCAGTCTAGCTTTGTTTCTTTTTACCTCTCCATGTTCTTTCAACTTATTTTTGAATACCCACTTAGTACCAATTACATTATTTTCATTTGAACTAGGTACAAGTGTCCAAGTATTGTTCATCTCAATCTGTTCAATTTCTTTATTCATAGCTTGTATCCAGTCTTCATTGTCTAAGGCATCTTTTACTGTTTTAGGCTCAAATTACATAATAAGCATGTATCTTCTCTCAACTTACTTATTGTCATAACTGAAGAATCATTTGATCCTTTGATTTGATTAGATTTATGATGCTTGCTTACATACTTTGCTAGAGTAGGTTCTTTTCGTGATTTAAATTGACCATTCATGTTCAATTCAGGTTGAAACTGTGACTCGGCATCTCCATCAGATAGCTCGGCAATTACCTCTTGTTTCCTGACAATCTCATTCTGTGACTCGACAGGTGCTAGCTGTTGCTCGACAACCTCATTCTCAGGTTCAAGTACTATGTTAGAATCTTCCTCATCCAGATAGACAAATGATTTGTAACTCTTAGATTCTTGTGTGCTTTCAGTTTCATTTCTTTATGCATACTCATCAATTCTAACATTTTCACTTTCCAAAATTTTTTTAGTGTTAGAATTCAAACATTTATATGCTTTACTCTTAGTTGAATAACCTAGAAATATGCCTTCCTCACCTTTAGCATCAAGTTTTCCATTTCTGTTATCCTTCAGTATGAAACATTTTCTTCCAAAAACTTTGAAATATCTTACATTAGGTGCATATCCATACCATAGCTCATAAGGTGTAGCATTAGTACCTTTTTTGAATTGTACTGTGTTCAAAGTATAGACTATTGTACTTACGGCTTCTCTCCAATATTTATGTGCAACATTTTTCTCCATCATTAGTGTTCTAGCATAATCCATGATAGATATGTACCTTCTCTCAATAATACCATTCTGTGGTGGTGTCCTAGGTGCAGACATCTATCTTTTTATCCCTTGGTCATTGCAGAACCTATTAAACTCATTAGAAATAAACTCTCCTCTGTGAGATCTTAAACATTTTAGACTTTTACCTGTTTCCTTTTCAAATTTTTCCAAGTGCCACTTAAATGACTGGAATGCATCAAATTTTTCTTTAAGAAACATAACAGTCATCATTCTTGAGTAATCATCAACAAATAGAATAAAATATCTAACTCCACAGTAAATTTTCTCTCCAATGGGTCCACAAAGGTTAGTATGAACTAATTCCAGAATGCTCTCAAAAGTATGAGTTTTTCTCTTGAAACTAGATTTAGTCATTTTTCCTAATTGACATTGCTTACACATTGCATTTTTAGTTTTCTTTAACTTAGGCAGCCCTCTAACCTTTTTCAATTTTCTTATGCTTACCAAGTTATCAAAGTTGACATGACACAACCTTTTATTCCATAACCAAACATCATTATATTGTGCAAACAAGTATGTATCATTAGTTAAATCCAAATAGAACAAGTTACCTTTAATCTATTCACCACTTCCAACTAGTTCTCCATTGACATCATAGATCTTTGCTTTCCTGTGATGGAACTCCACTCTATAACCAGAAGTATTTAGTTATGCAGCACTCAATAAATTATAATTAAGATCATTAACCCAATATACATTGTCACATCTGATCTTGTCGGTCAAGTTAATTGATCCTTTCCCTTTAACAAGACATGGTGCATCATTACCAAATTTAACATAACCACCTTTACACTGATCTAAGGTTTCAAATTTATCTTTATCACCAGTCATGTGATGTGAGCAACCACTGTCAATAATACAATGGTCACCTTTACTCATTTAAGAAATTAGTGCAATTTTCTCATCATCACCAGAATCATCTTTCATAGCAACATACACAACTTCTATATCATTTTCAACAGAATTGTCAGATTCACTTTTAGAAGCTTCTTCAACTATATAACAAGATTTCTTACCTTTGTATTTTTAATCCTTATACTTTCTAAAGTCTTGATCATCCTTTCTATCTTTGTACTTGTTGTCTCTTCTTTCATCTTTGTCATTCTTATCAGGACATCTAGCAGCAATATGACCAACTTTGTTACATGAAAAACAAATGATAGGAAGTTTACCTTTGAATTTTCCTTTTCCTCTAGATGGTCTTTTTTCCATAAGTGCTTCAAGTTCTTCCAGATCATCATCTGTAGTGTTGCTGTCACTGTTCACATATTTCTTTCCTTTCTTTGATTTGTTAAGGACCAACCAGGATCTGAATGTAGACTCAATATATTGTGGAGTGTAGTTATCAAAATTTGACATCTCAAATGCAGTAAGCCTTCCTACCAGACCTTCCAAAGTCAAATTATTATTAGGAGTACATCTTAACTCTTGAATTGCAGAGACTATAATAGCATATATAGGAAGAAGAGTCCCTAATACCTTTCTCATAATGGAGTTATCATCAATAGTTCCCTTAGCTCCTCTAATAGCATTTACAACTTCCTTTATCCTACCATAATATTGAACTATATTTTCTCCTTCTTGCATTTTAATTTCATCAAACTTACCTCTTAAGCTTCAGATTTGGCTCTCAGCACATTTTTATCTCCTCCATAGATAGTTTCTAGGGCATCCCACATCTACTTCACATTTGTGCAGTTCTTTATGTCTTTAAACTCATGATAGTTCAGCGATGATGCAATCTCCAACATTACTTGATTGTGCTCTTACTTTTCTCTTAACTATGCAGCTGTGGCAGGTGTAGTGGGAGCTACATAATTATGTTCAATATAGTGCTTCGCAGAATCACCAATACCAGCCAGATGTAATTTCATCAAACTCTGTGATGCAGGGAAGTTATCTTTTTTCAACTTTGGTACCTCCTTTTTATACATCTTGATCTTTTGCTCCAAGTACCTTCAAACTATTTTCAAGAGACCAAAGCTCTGATACCAATTGTTAGAATGAATTTAGAATAAATCAGACGGGGGGGGGGGGGAATGAGNCCAATTGTTAGAATGAATTTAGAATAAATCAGACGGGGGGGGGGGTGAATGAGTTATCCTCAGGTCTAGATGTGCCCATTTAAACTTTATACCAATTTGAACAACTCAAATCTGCTTGGTAGCAATAACATAAATCAACAACATACATATGCAGTTTACTGTTCAGATATAACCAACTTGTAGAAACTTAATAGTAAAACACAACATACACATTCACTCAAGTTGACAGTAGTATTTAATGTGGAAACCCAATATGGGAAAAACCACCAATAACATGCTATCAACTTTTCACTCTTCTGAAGTGAGCTCTATTAGGAGCCAACCCTGTTAAAGGTTACAAAACACATTGTCAAATGTGATCTGGTTAAAGGATTTAATCACCCTATCAAGAGTGGCCTTGTTAGAGGACTTAGAAAATTCCACCTGAATGTCACCTTGCTTAAAGGATTTATACAATGATTGTTAGGTCAACCTAGTTAAAGGATTTTGACTGATACAATGGTTAGAAAGTAATCAGCAGGTGTGATCTGATACATACAACTTACTTTGCAAATCCAGATCCAATTTAGCTCTAATGCTAATTCACTGAGTGCCCTCCATTCTCATTTCAATCTTCAGATATGCTTGGAAATCCATCAAGAAAACACTTATGCAACTCCCTACTTCTCTTCTCAGCCTTCTCTTCTTAGAATATGCCAATTAGTCAATTAACTATGCAATCCTCTTGCATACTCATCATACTTCATGAAAAAACTCTTGAGGTTATCTTATACCTCTTCTTCTAGGTCAGATAAATCTTTTACTGCTTAATCAAGATCATAGATCTTAGGTTAGGTCAGATCCAACAAATCTTTCCATCATTACATTTAATTTATTTCTCCAAAGAAATAACAAAATAAATCTTTGATCCATGCATTGATTACGGTTACCTGTGCATTTAAATAGTGTGGATCAATCTTGCTTATCCTTAGTTAACATTACATATCCCAATAAAACCAATTATGTCAGCCAGAGATCTCAAATCTCAACAATTACCAAAATACTGCTGCTCGGCCAACACAATGTTCTTATGCTCATTCATCACTAGTTTCCTTGGCAATTTACTAGTGCTCAGTCATCATTGACTTTGCTTGGCAATTTACTGGCGCTCGGCATAAAGTGTTCACAGTAAACTATCATCAAAAGATAAACAACACATTACCATAACTCAACCACTTCACTTGGTATTCTTTTTATCCTTGCCTTCAAATTTTCTTCAACAATCAATAGATATGGTACTCAAACAAATAGCAATAGTCTTACCAGTTCAGGTTTGACGTCAATGACAAAACAACAATTGTTTCCATTGTAGCTTTCCAACAATCTTTCCAACACTTGTATCATCATCAGATTCATCTTGTATTTCAATAGGTTGATCCTTTTGTCCTTCTTTAAATCTTGTCGGGTTGTCTTCTCTTTCTTTAGTAAAAATCATTTTCCATTTTTGCAGTGCATCTTCTTCTACTTCTTCTTGTAATCCTAGTAACTCAGTAACTTGGTTGTTCTGCTCATTCTAAGAAATCTATTTTCATATTTTTTCATCAATAAATCAATATATTCAATACTTGTTCTTGGCTTTGTAATAATCAAATTTCTTTCTCTTCTTAACTTTTCTTTCTCTGCGGATTCATTCCATCTTATGTTGATTTTTTCTAGTAATTCCTTGGGAATTTTCTATCTTAACTCATTTGGAAATATTTTGAATTTGTGTAAGTGAAATACTATTGCATCTTCTATAATTTTATTGTCTTCTTATGTCCATGTCTTGTACTTGTGTAATGCCCCGCTAGGGAACCCAAGAGAAGTTAACCTTAAACATGTTACTAAGTTTACAAAATGATTTTTTTTAAAAAGTTAATAGTTGATAAAGAATAACAATGTGGAAGCAATATAACACAAGACAATACATACTCATAAATGTAACTCGTTTATAGATTACAAATTCCAAGGGTTCCATGATGCAGAATTACGTGAGTTAACTAATCTACTAAATAAAATAAACAATAAACAAACTCCATATAATACAAATGAATAATCAACAACATTATTTCATAATGAAACCTAGATACAACTAATACCATAAGCTATACATAATGAACCAACATCCACTGCAAAAGTCACAAGGTATGTGATAAAACCAAATATAAAGTACAATACAATATCCAAGAATATCACAAATGATATAATGAAACAAATATACAACATAAGAAAGATAAGTGAAAGTCTCCAACAATGAGGAACAAGAAGATACAACTGCAAGAAGGATCATCCAAGAAAAATCATGAACCTTGGATCTCGATGGTAATAAGAATCACTACCACCTAACCTCGTTGAACCAAAGGTCCACTCCCATCATGTTGAGGAGATAAAAACACACCCACACATGGGAAACAGGAAAATAAGAAAGACTAAATCAAAGGTACACCAGATAAAAAAGGTAACAAGAAGATTTCAAGGTTAAAATTATGAAATATCAAGAGACAAAAAAAGTGTACCAAATATTCATGTAGGAACCTAGAACACATATAGGGAAGTGTCATCACATAAGTCTACCCTTTAGTTACCCTAGTATCCCCTCTAAACCTTGGCCCCCAAGTGACTCTATGTGGATCAGTAATCCTTTCATACAAACAAGGATTCTAACCATGCAAGACCTCAATCAAGCATCTTCTCCCACTCCCATCATTAGCCTGTACTAGCACTCAAGGCATGGGGGAGGCACATATTTATGTTATTGATATTTTATCTCAATATATTTCATTAAGTTATCATTTATTAGGTCACTTACAATGAGTTACCCTAGTAGCCTCTTAGGGCCCTGGCCCACATTGCAAGCCACTTTCCCTCTATGCTCATAGATAACCTACCCTAATGCTCCCAACCACAAGACCAAAAGAAGATAAATCCAAAACCATAAAATACTTCTCATAAAGAATTAAATCATGAAAGTCATCAATGAAAATTTTGGAGCATAACAAATAATAATACATCCTATACAGTCTACCCTTGAGTTACCCTAGTAGCCCCTCTGGACCCTGGCCCCCAAGTGACTCTATGTGGATCAGTAATCCTTTCATACAAACAAGTATTCTAACCATGTAATACCTCAACCAAGCATCTTCTCCCACTCCCATCCTTAGCCTATACTAGCACTCAAGGCATGGGTGAGGCACATATTTATGTTATTGATATTTTATCTCAATAGATTTCATTAAGTTATCATTTATTAGGTCACTTACAATGAGTTACCCTAGTAGCCTCTTAGGGCCTTGGCCCCCATTGCAAGCCACTTCCCCTCTATTCTCATAGATAACCTACCCTAATGCTCCCGGCCACAAGACCAAAAGAAGATAAATCCAAAACCATAAAATACTTCTCGTAAAGAATTAAATCATGAAAGTCATCAATGAAAATGTTAGAGCATAACAAATAATAATACATCCTATACAAGGATCCAAATTGTCCATCCCATAATGGACATCTCAATAAAAAATTACAAAATCTCATAATCTCATATCATGAAATAAATGATCCTCAATAGTATCAAAATCATCTCTCTCCAACATGGAGTGAATCATAATAAAAAGATACCATCACTCAAAACATTGAACAATCATAGTAGAAGAAACAACGTGACCAAGTGAACAAATAATAACTCAACACAATACTAGTTGTCACCTCTTATGGTCAAATAACATAAAGATCATGGACTCAAGGAACACTTGGAATCTCTCACATATGTACCCAAGACAACACATGAATGAATCGTTACATAAAAGGTTATGAACTTTCCACAATATAAACCCAAAGAGCAAAAAGGCATAAATTCATAAGATAGTACAAGTCTGAAGATAAAAATCCCCAGGGTAACGACCTACCCACACTGACACTTAACAATACCAAGATCACATGAGATAAGACATGAATGCATTTGACATATTATTTAACTTCATTTATATAACATCATTATATTTATTAAAATACTCTTAAATCATAAATGACTTAGTTAATAACATAAAGTATGCACATGGAAATATATGGTGTTTCAGTGAATCTCTATGATCTTTAAAATTACATTATAAACTATTAGACCAGTCATATTAATTATTTAATAATTTTCAAATTGATTAATTTTTAATTATAAGACTTATTAACAATTTTAACTTTATAAGAGTGAGTTTTGTGTCCTTTCTCTATGCACATCAGTTGATAATTGAATGGTATAATCTCATATGAAGTGATACGGATCTGAAACTTATATCACATAAAGATAATTTAATTTCACATATTTTTTATTCTTTTCAATCCTAAAAATAAGGTCATTTAAATGATGTAAAAAGTAAATCTTTCTAACAGCTCTGTTCGGGAATGAAGGTTACTAGTTTGGTAAAAGACCATAACTATGTTTTGAACCGTTGGATTGTCATAAAAATTAGGAAACACATTCATAATTCTATTATTTAAAATCTCACCAAAGTGATTTGCCTATTTATGTAATTATAAAAAGTTGTGGATGAATGTTTGTCAGGCTCCAGTTGAAAAATCAAGCTCAAATCGGCCTAATTTCACTATAATAGCCAATATTTGACCCTTTCTGTACAAAGGAATCCTATTTAATTTTGATATATGTTAAATAAAACCCAAATAGGTATCTTAAAGTGTATTTATATTTTTAAGGTGACATCTAAAATGAAAATTATTCCCTACCCTGACTCTTCACAACCCTAATCCAAAAAAGTATGTTTTCAAACCCATATCCTTACATACAGGTATCTATAATACACATAGTTTATAATCAAGGATTCCTACATACAGCTGAAACTTATGCAACTAAATTTGTGCAATTTTAAAACCTTAATGGATATACAACAAAAATGTATCATTTTTAAATCATTCTCTCCTAGGTTTTCCATACAAATTCTCACAGAATACCAGACATGCCATAAACATAACTCACAAGAATACCCTAATCATCTGTATAAATTTTATAAATAAAAAGAACATTAAATCAAAATAAAATCACAATTAAGTAAGCATGGAGAAAACAATCTTTCCAACAAAAACTACAAAAAGGTTCAGAAACTTCTACCTTGAAAACGCTAGGTAGACTTGCTAAGAAGAAGAAGAAAAAGAAGAAGAAGAAGAAGAAGAAAAAGAAGAAGAAGAAGAAGAACCAAAAATCAGACTTCACTCTCAAGCTTTAAACATATATTATTTAACTTGAACATCTCCATGCAAAATCTATAACATGTCTCCTAAATCTTTTGTTCTAAAAACAAATATATGTCTCCTCTCCTTTCAAAATGGCCAAAAACTCTAATAAAATAAAAACTATTCAACTAGGGTTTCTAGGAGAACTTCCTAAAAAAAAAACCCTGAAAAAAGACAAAAGAATTATTTTGTTTGTTTTTCTTCTTATTTTTTTTAAAATAAAACCAATTTGCTTATTTATTTATTTTTAAAAGAAATAAATACACAATTTCCTTTCTCTTTCTTCTTTTAATATTAAATAAATAAGTATTGTTTATTTATTTCTTTTCTTTTCCCAAATTAAGTATTTTATGTATATATATATATATATATATATATAAGAAAAAGTGGATCTACCACTGTATATATTATTATAATAAGGACTAATTTGAGAGCTCAGACAAGAAAGAACTAGTGAGAAAACCTAAAATCAATGCTCAATACAAAATTATAAAGTATTAAAACCTATGTCCTACCAATTACAAGCAATGTCAATGTACATTGACATTGAAAGTCATGATGTTGTTATCTAGACACAACAATCACTCATATAGAATTTGATACCCAAAAAGTATCTACAAAATACATTAATTCCCAATATATTCACGATGAGTGTAGACCATCAGATATGTCAATAAAAAAAATTCTGACGCCTTCCCATACCAAAATTTTTAGACACTTAGTATGAGCTTCGCATTACTCCTCCATTGCTTCAGAATCATGTAGCATTGAATCTGGTTGTGATTTTGGAGACCAACCCAAAGGTTCGACAAGCCAGCTAGAGATAGGTTGTTCTTGTGCGTTCCTTTCCCATCCCAACCCCTAATTATCTTCTTCCCAAGTATCTTGTGTTGGCTCTCCCTCATAACGACCCCATTCCGCATCATTCTGCTCTTTACTGAGAATCACCACAGGAAACCAGCCCATACGTGTCACACTCTATCGAATTGCAGGATGTTCCACCATTGTAGCCATTGTAGAAGTTGTTTGAATGTGTGGATGGGTAACCTGGACAACCTATATTAGTGGAGGTGGGTTATTTGGCATTTCCATCAACTTGAGCAGCACATCCACTACCATTTTTACTTTTTCCTCCAATGCATAACCCAAAACAAAACCTGTTGATTGCAGCGCCCCTTTGAGGTGTCAAAAAGATTTCTTTTCTAGTGACCTTTTAATGCTATCAAAAATTACCGTGTAAGCATGGTTCATTAGCAGTAGTTGTCAAGGGAAGAAACCTCGCACCAATGCGCTTCCAACCCAGAGATCATATCTCTGCATTGCCTTCTTCAATTTATTTTTTTCCCAAAAATGGCACTTGACAACTTTAAAAGCCAAAATTTCCAATAACTAAATCGACTGTAGAAAATCCGTAGCGTTCAAGAAAAAAATCAAAACAATCTGCAATGGATATAGAAACTGCTTGGATTTTGGCTCCAGATTTTTGTACCCAATGACCTTATTTATGGCTGACTGAATAATTGAAGAATGGGACACAAACATATCATCCAGCATAGAGTCATCAATATTGCAGGGGAGGACTTCTTCATCTTCAACTGGTGTGATACAAATTCTATAGTTCTTCAGGAGTATTTCATCATGATACCTTGCACATTGTTTGCACTAGGCACATACCACAACCTGAGAAGCAATTGCCAATTCTTGCCATGTACAAAAGAATGAGTTGGTTTAAATAGAGACAACCCATTATTACCTTCTTCTTGTGTATACTTTCAAATCCCATCCAACCTGTGATTATTAAATGAGTAGGCCTTTGTTTTTAGGAAAAATAGGAAATTCATTTGCAAACAGGACGATTACTCGTGCGGAGTCACTTATGCTTTTTGCACAGACCCTAAATGGGATTATATTTATTGACGCATCCCTCTTCCTTGTGATATTTTTAAATTTGGCGGCCACTATTTTATGATACCACGAGTTTCTTGTACCTTGCATGCTCATCTAAATACTTTTTGCTGTCAATTAATGACCGAATATTTATGTCAAAATCCTTCCTCTAAATTCAATCTGTAGCAAAAACCCGTACCCCACATGGAATTCTTCCAGTCACCAATGCAAATAAACCTTGAAGTATGTCTCAGTGGATACCTACATTAATTAATCCATAATCAAATAAAAGTATAATTGCACAGTGTGCTCTCGAGCACAGGGAATAATGGCACTTTGTGGCATATGATGTGAGTTTAGTACTAAGTGAGCTCATTTTATTGATGCAGTTATAGTGATGTAACGATGTATTACCCATGTGTGCTATTTCTACATCAAAAACTAATTTTCACTTTGTCTAAACCCACCAACCTATGTAATTCATAAAGCTCATCTGGAATCGCAGTTGGTTGTTTAAACATTATATCAGTACCATCACAACCCAAGTTGGACAAGTAATCAACAACCCGGTTACCTTCCCAAAGTGTATGGGATAAGAATATGTGAGAAACGTTGTCTAAGATATGCCTGATTTGCTTCAATATATATTCTAGTTTCTAATTGTGGGACTCTCTTTTAACACAAGCATTTATGACTACCATCGAATCACCTTCTACATGAATGTCTGTGAACCCACATTGTTTGGCCAGAATAAGTCCCGTAAGCAATGTATGTGCTTCTACTATGTTATTTGACCCTAGGTAATGGTGAAGAAATACATGCCAATAAACTTCCATGTGAGTCCCTGATACATGCACCCAAGCCTGATATTCCAGGGTTTCCATGTGAGGATCCATCAAAATTCAATTTCACTACCTGTTGTTCTTGAGGGAGCCACCTAATAGTTGATCGATCTACTTTCCTTAAAACCTTTTTTGAGTTTCCCCAGCCCATTAGTATGGTGATTTTTTCCTAATTTCTCAGTAGAACTCCATCCCATGATGTCAATACAGGATTGTAACCACAATGATATATACTAGCATTCACTACTTATGATATTGACTTCTCAATGCCTTCCAATACTATTTCCAAAGTTATTGGTTCATTTCTAAAAATCCTTTTGTTTCTCTCCCACCAAATAGATCACACAACTAAAGCTGGGGTGCACTTCCAAATATTATAAAAAATAAAGTCACGATGAAGGTCTGGCTAAGATTGAAATAAATCCCACATCTTGTTGGGTAAGGGAGTAAAAAAGCAGAGTTTGATGAGGACAAAGGACCAACATTCTTGTGCAAAAGGACATTGTAGTAGCAAGTGGTCTACTATCTCAATCTTTTCATCACATAATGTACATTTAAAATCTTGTATGATGTGGAACTTTTCCATTCGATCACTGGTAAGAATCCTATTTTTAATGCAAGCCATGCAAAGCACCTAGCCTTAGGAAGGAAAACATGGTTCCAAAATAAATAATAAGCATGGGAAGGGACCTTATCTGAATTCACATTCTAGAGAATTCTATAGCACTCTTTAATAGAGTATTTCCCATTCTTCGTAGGGGCCCAAATTAACTTGTCTTCTTTGTATGACATAAATAGTTGTCTAGATGCAAGTATATTGAAAAATAGGTCGGTATTTTGGCTTGAGAGATTCAGCTCTTCAAGATCCTTACATACAACTTTACCTGAAAATAAGTTAACAACTGATACATAATTTATGAGGGAAATACCCCATTCATTTTCTGACAAAGCTATGATGTCTTGAGGAATCATTGGTGATAGCAAGATAGGTAGTCCACTCCATGAATCTCTCTAAAATTTAACACTAGACCTGTTGTTCACCTCCCATGACACATAATTGTACACCACTTCTCTTGCTGACATCATGAAATTCCAAATTGCAGACCCTTTGGGTGGTTCACCAATAGAAAGAACTCATGCATGATTATAGTTATCAAGGTACTTGTGTTGCACAATTTGGCACCATTTATTGTGGGGTTTAGTATACATTTGCCACACTAGCTTTCCCCCAAATACTCTATTCCAGTTACTCAAATTATGGAGTCCTGCCCCTCCTAATAATGGACCTTGTGCCATATACTTTAGTGAGATGAGTGGGATCTTCTTCTCATTGTTCATATTCCCTATCCACAAAAAGCCTCTAATTAATTTCTGGATTTGTTGGATAACTGAAGATGGCACTTTTACAATAGCTAAGTAATAATTAGGGATTTTCGATAGCACAAATTTGATGAGTATAATTCTTCCTGATAAAGATAACCACCTAGCTTTCTAGGCCACAACTTTGTTCTTAGTTATTTCAATGACCGAAGACCAATAGCTTGGTTTACTTTCTCCCACAAAAAATGGAATACCAAGATATATTGAAGGTATGACGTCAATCGAAAACTCTAGGATTCAAACATTTCATTTTGAAATGATATGATTGGTGTTGAACAGATAAATTTGTGATTTTTGAGGATTGATTTTATGACTGGAGATTGCATAATATAGGTCTAGAACATATTTTTATCTTTCTAGCATCTTTTACTTGATATTTTCCAAACAATAATGTGTCATCTGCAAATAAGGAGTGAGTAACTAAGATGTTTGTGCCTCCAATATGAGCATCAATCCATAACCCCAATGTATATTGTCTCTTGATTGTTTTGCTAAGTGCTTCCACCATTATAATGAATAAAATGGAGGATAATGGGTCAACCTACCTAATCCCCTAAGTAGAAGAGAAAAATCCCATTGATGCTCCATTTATAATAATCGAAAACCATGCACCTGAAATACATGCTCTAATCCATTTACACCATTATTTCAAAAATTCAAACTTGTGTAGAACTTGAAAAAGAAAATCCTAGCACACTCTATCATATGCCTTCATCATGTCTAATTTGATGACAAATTTAGAAGATGGATCTGCATGAATAGAATGGAGGACTTCATGAGAAACCAAAACACCTTCCATAGTTTCCCATCCTAGTACAAAGCCTCCCTGCTCTTGAGAGATAATAGATGGAATGATATGTGGAAGTATTAGATATATGGATTTGGTTATGATCTTATAAGTTTTGTTACATAGTGATATGGGATGAAAATCTGCAAAAATTTTGGTTCTTTCACCTTTGGAATGATGGCAATGTTTGTAGTATTAAAATATTTCAGCATAGCCTTGCTTTTTCTAGATTCTTCAGTGACTGCCAGCAACTCCCAGCCAATAACATTCCAACATTCCTAAAAGAACAATGTTGTGTACCCATCCAGACCCAGATCTTTGTATGGAGGCAACAAAAAAACCACATGACGAAGTTCTTGGATAGTAAAAGGAGCCATTAGAATGTCATTATCTTGTTGTGATACTAAAGATGGGATAGCCTCAAGCATTTCATCTAGTTGCTCTTGTGATGGTGAGAGACCCTAGATAGGGGCAAGGAGGTTCTTGAAGAAATTAAACCCCTCTTTTTGAATTTCTTAAGCATTAGTTAACACCTTACTAGTTGTAATTTGTGAAATGGAGAAGATTGTGCTAGCTGCTCATTTTTGCTTAGCCAAAGTGTGGAAAATTTTTGTGTTCTTATCACCTTCTTGCAGCCACAGCTCTCATGATTTATGCCTCCAATATTCCTCCCTACAAAAAGGTTCTTCCCATTCTTGTTGAAGCTCTTTCTGCTTATAATAAGTGTCATTATCCATACCTTGTTGGATAGTATGCTCATATATGTCTGCTAATTGTTGTTTAACCATGTCTTTTTGCTAGAAGATATTCTTGAATACCTGCTCATTCCATTTTTCAATATGACCTTTAATATGTTTAAGCTTCATAGAAAATTGGTGCATTTTTATCCATTCACATACGGAGAACTCACCCACCATTGTTTTATCAGAGGGAGGAAATGTGGGTAGCGAAGCCACATCCTTTCAAACTTGAATGATGGCTTTTGGTAGTATGATGTTGTTACATTATCTATGGAGAGCACTACAGGGAAGTGATTAGATCCTGGTAAAGATAAAATTTCTGATTGAAAGTGAACATTCTTAAGTCTCCATTCTTGTGAAATTAGGAACCTATCCAACTGGACTGTAATTTGTGCAAAGTTAGCTCTCTTGTTCTTCCAAGTAAAGGAACCACTTGATGGGACCACATCCATCAAATTATTATTAAAAATCAATGAGGAGAAGTCTTGTATAGTTCTTACCAGTGGGCATATTCCCCCAACTTTCTCATCCATATTGAGGATAGCATTGAAATCTCCCCCTAATACTACATTTTGATCATTGTGATGCTGAATTAGATATGTTAAATGGTTCCATAATTTCTTCTTGTGTTGCGTAGAAGTAGGGCCATAAAGATTAATCAGAATGAAGGAAAGGTCATAGTTAGTCACTTCTAATTATTTTCCTAGCCAATCTTTTGTTAGAGTAATCATTAGTTTTCTTATTAATTAAATCATGTTGATTTAATTAATTAAGTTATTACTCTTTAGTGCTTAAGCTTTCTCTTAGGTGCATTAATAATTAATTCTTTTATTAATTAT
>MU223781.1:1891111-1945103 GCA_018584345.1 Thuja plicata | reverse complement strand
CTCTCATGGGGGGGTTGGTTGTACTTATGGTCTTGAGAGAGTCTCTTGAGCCATTTATTTTCTTTTTTTTTCTATCTCTTTTTGGAGAGGGGTTTTTCTCACTGGGTTTTCTTCTTTGTCTCTGGTTTACAGAGATTTCCTTGTATTGGGTACCTGATCAGGCCTTGTTGCCAGGACCCATTTCCTACTTTCATAGCTGTGCTAGGTTAGCTTACCCCCTACGCTTAGCTTAAGGGGGGTGTTAGAGTAATCATTAGTTTTTCTTATTAATTAAATCATGTTGATTTAACTAATTAAGTTATTACTCTTTAGTTCTTAATCTTTCTCTTAGGTTCATTAATAATTAATTCTTTTATTAATTATTAATGTGCAACCTAGCTTTTTTAGGCTTTAGGGCTTTGTTCGCCTTTATAGTTTGAACCTTGTAATTCTTTTTTCATTAATTTAGATTATAATTTTTCTCTCACATTTTGAGTAACTTCTGAGTTTTGCTTTTTCCTCCTACTTCTCTCTTGTAACAGGTTATTTGCATGCAGGTATTCTTGGCGTTCTGTGGATTTGTATTTCTCAAATCCTACATCTTTTTCCCTTGAATGGTCTTTGGATTCTATAAGATAGCCAGACCACTCGAAGCCCCAATCCCTTGCTAATGAATAGAGAACCAGGAGGACCATTTGCCAATTGATTTTTCAAAGTTCTCTTGTGACATTTTTTTTTCTTTCAATAAGACAATATCAACATGAATAGAATCAATCATCTTCTTGATTCTATTTCTTTTGTTAGAGGCATTTATGCCTCTGAAATTCCATGAAGCAGTTTTCATTGCTAACAAGGAGAACCTCTTGTTCTCCTTGTCGATATTTTAATGGACACAAATTTATCATCCAAAGTTGATTGGATTATTGCTACTATATCTTTCTTTGTTTTTACACAATTTGGATTTTTGCCTCTTGATTTTGGAGTCTTTTTGGGCTGGACGCATTGTATTTGCGTTTGTTCAATGGAAAGGATTTGGTGTTGTAAGGAGCATTGAGAATTGTCAATTTTGTCCCTACCTTTAGACAGATCTTATTTCTCATCCTCTTCCTCATGTAAGTCCTCAACAACCTTATCTTGAACCATCACATGTGAACAATTAGTTGCCTCTGGATAGAGACAGGCATCATCTAGAATTTGGCAATTCATTGAACATTGTATGTTAGGAAGTTGATTGCCTAGACATTCATCAGTTGGGAATATGGAAGAGTCCAAAAATTTCTCATGTCCCCTATGTATATGGCCAAATTTATACCCCATGGGAAGCTCATGAAAATGAATGTTCCCGATCAACTAAAGATTATCACATATATCATTACTTTCTGAATTCTTAATTGGAAAACCACATCCCTCACATAGATCACCATGACCACTGTAGAGGGGAAAATCCTCTTTGTCTGCATACTTTGAAAATTCCACTATTGCGTGCTCTGTCCTTTGTACCCCCTCTACCTCTGTGATTTCTTCTAGCAGCTCATAAACAAGGTTTGATGTCATGAGATTTGCAGGTCCCATGTTTCCTCCCTATTTTTCCACCCCATTATTCATTTTATTTTGGATAGGGAGGATAATGGGGGAATCATGGAATATTAATTGGTGAAAACCTTTGTCAACAAATGATGTACAAGGGATCAGTGAATCATATTCCAACAAACCCTTAGTGCGGGGGGTAAAATGAAATTCCCACCATTGAGAGGTAAGAGTTAGAAAGGAGAAAATATAGCATAGTAAGGTAGAGAATTTCCCTTCCAAATTCTACCCCTGAAACCCTAAATCTTTTCCAATGTGTTCCTGTAGCTCTATTGGGATCTTCTCTTTATCTTATTGATTAGAAATAGCTATCAAATTATAATGAGCACAATCCGTAGGATCTGAGTTATGATCCGGGCAAACACTAATTTCTCTTGATTGCCCCTTATGGAAATCTGTAATAAAATGTCCAAGTTTATGCTGATACTTGTTAATTGTAGCCGGTTCTTGAATGGTAATTTTTTGAACCCAATCACCACATTTAGATTTGATAGCTACCTTCTATTTGAAATTATTGTGAATATCAATTAGAATACATTCTCAAACTTCTCGATGAGGAAACTCAAATGGAATGAGATCGTGTCGTAAGAAAATCACCACAGTATTCGCTATATATTCAATAATTGTAGGGTCTCTGTATTCTAAGGGTAGCTGAGGGAAGGAAATCCAATGTGGATAAAAGTGGGCAAGACTAAGATCTAGTTTGAAGTTGGGAATACAAATCATAGTGAATAGTCTCGAGCCCCCATAGAACCAACCTTTATACTTGTGTACTAAATCTCTAGCTTCTTTAGTATGAAAATGGAAAAACAAAATTTGGAATCTGGGTCTACATAAAATATATATTTTAAACCCTTAAAGGAGTGCATTGCCCATTCTTTAATTTCTAAAAATAGCAGAGTAGTGGAAGAGAACTTACCAATAAGAGCCGAATGTCGAAGCATACCAATATGTGATTGCAACATCTCCTCTAACAAATTAATTGTAACCATATCAGGATCTAAAGGTAGCATGACTTGGGGACGCTTCCTTTTCCAAACTAGCTTAGTCTTATTTGGAATGAAGAGGGCTTGATCAGGGCAACTTGTCCCAGGAGCCACAAAATTAGATTCTTTAATCAGGCCCTTATTAATCTTGCAAGTGTGTGCATGTGTGTGAGTCGGGGATCCTGGGGGGTGCCTTCACAAATATCAAATATTGGTTGCTTCTCCCTGATAAGAGATTTAACCTTATGCCGATGTCCTTTCTTTCTTGGAAGAGATGATTTATGTGCTTGATTTTTGGACATATCATTTTACCGCTCAATTTTATTTTCAAAATTTTGAATTGGTTTTCCCCATCCTGGCATGGAATTTTCTATGAGGGAAGCTTTTGATGAAGTTTCCCCAATTTCAAAAGTCTCAAAGCCCTCGTGATGTTTTCTATTAGAGAATTGAAATCTAGAGTTCACAAAAAAAGGCTTGGCCAGCTGTACTATGGCTTTCCCATGAAAAATTGACCTGTCATTGTTTCCTATAGTGTTTTTGTCTACAAACAAGTACTTCGTGAACCCAACATTCTGATGACATTAATTTTTCCATTAGTACACTTAGTGAAAAACATTGACAAAGATCACCGGCAGACTACAGAGATCATCGATGGATTGCAAGCATTACCGGCGAATAGCGAACATACCTGATAGAACACAAAGGTCACAAGAAAAATGCTAAGTATGGAATTGACAAGCATCACCGGTGACACATTTTTGAGAGAAAAACCGATGGCACAGAAAAGGCATACCCAACGACCAGTTCAAGAAAGGACCACTGGCAACCAAGAAAACTGACCGTCAGAATCGATAGTCAGTTAAAGAACTCGCAAAAAGTGGATCTGATTTTTACACGGCGAATAAAGCAATGTAATTCTATTTATAGAGTTTTAATTTTTTTAAAATCATAACTTGAGGGTCAAGCAAGCTTTATGTAAATGTTTTAAAGCATCCTAATGGATCTAAATTATATCTAACTAAAGATCAAGGTCAAGTTGTAAACCTTGGATCTAGAGTTAACTTGCAAAGCATGAATCGAGAATTGAGCCAATAACTAGTATAAATAGATGTTCAACTCAATTATGAGTGATGAATTCATTGTTTTTGATAGCCATGAAGAGCATCTAAGGAGAAAAAGGTAGAATTCATGCAAAGTTCAGAAATAGATCACATTAGTTGTCAAGAACACATAGAGGCTACCGACGAGCAGATAAAGGTATTATTCAATCATGGAAGGATGATTACTTATATGTATGAAACTTAATAGGATCTGTTATCAGCAATTAGAGATTGCATACATCATCAGATCAAAGACTTATTTAGTTGCATCTAAAAAGTTCATCACATCTAAAATCCTTTTGTAGAAGGTGGACCTAACAGTTATTTACAAATCTCTTAACAGAGTGCACACTTAACAGTGTTGCTAAAGCTTCAAATGAAGTAGATCTTAATGGGTCTCAATTGTAATACTCCTAATAGGGTAGGTCATCAAAAGTGACCAATTGTAAGCCTTAACCAGCCCCTTCTTATCTGTAGATAATGAATTCTTGTGGGTAACAATCCCCACCGTAATTTTTACTTCCTAACAGGAATTTTCTGCGATATCATATCTTGTGTTATGTGTTATCTATTTTCATGAATGTTTATGTTATGGTTACATACTAAAAGAACTTATGATATAATTACATATACATAAAGAAAAGATGAACAGTTAGATAAGATAATTTACAAACTAATGATTAAGGGTTAATGGGCTAACCAAGAAAAAATTTTGAGGTACTGATTCACCCCTCCCCTCTCAGTACATCATTCCAATATAATTCCAACAGTTCCCTACTTCTGCATTTGACATTTTGGCCAGTTGCATGATTGGTGTACTTCAAAAAATATGATTGAACTCTACAAAATGCCCTACCTGAGGGCCTCCATGGCCATTATGTGGGTTCTCCCTGTCATTATCATGATGCCAACCCTCTCCATGTAATTAAATAATACATTCTCCATGAAACTCAATTTTTAATTAGAATTAAAACTCAACTTATTATTGTTATGTAAATGCATTTACATTGCATATTCTTATTTTTAATTAGGAATAATATTTGTAGCATATTATTAATTTATTTATATTAAATATGCCTTTTAATTTCTATTTAGACATAATATTTAATTAAATCTTCAAAATTTATCTTTAGAATTTTAATTAAATACCTTTTAATAAATACATGTATTTAATTAATCCATATTAATTAAATATTTTTATATTTAATATTTTATTATTCTTATAAGGTCCAATTATTTAAACTTTATAATTAATCTTTAATTACTCTTTTACTTACATCACAAAAAAATACCACATTGACCTTCATGCATGCATACTGAAATTTGACCAAATCCGAATGCAAAAAAGATGCAACAACATAAGCATGCTCAAACAAGGGTTCATGAAATCATGTCACATCAACTAATTTGAAGAAGGTAGTCAACTAGATACTTGTCCACTATTTTAGGACAAATAAGGGCTTATGTTAGGATTTAGGCCTGAATGTCATCTCCCATCTCTTACCATTGAGATAATGCGATAGGGCACGCTCATCCTGACAATTTAGGGAAGTCAATACCCGACACCTACAAACCTGCATCACAAAGTTGAGCATGTTAATAATATAAATAATAGACAATGATAGGGATCAGTCGATCATGTGGATCTCACAATCAAAGTAACTATGTCTCCTTCCTCTACCACATCAGACACATCATACATAAATGTAAGATAGACACGCTACACATCAATATAAAACATATATGCTAACCATACACATTAAAGTATGGGGTCAGTAAAATCATCCTAACATATGCATAATCATCATGAAAATAACAAAAATATTCTGGCATCAAGATCGAAAAGAAAATTATGGGTGGGCACTACACTTGATTCCAATAATGTGTATGATAGTTCCATGCTCTCTTATACACTCCGCTAAGTATTTCTCTTTCCTCGGTATTCTTGATCTTGTTTGTTCAATCTCAGGTTCATTTTCCTTTCTTTGTGTTCTAGTGCTTGCTTATGTTGTTGATTTTCCTCTTGTATAATTTCTTGTTGTAGACTGTGCTATTCTGGTAGATTGCCTCTATTTAGCTCACTTAGTCTTGATCTTGGCATATGTCTCAGGTATTGTAGTTTATTTCTACTTTCTCATTGTACTACTAAATTCTTCCTTTGATTTCTTTTCTTCTGATATTATCCTTCTGTAAACTTATTCATAGGTTCCAAACTGATTAGCTTCCATATCCTAAGGTTGATCCAATAGTTTCTCAATACTTGTTATTGTAACCACCCTAATTTGGTCTGCTCTGACCATAGACCCTATTTTCCCTAAGTGTGATCATACCCCTAATTATGTATAGACAATTCTACAATTTATTGGCATAATTCATTTAAATCAAATTTAATCTCCTAAGTGATTTAATCACTAAATTACATTAATTGCCTTAGCCAATTAAATCAAAATCAAATCAAATTCATGGCTAAAGTAATTAATAAAAAGGAATTAAATAAATCCTAATTATAACTCCATATTTGCAAAAGGGAAAGTCAATTTCCTAGCCAATAAGAGTTAAATCACTTGGATCACCTCACATGGATCACTAAAGATTCAATCTCCACCTCTCTTCCACTTTCAAACCTAACCTCTCATTCATCAAATTATTCTATAAATGGAATGAATTTTAAACTCAATTGGCCCCTAATTCTTGATTGTTGAAACCAAACTTATGTTGCTCTTATTTTCATAAATCTTAATGTATTTTAGCTCACATTTCTTAGAAATTGTTATAAGCTTTCATTTGGAGCTTTAAAATGAACATTTCTTGAGCATTTTAGAGTAAATCATTCAAATATTCTATTCTAAGCATGTATATGTCACTAATTAATGGATAATCTGAGGGCAACTATAGCATTCTTCACACTCTTCTTAGATAGGAAGCAATAGGTCAATTTTAGTGATTGATATGTTTGCTAACTCTTACTTTTCATGTTATTTCACTAATACAATGACTTATTGAAGTGTTGTGTTGCAGATAAAAGGTACACAAAATAGCACACATTTCTTGCGCCCACCGTGGAGCTGATCCTTAGATTTTACTTCACTTTCTAATCAATTTTAACTGATTTGTCTTCTCTATTTTTAGGTACAGAGTCGCCTTTAGTCATCAAGGCTTGCATGCAAGAAATGGAATTGCATTGAGGAAATTGGATTGCATCCTAGATTTCAGAGCTCACATATGGGGAATCTTATATCGCATCTGGTAAAGACTCACATCTCGTATATTGTGTGTCACCTTTTGTGTAAATCATCGCATATGGGAAAGGGTCTCGCATACAAGGTTTCTAGGATCGCATTTGGGAAAGGAAATTGCATCTGGTCATTTGAGTTTCAAACTAAAATGTCTAACCACTAATCTTGTGACCTAACTTTTGATTGCAGATTGCTGTCAGAGCCTTTTTTCTCAAAAAGGTGGAGAGAAATTACTAACTTGTGGTTTGGAAGTGGTTTAATGGTTTAATTTGATTTTATTTGTTCAAGGAATTGAAAATAAGAACATTTTCCAATCACTTTCTAAATTAACCAGAGGATTATGCTCTTTTCCTTTAAGGAAAATCAGAAACTCAAAAGTTGATTTAGGATTTGAGAAGAATTTGTGGGAAAAATGAACAAACGCAAAATCTCATTGCATAATTTATTTTGGAAAGTAATTTAACAACACAAATAATTAAATCTTGTGGCTAAATAAACAAGTTCAATCATATAATTCCTTTGGATAGTAATTGAACAAAATAAAGCACTAAATCTTGTGGGAAAAAGAACAAATTCATTGTCTAAATTTGGAAAGTAATTGAACAAGCAAATCAACTAACTTGGGGAAATTGAACAATGAAAATTTGCTTTCCAAGTACTTTGTGCTTTCATGAATTAGGGATTTAAAATTAGACTTAAACTTATCACTTAGTCTCACTAGAGAATTTTCTCTTCCTTCCAAGTGGAGTAATCACAGACTCATCATGGGAGATTGAGTTTTGAGTGAAGTCGTTTGAGGGAAAGAACTTTCTTGGAGTGTTTGTGGAATAAAACGACATGGAATAGGAGAGTATTCTCTTCTTATTTTGAATAATCAGAAATCTAGAACTCCTAAGCTCATCAATCCTTTTTTATTCTTTCAAAATATTAGAGGGCCTGTCGGTTGAGGAAAAAAACTCCCGAGATGACCCAAGTGAGTACAGTTTTTACGCCAACCCTTCCAACTCACTATAAATAATTGCTTCCTTGTAGGACAAAGCCTTCGAAGACATGATTAGTTTTGTTCTTGGAATTTTGACATCATTCCTTGAACATGCTTGAGTGTGTGTAGAGAGGAGCCACTTGAATCTTGCTTGCAAGACTACACACATTTGAGTACTCATAGGGCTATACACCTCAATTTTGCCATGTGCAATTCTATGGGAGACAGTTGTAAATGGATGCCCCAACATAATAAACACCTGTAGTCAAATTACCTGATTCATCTCTGAAAGGGTGATAATATTTGTGCAAGGAAAATAGTAATTTCCCCAAGATACTTGTCATTTTGTGCCCTCACTTGCATTTGGATTCATCTAATACGACATCATAATGAGAGCCATTGCGTGCTTGGTGATGAGCATATTTTAATTAGCATGTGAGTGTGTACTTGAGTCTAGAAGAAAATATTTTCATTCTATTCTTAGAAAGTAGGGAATAGGGAAAGTGTTTTTGTCATCCCTTAACAAAGGAACATTGCTTGATGTGATTTAAACTCACTAAAAAGATAAATCTTTGAAACAAGCAATAATATTCATTCCCTGACATACAATTTGTTTTCAACTCACTGGAAAGTCTCAGAAAAACCTTACTATCAAAAAACATTTCATGTACTTCGAGATGAAACAAGCAAAACATGAAAAACCATCAGAGGCTCATTTCTTGTTTGTATTAGGTTACATCTAGGTGTATCATCTCACATCCAGGGTAAAGGCTCACTTTTGGTCATTACTGCCTCATATTTAGAGATAAAGCACGCATTCTGTATTTCAAATCTCACATACAGGATTTAAAATCTCACATCTAGTTAAGCATAACCTTGCATTTAGTGTGTTGCATCTAGGATAGTGGGCACTTGCAGATTTGTCTCTCAGAGAAATTCAGTACATTTGGATACCCTTTTGGCTCTTCAATCTGGTCCTATTTCTTTTTCTGGTCTGCTTTTCGTTGTTTCAAAACTTTTTTAGAAGCCTACCTTGCATGTCCTTTTGGGTTCTCACAATTGGTCTCAAAACATGTGGTCTACTCACTTTTCAAAACAACTTGATTCCTAGCTCACTATCAAGGCATTCTAACCCTCTGACGCTAGAGTCATTCACTTACACAAAACACACACAAACTTTTACTTGGGCACACTTACTTGGACAATTTGAGACTCTACTTGACACTATTGGAAACCTTTTGACAGATTTGAGATTAAGATTTCATGGTTAACACAAGACGCAACAAGTATCTTGGTGAAAAATTAGAAGTACCTCCTAGATTACTAAAATTTCAAAAAAGAGAAATATTTCATAATCCCTTATTTGAAACATAATCACCCATAATGGACGCTCCTCAGAATGAATGGAGTAATGCTTTTGAAGAATACAACAATGACCAAAATCAAAGACATGAAGATAGTAGTAGTGAAGAAGAAATACACATCACTCATTCTTTGTTTGACTCAGATAGTGATGGAGACATACCTGAGGAAGAGTATAACAGACTCAGACAAAGTATAAAATTCCAAAGGACATTGGAAAATATCATTGGTGAAGACAAGGAAAAATACTTTCTACATCTAGAATCCCTTGCAGTAAACTACCTAAAGATTATGATGTTGAAATTGTTAGTAATAACTGAGAGGGGGGGGGGTGAATCAATGGTCTCAAAAATTAATCCTTAAATCAACCCTTAAAACTTATAACCACATATTATGCCTCTAGTTATCTTATGTCCTACAAGATGAATGCCTTGAAATAATTATATGAATTTACTACTTGTCGGATTGCTTTGTTGGATTGATTTATTAAGCCTTCTTATTTATGTTTTACCGATAAGCTGACACCTATTTACCAAAACACAGTAAATATGCAGAGTATACCGATCAATCCAGAATTGCATATGTGAAATGTAAAACAGTAAAGTAATAAAGCATAAACACATAACACATGGATTTTTAACGTGGAAACCCTGTTAAGGGAAAAACCACTGGGACCAGTACCCCAAATTTTCACTCTTCTGAATTGAGCCTTGTTAAGAGCCAACCATGTTAAAGGTTACAAACACATTGTTAGGTGTGACCTTGTTAGAGGATTTAAAGATAGTTTTCACCTAGTATCTGGCATCTAATGCTACCATCCTTGATCAAACACTCACTTGGCCTATTAATAGGTATTGGGAATATCCAATGCTGCTTTCATGATCAAACCTTTTGATACTCCTTGGGATGTATCTCAATTGTGAAAGACTTTTAAGTCCTACTTGGTTAAGAGACTTTATGCTTCAATGGTTAAACTGAAACACTAATGATTTGTTCATACATACAACTCAATTTTAGATTTTCAAATCTATTGTAAGTCCATTACCTCACTGATCAATATAATCACTTACCTTTGCTCCACACTTGTTCTACTTTGTGATGCAATCTCACTATTTTTCGGTGTCTGTAGAATCTAGCTCTTTCCTCTAGCTTGTTGATCAAGACTGAAAGATGACTTTCTTCTCCTTCAGATTCTCTTTTGCATCTTTCCTCTTTTCTCTTGTTCACCCCACACACACACCAATTCAAAATGAATTGGGTTTGTCTCTATATAGACATGATTTCCCCTTTTCTTGGCTTTATTGATTCTTGGCGTGTTCCATAATTCTCGCCAATATATTTAAAGCAAACTCAAGTTTTATCTCAAAGATATATTCTTTCCAACTGGAAAAATAAGCTTTAAATTAGTTACTTATCTTCGGCTTTATCTAGATGATTAAAACAGTGATAAGTATCCATTTAGGTCTATCTTTAGCTTCTTGACAGCTAAGCATTTTGTCATTTTCTGAACTCTCTATTCTGTCGGTCAAAACTTCAGTTAGTCATCAGTGATAACTGACTATACCATCGGTCTGACTTTAGTTGTCATCGGGATCTCCATCCTTTATTTTCCGTCGGGCAACACTGAAATTCTTTCCGTCGGGTTACGCTGTGTTTTTCTCGTCGGGAAACACTGTAACTTTTCTCATCGGTAATGTTGTTCATTTTTTCATCGGGTAACACTGTGACTCTTCTCTTTTACTCTGACCATCAATGTGCACTCCGTCGGTGTATGCAGTCACTTAGTGAATACTTTGACTTATATGCATTAATGATAGCATAGCCTTTGATTCACTGGTTCCTTGAAGTCTTTGGCAGTATTTCCATGACCATACAGATTATATCAAGTTGACATCAATGACAATACAATACATTAACTAATTTAATGCCTTGCATGATCATCAACTTAACATCTTCAAACATTCAATCAGTTATATGTCATCAGAAATACTAAAGAAAAAAGAGATACCAACCCTATCTCTATTTTCACTAAACAATTGACCTTGATGCAAGCCGAACTTGCAACACTCAAACAAGAGAAGGTCAAACCAACAAAAAAATACTCTTTGGACCACTTTTTTCCATTTCATTTTGACAAGAGTATCAACATGATTCCTGTAGACACCCAAAATTGACCAGGTGTCTTAATATAATCAAAATCTGCAAATCTAAGCAAATCTCATCAAAATGCTTCAAATGCTTCAAAATGGATCAAAATCAATTTAAATGGACATTTATCAATCAAAGTGGATTAAATCAAATTTAAATCAAGGGATTAATTAATCATGAAATCAAATAATTAAATTTCAAGCCTAAAAAGATTAATCAAATTATGCAATTGATTTTAATCAATTAATTGTATAGTTTAAATCAAAAATTAAATTGAACCTATTCCTTACATGGATAAATTAATTAAAAGATTGAATTAATTAAAATCCTAATATCTTTTCAACACAAATAAAGGAGCCAATAAGAATTGAGAACACACTTGCACATGGATCACTCCAATTTTGCATCTCAACCTCTCATTTATCCTTTAAAATCTCATCCACTCATCTTGTCCCACCGTTTGAGGACAACATTTAAATGGTCCCCTTATTTGAAACCATTTGAGAGATCAAAATCAACCAAGAATTAACGCATGATCAATTGACTCTACCCCCTACCCTTGGGATTTTACTATAAATATAATCCATTTTCAAGCATAAGCTATCCTAGAAAATTTGAATGCAAAGCATCCTCGTTATAGGCTATTTCATAGCATCTTGAGCAATAGTGAGAGCAGTTCATAGAAAATTGAGAGATCTTATCATTTTATGAGAGTATTTGAGTTCATTTTATATCAAATTGAGAGAATTGAGAGCTAGATTAGGCATTTTATCATCAATTTCTCATTCTAGGAAGGTCCCTAGTAGAGATTAAGGCTGAGATCTCTACTTGCAAAGTCTAGTTAGAGAACCATGAGATGTTATGGATTTTAAATACAATTCTTTAGATTAAAATGCTTATTTCTTTCCATAGAATTATGCTTAATTGTCCTAATTTCATGAAGGTGTATTAACTCACACACAATTCCATTACTTCCCAACATGGAAAGGCCCAAGTATGACAATTATATGGGAGAGAATGATCTACATGACCATGTGAGAGAGATTTATGCTCTAAGCATTGAGTACATGCATGAACCTACCTATCTAATGAGGCTATTTTTGGGAAGTTTAGGTGGAAATGCTATGGAATGGTTCTCCAAACTCACACCAAAGGTGAAATATTTTGAGGAGTTAATTCAACATTTTATCCAAAATTACTCCTACAATATACAACATAATGTAACCATGATGGACTTATGTAACACAAAGCAAAGAACCGGTGAATCCTTTACACACTTTTTACAAAGGTGGAGGAAAATATTTTCTAGGTACTCAAGAGCTATTCCCAAATCAAAAAAGATGAAAATATTTATTAAAAACTTGATACCTGAATTAAACTATGCTTTTCAAATGCAATATTCACCTAGCTTTGATAGGATGATAGAAAAATGTCATTCGTATTGAAGAGGTCATGGTTAAGAAAGGAGAAATCACACTCTAAAGTGATAGTAAATCTACCAACTACAACAACAAGCCTAAGTGGTGGAAAAAAAACAATAAGGTTGTTAATGATGGAGTGGTAGATGCATCCAATGCTAATACTAAACCAACAGTGTTCAATTTGATGAACAACTTATAAGAAAACAAAGAAGCCAAGGTAAAAACCACAATACCTACAGAAAACAATGAGAACAACAAGAGTAGACCATGGAATTCTTGACCTTGAAAAACATTCACTCCTTTGGGAGAACCTCTTGAGACAGTTTTGAAGACACTCTTGGACAAAAAATTTCTTACAATTCCCAATTCAAAACCATGGGAACCAGAAGTCAAACTGAGATGGTGGGATGAAAATTGTTATTGTGTCTTTCACAAAAAAAAGGCACATAAGACTAATAACTTTGTTAAGCTTAAACACATTATACAAGACCTTATTGAAGGAGGAAAGATCAAATTGGAAGGACACACCACTAATGAAGACCATACAACATTTAACAAACTGTTCCCTAACTACAAGAAAGGCGAAGCTTCTAAAGGAAAAGGAAAAAAAGTGAATTACACCTACTCCAATAATGATAATGTGATAAACATGTTGGACATTAAATACAAATCAATGAATGTGATGACTATTAAAGGTGTCAAATACATGTCAACCCAATCAAATGTAGTGAATCAAAGTCAAGCACAATTCATAATCAAAGGAGCTAGTTCCTCATCAAAGCAAGCGACATCCTCAAAAACACTAGTTGTCACCATTCCCAAACCAACAACAAAAAAAAAAATAGTTAACATACCTTCAGAAAACTATAACTTGGTGGATCAATTGCAAAGAAACTCTACTCAAATTTCTATATTTGAGTTAATCAAAATATCTTCAGTGCATAGGGAATTTCTTGAACAAGCCCTACATTCTGCAAATGTTCCAAAAGATATTGATGTAGATAAGTTCCAGGAAATGGCTAATCATATCTCAACTCCACATTACCTATCTTTTTCAGAAGAATATGACAAATCATTGACTCATCCACATAATCAACCCCTACACATTGAATTCCTAATTCATAAATCTCATATCAGATGTGTGTTGATAGATGGAGGCGCAGGGTTGAACATATGCACTCTCAATTTGATAAAGAAGTTGTGACTTTCTGAACAAACCATTGACTCAAGGAGTAAGATAACTATCAAAGATTATGATGAAGAAGAAAGTTCATCCAAATGACTCATTTTTCTACCAATCAGAATAGGACCAGTTGAAATAAATGTGATTTGTCAAGTTGTAGATCTACTATTGGCCTACAACATACTATTAGGGAGACCTTTGATTCATAAAATGCAAGAAGTGCCATCTACTTACCACCAATGTATCAAATTCCCACATAATGGGGTGGAAGTAACAATTCTTGCAGATGCCAGTTACACTTGCAATAATGTTAAAGTAGATAGTATGGTTCCTCATAATAAGGAAGTCCCAAAAGAATATGTACCTGAAACTACTAAAGACATGGTGATGAGAAGATTTGGAAAGACATTAAAAATTGAAGAAATCAATATGGGAGAATACAAATTAGACATGACTCCGTCATTAACAGAAGTTCCTATGTCTCCAAGATCTTATGGGAAACCTTCCTCATCTTTCACACCTACTACATCTAAAGAACCAAACATTCACAAAGAAACTGGTATGGTTAGAGCCTCTACTTATCAAGAGGATGAAAAAGAAGAAAAAATAGTCTTCACTTTTCTTTACAAAGGAGAACCAAAAGAAACTAAGGTAAAAAATGTGGAGATATCCCCAGAAAAGTATGGTAAAGGATATGAACTTCTCAAACAAATGGGATATAAAGGGAAGGGACCTTTAGGAGATAAAGGAAAAGGAATAGTTGAACCTATACACATGGAATTTAGAAACACCAAAGAAAAAAAAGGATTAGGTTTCAATAACAAATCTAAAAACCCTACTTCAAGAGATGGTCCAATTTTTTATGAAGGAAGTGATGATGAAGAGGAAGAAACAACATAAGAACCATGGACCTATGATATATTATTGCACATTGGTATAGAGTATCCCGAATATCAAGGAGAAAGAATGTACCTACTTTTGTAACACAACAAGAAACTCACGTTCCTTTATTAACACAAGTTACTATTCAAGAAGTAGAGGAAACGACACACAACTCTTTAGAAGTCCCAATGATAAAAGAAACTCCTGAATGAATACCCCAACAACAAGATTTACATCCTAACTGGGGGCAGTTGGTCACAATTTCACATGTCCTAGATTTACCTCACTTTGATCTACAAGTGGCTAATAGGGTACATTAGGTAACTATTGTTGAGTTTCTAAATAGATCTGATGATGAAATAATTGACTCACATGATTATGATTGGGATGTCCTATCTGATGCTACCATGGACATTGAGGTAGATTTGATTGACAAATTTGCATCTCTATTGGAAAGAGGAGAGAGTTCTAACACTTCCCCTAACATTGTTGTTGTTCCAGAATTAGATGATATACCACTAACTAGAATGTTTGATGGTGATACTGGTGTTTTACTAGGTCTAGAGGACATTCTAAGGATATAAGCTATGAGTTCCATTTTGATGAGAAAAGAAGATGAAATCTCACCTGATGAGTCGCTAGAGTTAGGTATGCATATTACTAATAATTACCCTATTAATGACGATTGAAATCTTAATGATCTAAATGTTGTAGAAGTTGACTTAACAAAACATGTCTTGTCAGTTAATAGTTTTGACGCTGATGCAATATTGTCCTTACCAAACTCTGAATCATTATCCTTGATAAACCCTACCCTAATTTATTGGAATAATTCAGATCCTACTCCTATCATGAACTTTCCTAATGACTACACTTTGGCATGTTATCTAAATGCTTGTGAACCCTATCCTTCTTCCACCAATATAAGGATCATGATCATGTCAGAGAAGGATATCAAGTTTCTTAGTCACAAATTGAAAAATAAAAAGAAACAAAGAACTGGTGGTGAAAACCACATTGTGGCAGTATCAGATTCTTAAAAAGTAAAAATAAAATATGTATTTGATGGTGAAAACCTCCCAAAGGTGCCAAAAGATGAGATTATTGATATCCTCCCTAAGCACTTTCAAGAAAGATATTCAGTTTTGATACAACCTACACAACCAGTTAACTTGGGAATAACCAAAGTTCCTCAATTTGTTCACTTAGCACAATCCTTATCAAAAGAGGAAAAGATGCAATTCAGTGAGTTCCTAAAAGAGAAAAAGATCAACTTTGCATGGTCTTACACTGATATGCCTGGACTTGATCATGAATTAATAATGCATCATTTATCTATAGCTCCTAGGATCAAACCTGTGAAATAGAAATTAAGAAAGACGCATCCTCATGTTGCATTACTGGTGAAAGTAGAACTAGAAAAATTATTGAAAGTTGGATTCATAAGAGTCATCTCTTATGAATCCAATGTGGTACTAGTATCCAAAATAGATAAATCTATCAGGATTTTCATAGACTTTAGAGACTTAAACAAAGCATGTCCTAAAGATGATTTTCCATTGCCAAACATTGATATGATAATAGATCTTACAAAAAGCTATCAGATGTACTCACTTATGGATGGTTTTTCAGGCTATAACCAGATTAAGATTGCTCCAAAGGACCAAGAAAAGACAACATTCACATGCGCATGGGGAAATTTTTGCTAGAATATTATTCTATTTGGATTAAAGAATTTTGGTGCTACATACCAAAGAGCTATGAGAACCATATTCCATGATATGATACATAAAAACATGGAGGACTACATGGACAATACCTTAGCCAAGTCAAAAATAAGAACTACTCATATTGAAGACTTGAGGAAGATATTAGATCGCATGGGGCAATTTTAACTCAGGCTTAATCCAAAGAAAGGTGCCTTTGGATTCCAATCAGGGAAGTTACTAGGGTTTATTGTATCAACAAAAGGAATTGAGGTGGACCATGAAAAAGTTAAAGTTATACTAGAAATGTCACCTCCACACAATATTAGTCAAATGAGGACGCTGCAAGGAATACTCCAGTCAATCAGGAGATTTATGTCACAACTTGCAGATAGAGCACAACCTTTTACTAAACTGCTACATAAAGGTGTTACCTTCAAATGGGATGAACATTGTGAAAATAAATTCCAAGAATTAAAGGATTACGTGGCTACTCCTTCTATTCTCACAACACCCATTCATGGAAAGCCATTACTCCTATATATCTCTGCTACGAATACATCATTGGGGGTATTTCTGGCTCAAGAAGATGAAAATAAAAAGGAAAGATAAATCTACTATATCAACATGACCCTAGTGTCTTATGAACTCAACTACAACATTATTGAAAAATCTTGCTTGGCAGTTGTCTTTGCATCACGTAAATTGAGACATTATATGTTGTCACATACAGTCAAGATTATTGCAAAGATAGATCCTCTTAAATATCTCTTTAGCAAGACAACATAAATAGGAAGGATAGAAAAGTAGGTCATGATTCTAAGAAAATTTGATATTGAGTATGTGGATAGAAGGGCTATTAAAGGATAAGTCCTCACAGATCAATTAGCTGATTCACGCTTGCAAGATGACGCACCTTTGCTAATTAAATTTCCTGATGAAATGATCATGCATTTAACTAAACATCCATGGAAGATGTACTTTGATAGTTCTTTCATGCAACAAGGATCTAGAGTTGGGGTTCTATTCATCACTCCTCAAGGTTACAAAATACCCAAAGCATACAAATTGATGTTTCCATGCATATATAACATTTCTAAATATCAAGCATTAGTGAATGGTCTTAAGTTGGCTATGAAATGGAAGATCATAGAGTTACATGTGTATGGTGACTCCTAGCTTATTATTAACCAAGTAAATGGAGACTATCAAACTAAAGATGAGAAGTTGATGCCTTACAAACAACTGGTTGAAGACCTAAAAAATTACTTTGTCTTCATCACATTCCAACAAATACCAAAGATAGAAAATAAAGCTACAGATGCTATGGCTACACTGGCATTGATGTTACAACTAGAAGAACATCAATTCCGCTATGACTTCTTGGTGGAATAATTATCCTATCCATCTTTTGATACTCCTGAGTACCAGGTAATTTGTGCTTTAAATGCCCAAGACAAATCCTGATATTACAAACTCATTACCTATCTTACAGACCAAACTACACCCTATGGCCTATCAAGGAATGAAAAATGAGCCTTAATTAGAACAGCGTCATGTTATGTCCTCATTACTAATAACTTATATATACGATGTCTCGACGGTACACTTCTTAGGTGTTTAGAACAAGAAGAATCAGACCACGCATTAAAAGATGTCTATGGAAGTGTATGTGGATCACACTCATATGGCATTTCACTAGCTTAAAAACTACTAAGAGTTGACTATTACTGGCCCACGATGGAAAAAGATGTTGTTCTATTTTAAAAAAACATGTCACAAATGCATCACACATGGAAATCTCATCCATGCTCTTGCTAGAGAACTCATACCATTTATAACAGATTGGCCATTTTAGCAATGGGCCTTTGATTAGGTTGGAAAAATATATCCTAATTTTTCAAGTGAACACAAGTACATCATTACAGACACTGAGTATTTCACTAAGTGGGTTGAAGCCGTGTCGCTGATTAAAGCCACTGGCAAATAGGTGGTTTTGTTTATCTTGAACTACATTATTTGTAGGTATGGGATACCCTCTTCTATTGTAACAGACAATGGGGGTCAATTTAAAAACCAATACATCGAGGACCTTTGTACATAGTTTCACATCGCTCAGCATTGTTATTCAATCTATTATCATCAAGGTAATGGACAAGCTAAGGCATCTAACAAAAACATTGTTAAAATCTTACACATAACTATGAGTAAGTCTGGAAGAGACTAGTATTTGCAACTAAATCTGACACTTTGGGCCTACAGAACAAGTATCAGAACACCAACTGGAGCCATGCCATTTTCTCTAGTCTATGGCGTAGAAGCAATGTTACCTATTGAGGTAGAAATTCCTTCTTTGCAAGTATCTCTCCAAGTCTTGTTATTGATGAACAATACCACATTAATAGGGTGAATGCACTAAAACTCCTTGATGAGCGTAGACAACAAGCATTTGATAATCTAAAAGTGTACCAAAAATGCATGTCAAAAGGGTATAATAAAAAGGTCAAACACCAACAATTTCAAGTGGGGGGTCTCGTTCTACAAGAGAATCCTAAGAATCAGCCAAACAAAGAACAAAAAGGAAAGTTTGAACCCAATTGGCTGGGGCCTTATGTCATTAATACAACTTTTGGGACTGGATTGTATTAGTTAGCTATACCTAAGGGAGATCTCTTCCTAATCCCATTAATACTCTACATTTGAAGCGGTTCTACGCTTGATATCTGGCTACTAGAGCCTGTGCAGTGAAAATTCTCAGAAAATACCAAAAACAATAAGAAAGTTAATCCAGAAGAAATCCAAAAATAGTGGAAAATCTCCTGAAAAAAGGGTATCCTTGGTGAAGACATGGCAAATAGGCACCTTGATACTACAAAAAATAATTTAAAAAAAAAAAGAAAACAGAGCAAAAAAATTTGAAAAAGAGAAAAGTGCCTTGGCAAAAACCTGGCAAATAGGCATCTTGGTAGCAAAAATAAAAATATTTACTAAGTAGTGAAAACCTGGAAAATAGGCATCACTCATACTCTGTACTCTATCTATCAATGCATTGATGATACTAATCCGTCATGATCGCACATGTGCTATTGGTTGACTCTGATTCCTTAAAAATGTCCTATCCTTGCCTGGGATTGGTCTGCATCTGCGTCTTAGGGATAGTCATCCTACACTGGGGGCATATTTGCTATCATGTTAGTTTGCATCTACTAGGTTGTTATAGGTTCCTATCTAGGATGGTTTGCCTCTCAAAATAGTATTTTTCAATACTTTCATCAAAATGCCATTGTCACAAACAAAGGTGTTTCTTCAACACCACATACCTATAACAAACATCATACTAGTGTTTCTCAACACTTTAATAAAACACTTTAAACGTACTAATGTTGCTCAACTCTTTAACCAACCAGTGTTCCTAAACACTACATTGGATTGTAATTGTTGACAAAATTAATCTCATACACTCAAACATGAAAAATATATTTCTTGATTCCAAATTCTGATTGATGAGTCTCTATTGCACTTGAAAAATGACTCCCCAATATTTCTCAATACTACTTAAACACATAGATTGATCTTGGTTTGATTATGACTCTTTTGTGTTCCCATGGTGTTTCACACTAGGGGCATTTAACTAGTTATAAATTTTCTTTGATTGATTATCAATTGGTGATTTTTATGTCTTTTGAGTTACTCCATGACATCGATTCAAAGGAAAAGATTCGCAAGGACAGGGGGCATAACATTTTATTGGTTTTCTGCATATGGTGATTGTTTCAATAATCCTATAAATTTCACCTAACTTGGATGTTTATGGTAAGGGATGCCAACATGAGTGGATAGCCACATATATCTCGATCCTCATTATGTGTAAACTACGGTGAGGTTGTACCAATTTCATTGTCTATTTTCTAAATCTTATTCTCAGTATGGTGTAAGAAACATTATGTATTCAAGGATATGAATTTTCAAGGTCATTGTGGGTCACATATCTTACATTACACTTGAACAAAACCTGATTCTTAATAGTAAAAGGAGATAACTAACTTGTCATCCTGGATTCTATTCCTTGATGCTTAAGTTTATTTCTGACATTGCATCCAATACACATAGTATTCATACTTTCATGATACCAGTGGGTATTAGTGATAGTTGTACTATCAGGTGATGTTCATTAAAAAAATGCCCAATAATGATAAAAATGCTACAATGTATACAAATTAGTGACAGTCCTAAGCGTCTGCATGTAGATGCATTTAGAGATTGCATGATTCATTTCAAATGAACAACATAAGGACTTGAGCTTAAAAATGATTTCCAGATTCATATGAAATCCAAGTTAATTACATAATCTATATTACTGATATTAATGTCATTGCATATCCATGACATACATTCTGCATTCATAATTGAGAAAGATAAAATACAAAAACAAAGCATTCAAGCATTGCATTTATTTCTACATCCTAAGTGCATCCATACATTTATTTGCATAAAGAAAATCTCAAAAATAAATATTTGCATATTCACTTAGCATCATTTGAAACACATTTATATATCAGTAATAAATCAGAGAGCATAAATGATGTCATCACGTAAATCTATTCTAAAAACTCATCAAAAAGACCAAGAACATAATCACATGTGCATCCATCTAAACATCTATCAAAGCAAGAGAACCCATGAACATATCAAAATTAGGAACACCTAGATAAAATACATCAAATATGGAATAGATCAAAAATGTGGAGCTATCTACAGAAGAGTATTAGAATATCAATATGAATCAGATATATAGTACAATCAATGATCTCATAAGGATCAAGATATACAAAATGTCTCAAAATCTCACAAATACAAAATTATGTCTGACTGCCACCCTCTCCTTGATCTGGAGGAGGTGGTACAAAAGGTTTTGGTGGAGGCATTTCCCCCTTAGACAACTATGCAATACAAGAGTAAGAAGGAGCTCTTTGTCCCTCTATAACTGCAACATGATATAATCCAAAGTAATAAGCAGCACACTAACCCTGATTTGTAGTAGTATAGGCATGTGTTTCCCTCTCTTCTCTCAACTGCTCAATATGTGTGTGTCTCTCTGCTCTTAATCACTCAATCTATGGATCCCTATCTACCAATAAAGCCTCTAATGTAGTGATCCTCACTCTGAGCTTCTCACGCTCACAGTCACACTGTGACAATGCATCACCATCTCTACTAGAGCCTCTACCTGTATCCTGTCCAGTAGGTCTCTCTTGTTGTCTCTACTGCTCTCTAGTCAGCAATGGACCTAGATCTCTTTGTGGATCCATGAACCTGAGGTGAGTCTGTCTACCACTGGCACTCTCTTTGCTCCCACCCACTGCACCACCTCCTCTATCATCTCCACCATCATCATGATCATCTGGACTTTGTCCTCTATCTAGAGGATGGCACCTACCATCTCTCCTACCATCCCTCCCCCATCTCTCCTATCTCAATGTGCTCTACCTCTACCTCTAATAGGTCTTTCATCAAATGGGTCATATTCTAATGGGTACTCTATCTGAGGAACTGCCTCATTCGGAGCTGTGAACCATGGAAATGGATACTATAGCATATGGGAATGGTGCCCATCAGAACAACCTACATATGCAACATCTGGGAATATGTCCCAACTAACTCCAACCATCTCACTAATGTCACATTATGCAGTCTCATAAACCAACTGGGAACCCCATTGTGGCTCCTCATCATGGATCTAGGTGTAAACTGATAGGTCCTGACATATACCCTGTACGTGACCATATTGTCTCAAAACTTGAGTAACCAAGAAGCGCTCTACAATGTACCTGGTACACCCAATCAAGTACCTACTCTATAAAAATTATGACATCTACCTCTTTTCTGAGGCCCACTCCTCACAATCAAGGTATGGCTTCCATATAACTATAGTCATGTCATCAAATAAATGGCACCAATACTCTACCTTTCCCAAATGGGGCTTTTGAATCCATCCAAAGTACATGTAAACATTAGGCTGCTGGTCCAAGCACTGCCTATCTACTATCGGCCATGTCACAAGGATATGCTCCCAGGCCCAGATCTGTAACACAAGAATCCCTACATTCATGTTGCGGGAGTACTGATAAACAATCTCGTGAAGCTCTTGATAAATATGGGCCAAAATGCAGCTACCCCATGCAAATCTCTAGGAAGATACTACCATCTTCTCTAACATATCCTCTGAGCCACACATGAAACTGTGTTGTCCTCTATCTGGCATGAGAACACCTCCACTTAATCTAGCTAATTAACTAGGAAGACAATTGTAATGATCGCAGATGTAATCCCAAGTAAGGTACCGATGAGCTATAGAATCATCCATAATGAATCATCAAGCTTTGGTAATGGCTATAACAAAACTAGCATCAAACTGAACATCTCACCCCATCACTAGAACTCGTAGAATGCCCCACACACCCTCAGGTGTGACCATCATCTCACCGGTCTAGAGATGAAAGGTGTTGTGCTCTAAATTCCATCTCTCAGCAAGCACAGTCAACAACCCCTAATTCACCCTGATATTGGGTAAATCTCTCAATGCAAGTAATCCTACCTGAGTGACTATCTCTACCTCATCCCCTGTCAAAGATCAGGATAATGCAAGGACACGATTAGGGTACGGTCCTCAAAAAGAAACTACCTCAAAAGGAACCTATTCATAGACACCAATTATAGGTCCAAATCAGCATTCTAACTAAGGCAACTATGTAGAAAATTTATCAGCTAAGTGTTTTAGATCGTTAGAAGGAGAAAAATAGTCAAAACTGGAAGAAAACTGACTCTAAAACCAAAAACAAATCCGGTTATATAGGGTGCGATCCTTTTTATGGGATATAATCTGTGATTCTGGGATGTGATGGGGCATCCAAGAAGCGATCCTATTTTTATAGGATATGACGCAGGATGTAGGGTGCGAGTCTATTTTACCAAGATGCGATGATATTTAAAAACCTATCTACAACTACCACATGCGATCACAAATTAAAAATAGGGTGTGATCCAGGAAAAATAGGATACAACACGGGATTTTTGGAGAAAATAGGATGCAACGTGGGATTAACCAGACACGATCCCAAATTCAGGATGCAATGCAAAATTCAATGTGCTCTAACTACTTCAAAAATGCATAAAAATGGAAACTAAAAATATGGATAGGTAGGTTTTGAGGTAATTACCGGTGGTGGGTAGTCGGCTAGATGCTGATATCGTTGGGCAAGCTTGAATTGATGCTTCTCCACAGGGACCACCATCTCCTCTATAGAGCTCTCAAATTACCAAAGCTAATAGTAAAAATGAATGGGTAAAAAGTGAATTTGGAGATATATATTTGACTTCTTGAGCTATTTATGAGCTCCAGAACTCTTCCCAAACTATTGAAATTCAATTTTTTTCCTTTCTGATCTATTGAGAATGACATCGAAGGCGCAGACAATGTTTTACATAGCACAGTAAAAAATTTATGACAGTCACCAAAAATGCAGAATTGCTCCATATGTTGTGAAAACAATTTGCAAGTTTTATGCAATCAATTTTCTAGGTTCTATATCATCAAATTGCACATTATTCATAAAAAATATTGGTCTGACATCATTTTAACAGACTTCCAACTCACATTTTAAATGTGACTCACTTGGTAAAATTGTGTTTTCTCTTAACACACTTTCATTTCTCCGTTTATTCTAGTTGTTTTCTCTTAACACACTTTCATTTCTCCATTTATTCTAGTTGATCTTTTCTTGATTCAATCGATCACTTCAAGTGATATATCATTTTAAAGAGGGGTTTTATTCTTTTTCCTTTGATTTTGTTCCTGTGGGGGCATTATCACACTTAAATCAATCAAATTATTGCTCAAAAAGTATTAAAATGACTTCGTCATCAAAAGACTAAGGGCATGACAGTTTCCCTCAACTAAGTCAGGACTGTTGGATGGAAGGCTTCAGTTATCACAAGCTGGATATTTTATTTCTACATTTTCTTAGATTCTTATTAAGCTCCTAGCAACTTCATACTGACCTTTGTTCAATCAAGTTCAGAGATAGTATTATCAATTCTCGTACGACAACCAAGTTTTGAATTGGTATCTTTAAGATCATTGTTTATTGACCATTTTCTAATCAAGTTCAAAGTCAATTCTATCAGTCTTAGTTCAATCAAGTGTGAGACTGATTTCATCAAACATTTCATTCAATCAAGTGCGAAATTATCAATTTTTTTTGAAGTCAACATCAAAACTTTCTTTGAATCAATGCATTGCTCACACATCAATTCAAAGAGGGGAAAATGTAACCACCCTAATTTGGTCTTCTCTAATCATAGACCCTACTTTCCCTAAGTGTGATCATACCCCTAATTATGTCAAGACAATTCTGCAATTTATTGGCATAATTCATTTAAATCAAATTTAATCTCCTAAGTGATTTAATCACTAAATTACATTAATTGCCTTAGCCAATTAAATCAAAATAAAATCAAATACATGGATACAGTAATTAATTAAAAGGAATTAAATAAATCCTAATTACAACTCCATATTTGCAAAAGGGAAATTCAATTCCCTGGCCAATAAGAGTTAAATCACTTGGATCACCTCAGGTGGATCACCAAAGATTCAATCTCCACCTCTCTTCCAATTTCAATCCTAACCTCTCATTCATCAAATTCTTCTATAAATAGAATGAATTTTAAGCTCAATTGGCCCCTAATTCATGATTGTTGAAAGAAAACTTATGCTTCTCTTATTTTCATAGATCTTAATGCATTTTATCTCACATTTCTTAGACATTGTTATAATCTTTCATTTGGAGCTTTAAAATGAACATTTCTTGAGCAATTTAGAGTAAATCATTCAAATCTTCCATTCTAAGCATGTATATGTCATTGATTAATGCATAATCTGAGGGAAATTATAGCATTCTTCACACTCTTCTTAGATAGAAAGAAATAGGTCAATTTTAGTGATTGATATGTTTGCTAACTCTTACTTTTTATGTTATTTCACTAATACAATGACTTATTGAAGTGTTGTGTTGCTGAAAATAGGTATACAAAATAACACACATAGTTTTTAATTCATTCTCCTTTGTTTCATATCCAGTTGGTTTTAGCCATGAAGTTCATGGTTCCACTACTTTAATTATGCATGAGTGTGTGCTAACCAAAAAACATATATATTTCTCATGTTTCTTAACAATGTGAAGTGGCATCTGATATCTTCCATACATTCTTGTTTGAAATTCTCTGAAATAACTCCACATTACTGTATTGTAACTTCTTCTCAATTTTTTAATATATCTATTGATTTGACTTATAACTGATTCACTTGTTTTCCAATTTATGTTACCAATACCTGGAAAATAATTTTGTACATAGAAAAATATACATACCAATAACACTCCAAACTTCAATCCTTGTTTCTTGATTTTTCTCAGATTCATCACTAGCTGATTTCTCATTATTTTTGCTAAATATTATTTGTGTCCTTCAATAACAATCTCATATGCAACCTGTAGTGCTCCTCCAGATATGTTGTCTAATTTATTTTCTTGATAGATCTTGTATCTGATAACCATTGATACAAATTTCATTTCTTTATCCAAAATGTTTCTTATAGCAAAATTTTTATGATCTTGCTTGTACCTTACTATACCTTCAATTTATGTTCCAGAATCCAGTTCCTTTACACATTTTCTTCCATTCATCAATAATCCAGTAACTGTAAAGATTATTTCCTTTGTGATCTCAATTTTTCTACCTCCTTCCAACCATATGTAGTCTCCATGCATACTACTCAATATATATTTAATCCATTTAACTTCAAAGTTCTTTGGCATGTGCACGATATGTGTCAGAATTTTTGTTTCAAGATGTCCATACTCTTCATTCAACATTTCATTCATTTTGTATAGTTCCTTGTAGGCTGTGCTAATATCTTCATCTCCAATCTCACTCTACTTGCATTAAATATAATCTCTAATATCTTTTGTTAATATAACTATACTTGGTATCCATGATAATGCTCCAACTTCATTTGTTTCAATTGCTTTCAAAGAATTTAATTGATATTCATGTTCCTTCTCCTGTGATCCGTCAATTAATACAATCTTCTCATCCATAATAATTGTTATACAATTCTCAAGAAATTTTTGATCGACTTCGACTAGGGTTTACTTCTCAATCAACTCGCTAAGAAATTATTTCTATAATATGAATTGGAAATGTTCTCTCAAGCTCAATTTTGCATTGACTTTTCATAATGTAACTTTCATAAGATAAGTGTCATTATATATAGACGCAAGGTGTCTAACATTCACTTTTACTAAAAAAATTATTGCAGGCTGACAATATTCCTTTTGTACCGATAGTAACATAAATTCATTGATAATAATCTCATACAAATACTTTCAAATTTTCTTAATTACTCATTGCATCTATTTATGCTAATTGAATGCTTCAGCTCATAATCAATTTTAGGGACTAAATGATTATTCTAATAAAGTTTCAGGTCCCTAAACAATTACTTACGTGCTTAGTTGATGGTTGAATTCCCTACATCATTTGACATAGGGGCTTCCATTGATGTTTCATCAGCTTCCTTCTTTACTTATATCTTCTTCATTTCCTCTCTGACTTGTTCTTGATTTATAGTTTTTTTCCCTCTGATATCTTTGTCATTGTCGGTAGCAAACTGATATCTACAATTGTAGGTGACATGACCAAAATTTGAGCAAATATAACATGATAGTGCAAATTGTCTCCAAGGTTCAATTCTTACTTCATTGTTTCTTTTACTACATCCAAATTTTATATGTCTTTATTTTCCACATTGAAAACATGTAGCTGACTTGTTTTCTTCTTTTCTTTGATAGTGTACCATTTTCCTCATTGTTCATGTTATAGTTATGCACTCTTTAACTTTATGTCCATAGTGATTACATTTATAACAATATCCATATAATTTTTTCTCTCATGATCTAGTGATGGTTTCAGATCTATATTCATATACTCTATGACCAAACTTTTTGGAGGTATAGCAATAACCATTAAAAGTTGTGTTCTCAGTAGAACTTACTTATTTAATTTGACAAATGTTTGTTGTGTGACCATATTTTCCATAATTGTAGTAAGTACACTTATAGGGTTTCTTTCCTTGTATGTCACTTGTTTCTCCAGATTTTGATGATTCTCTGATCTCCATAGTTTTTTTACTAATATATCCCAATCTGGTAGTGTCACTTGGTTTTCTCTGATTTTTCAATTGTTCATCAATCTTTTGCATGCTTCGTTCAAATTTTGTGAGTCTTGCATGATTTCTTTTTCAACTTTCAAATTGTCCTTCAAGTCTTCTTTCTCTTGCTTCATCTTCTAATTTTCTACTTGTAGTTATAAATTTATGTCACTAGTACTTTCTACTAGTTCTCTTAGTGCATGAATCTCTCTCTATTGTCTTTCCAGCATTATATCTTTTCCAGTGATTGTTTCTTCAGCATCTCTCTTTTCTGTTTCAAGTGTTTCTTGGCACTTTTGGAAGTTCTCATCCTTTCTGGTATTTATGTCATTCTCAAGGATTGACTTTCATGTTCTTTCTTTATCTGATTGACTTCTTCAAGTAATTCATTGTTCTTTTTCAATAGATCATCAATAGCAACATTAGCTTTCTCAAAATTGATACTTCCTTTTGATAGTCTGTCAAGGTCATAAAGGCTCATGTTTAGTTTTTATGTTAATTCCTTCCTTTTTTCAAATGATGTCTTTAGCTTGTTCTTCAATTCATGTATCATTTCATTAGCATCTTCTAGGGCTTCTTCTAACTATTTTTTATACCTATAACTTTCCATATTTATCCCAAATCTACTCTAAGTTGTTAAAATTTTCTCTAGAGAACTAATGAGCTCTGATACCAATTGTTGGAAAGCTTTAGGTTAGGGACTAAGAGAGGGTGTTGAATCAGCACCTCAAACAATTAACACTTTTTCTCATTCAATCTCAAACTTATACTCTTATATTAATGATAATAATATCTATTTTTCCTTTAACCGATAATTGTTGCAATATTTTACTGATAACTGATAACTTGCAAATTACCAAACATGTAATGCATAAAAATTCAAAAACTTAACATGATATTTTGTGTCACAAAAAACCCTTGGTGAGAGCTAAAAATTGTGGTGGAGATGAGACCCACAACTTATCACTGCAATAATAAGGTGCCCAATTAAGAGCCTACAAAAAGCACTCTTAAATGCTACCCATTTATGGGATTTACCTAGAGACCTGTTAAAGTCTTATACCTTGTTAGGAGCAACCTAGTTAGAGGATTTTATCCCATGTATATAGTGTTCACCTTGTTAAAGGATTTACAATAAGTTCTTGAATAGAACTTCTAAGTCCGGTTAGAGACTACCCGAGTAAGGGATTTAACAATCTTGTTGCTAAATTGTTAGGAATAAATCAACAAGAAATTTGACCTGTGAATTCTTTCTCCTAAATCTTGTTAGATCTCATTATTCTATGTTCCTTCTATGATTTACACTTTTCTTGTCTTCACTGATACTTTTTCATACTCTGTGTTGTCACTTCTTTCTTCTTCTCTCCACTATATCTCTTTCTCTCTTGGATCTCCTTTTTAAAGTATTTCCTAACCTAATCTGTCTAGCTTATAAATGACCTAATTAGGGTTTATTGATTCTTGCATAGGTCATTGTGATAATAGGATGTCATCCTTGATTCTAGTCTTCTCTTTTACTTTTCACCGATAAAGATTTCTGATAAAATTTTCCAATAAATATAACCCTTTTATCGATAGTCTCTTCTTATCCGATAGTACTCTATACTTGATGTTAGTTTCCAGCAATGACAATCTTATCAAAATCATTCATTATCCTATAGATGATTTTTTCAAGTAACAACAACCTCATTGATTCTATCTAGATGGGCAGTTTATATTCCAGAACCTGAAGCTAATTCTTATATTGAGATCATTTCTACTATTTCTCATGATGATGCTTTCATTTTTCAGCCATGGGTTCTTGTGATTCAATGCAGTAGGATATATCTTGTCTTCCAAACTTGGTTCCATGGGATGTCTACTTGACAAACATTTCAGGTTTGTTTGTGGAGTCCTACATTGCCTATTTAGGAGACATCATTTATGACATTCATCTTCTCTTTGATGAGGATGATCTTTCATTAGTTGTTGCGAGGGAACACTTTGACCCTCATCTTCATTCTCCACTTGATCCTTCTTTCAATTTTGACATTATTGTGGATCCTTTGATACAACATTTGGAGGAGGTCTCTTTATCTTCAGAGAAAACATTTGAGTCTTTGGAGATTGGATTTCAAGAGTCTCAAACTTCACTTGAGATGTCACATTGCATTTTTTAGGTTCATTATACTCATGTCATTCCTATTTAGTTTCCTAATACATCATACATTTTGTCGATACTTCCTATAGATTGGGGAGGATTTATTGATACACCTATGGCATTATTTCTTCCTAAAGGGAAGAACATCATTCAATTTTCATGGAGCTATTTCTACATTGAGCCAAGAGCATCTACCATGGGTGTACATTATACATTGAGGAGGGGATTCTTTGATTCTCTTCCTACATCATATTGACGAGGCATATTTTTCTTTGGAGTTTGACCATAATTAGTTACCATTGGTTTCTTTCTTGTCTCCTACTAATGGGCTTGACCCTGATTGGTTAATGGAATCTTTATCAACCAAGGACATGGCGACACATGAGGACACTTTAGAGACTTCATACTTCATTTAGATTCCCCTTCCTTCTTCCCATCCACAATGGGAAAAATTATTTCATCTATATTTGGTTTATCTTCTTCCTAAGGGGAGAAATGTTGTTTGTAGGCATTGCGCAATGGTTTTCCTTCAAGCACTCACCATCCTTGGAGGAGATTACTTGTGATGGGGGGATATCACATCTCCTTGTTTCCTTCCTATGGAGGGATTCTTTATTGTATATACATGATGTATGTCATAATGGGGGGGGTCTTGATTACTCCATCCATTCATGCATCTTGTTTGTTTCCATCTCTCTTTTTGGGAGAGGGTTTTTCCCATGAGGTTTTCCATATTTCTCCTCTTTATGAGAGATTTCATTTATTTTGCACTTGCATATTGTACATGGGTATCTAACATGGCCTAGTAGTCAGCACCCATATTGCATTGTGAGTTTAAGTGCATTACCCTAAGTTTCACTTAAGGGGGGATGTTGGTGTAATTAAATATTCCTAATTACACTTTACTTAAGCTTACTTAGGATAATACATCTAATAGTAGTTTACATATGACACACCTAGTAGTTTGCATCTTATTTTAGCACATGGTGTAGGAGAAATTCCACTTTATGTGTGAGATCCACCTTTATTTCTCTTATCACATTATCACCCTCTCATCATTGCACATGTTTGCACATACTTCATTGTACAATCAAGGATGATCCACCTTTGGTGGACATGTGATTCCACCTTGTGTGGTTGATAGCTTATCCATTGCATATCTCCTACTTATCATGTTTCCTATATATTTAGGCACATCTACTTTGTATTTCATTATTAGTCATTGTTGAATCAATAATTTAATCATATCATTTTTCCTATCTCTCTTATGCTATAAATTAAACTTCTAGATCTTGGCATTTTCATTCTTTTCCTTAGGAAAATTCTTACAAATTTTAATTGGGGGCCCAACTCAGTAATTTGGTGGGATTTCCATATTTATGGTTGACTATCTTGATTTTATCATATGATATAGTATAAAAGAGAGAATATTACTTTATTTTGGTAATGTGAATGAAATTGCAAGGTTGGAGCCACAATTTAAAGACATCCCATGAAGTAAGGATCTATGAATCAAAACTAAATCAATAAAAACATCAAGGTTTCAAGATATATATTTATAAATCAAGAATTTAATCACATAAACATCAACATCAACATGGATCATTTGAAGGATTATGAACTTGAATATGAGATCACCAACTAATGATTGGCTTGTACTCTACCTTTTAGGTTGGGTATGGTTTCTTTTTATCCTCAAATCTATACATTTAAGATTTAGATTTATACTTGTTTACATGCTCGCAAACACACTTGATTGAATTCTCATATAATATTTTACTCTATCATACTAGGATAGATCTATTACTTTAATTTATGCATTTTATCTCATAGAAATTTAGATATACTCTAGATTCACAAGCATACACACATTATCTTTGTTATATTGGCTATTTGTGGAGATGGGAATCACCAAAATGGGTAGTTGACCAAGGAAAACTCTTATATAGCTACCCATGCACATATTTTCTATATTTGTATGGGCATAAAGGATCAGAAGTAGTTGTATGTAGAAGAAATAAACTCTTTTCCCTAAGATTGTTTAGAATTTATTTTTCTTAGCCCAAAATAACCGGTACAAAATGCCTAAGAAATATATAGCCAGGTATAGAACAGATTTTCAAGTACAGTTATCTGTGGAGTCCTAATTGTCATGAATTAAGATCTACATCATCCTATCTTCCATTTTGATCCTAGGTGAACACAAGTCATCTTTCATTCCAATTTTTATTGTATTTACTATCTCAACAAGTTTATTTCTTACCTTGTTTAGTCATTTTCATACTAGTGTTATATCTTATCTTCTCAATTCTAAGTAAAAAAGGAATAGAAACCTCAAGAACATAGGTATTATATGTGCACCCTTCCATCAAGGTGATTTTCAATCATACTAACTTTGAGGTGGTTTTTTATTCTAATGTGCCTTGGGATTGTGGGATTTTTCCCTACTTGATCCCATTTTTTCATTGCATTGTATGTTTAACTCTCTTGAGGAAATTACAACATTGATGATGATATTTATAAGATCTCTCACACTTGTCTCAGTCCAATTGTTGAATTAGGACATTGAAGAGGCATCATCCTTAGCCTTGTGTATTGGTGGTGATTTTTTTGTTTTTATAGTGGTTGTACAACTATAATATCAATCACCCTACGCATATGATCAAGATTGGGAGGATAAGGATCTACTAGTGGACGGTCTATGAGGGAGTACCCACTTCTAATCTTTAGATTAAAGCATGTGTGCATTTTTTCCCATGATATTGTTTGTTAATTTTATTCCCCTCTAGAGGGACCCTTGTACTATTTTGGTACCTAGAAACAAAGGTTTATTTTTCAAACACCTTCTATTTTTCATATTATTATTCTATCTATCATACATTGATTTTTTACATTTGGGGATGATGCAACATGTTGGGGGCGTTTAGGATTCCCTTCCATGTTTACCTAAATTTTTCTTTTTCTTTTTCTTCATGTGACCTTCTTCAAATCTAAAATATGTCAGCCCTGATGAAATATCCATAAGAGGTCTTATATCATATATCATTTACACTATTATGGATTCTGATACAAAATAATAAAATCCCCCTACGTTTTTATGGATTTTGTGGATATCATGTGTCAGCTGTTGTGGGGTGACATTCTATAGAAATATCTCATTGGATGACATGCCATGATGTCATTTTTGTTGATATTTTTCAGATCTATGCAAGGAAAATACAATCTATAGATAGATTTTAAAACTGAAACAATATATAGATAAAATTGAAAAAGAAAGGTGGAAAGATGGTACCAATTTTTTACACCAATTTATCTTGATAACTATGCCCTTGTTTTAGATCTGCAACTCCAATATTGATGTGATGTATAAAATTCTACCACACATGTCCAAAATTTCAGCCCTCTAAAGTTTTGAATCTGAACCCCAAAGCATGCGAATTCTGTCCAAGAATTTTCCCTCAAGTAATATGTAAAATAGTAGATGGGGATCAATCCCTAGATAGGTTAATTTGCACCCTTGATATGTATAATATTCTGATCCAAATCACACACCATATTTTGTATCAATTTAGACTCCAAGTATATATATAAATTCATTGATAAATGCCTAAAATAATTCACTCCAATTTGCTGGTAAATTTCACCCCAATTTGCTGATAAATTTTACTCTATAATGCAAGGATAATTTTCCTTCTTTGGATTCTAGAGAGGAAGAACAAATGTTATGTTTTTGGTGTTTTCTTCTCCAAGAATCAAACATGAATATATATATGTGCCTTGGTAATTGAATATCCCTCCAAGAGATGGCCGACTTGGGCCCTTTTAGTTAATTATTTTAATTGTTTATTTTATAATAATAATACCTTAGTTATTATTATAAAATCACACATGTATATATATCGCAAGGGTGATAATAAATAGAAAATTATTATTATCTTCAAAATTCGTGAGTTGATCTTAGCCGTAAAGGATATAATGTTTACACTCCCTCTTAGATTGAGGGTAAGATCAACATATAGATCTCATCTATAGTAGGACACACCCTTTTAATCTGACTATCATCCATGATAGTGGTAACAAAAACATAACCACCTCGGATACCTTATCCTGAGATGTCATAGATTCTACATCGATGAAGGTAGATCCCTATATACCAAATAAGATGAAAACATAAGTCCATATGTATATCATCATTTAGTTCCATGACTTTATCCTTCTTGTTTGTGGATGGATTAGATCCACAAGAATATCAAGTCCATGATATTCATGATAACATCAAGCCACCAAATTCTCAAATATACAGGAATATCAAATCCATGATATTAAATGTAACATCAATTCCATGATGTTAATTATTCATGATTCACCTTGACTCAATAGATATCAAGAGCATTGGCCTAACGAATATCAAGTCCATGACATTCACCAAATGCTCAGAGTAATGGTCTCTCGACATCAAGTCCATGATGTCACTTATACTCAAATGTGGACTTGTGATCCATGAGTCTCCAAGACTCAAAGGATATCAAATCCATTATATCCAGCAAATATCAAGTCCGTGATATTCAAAAAACATATAAATGTGAACTGCCATAACCACATATAAATCTAAGCATAATAGAATGAACCTTTTCCAAAAAAAGATATGAATTCATAAAACATAAAAGAAATGTTAGTACAAAAAACTCATATTTTCACCATGCCAATTTTATTCCTAAAATTTTCAATTTTGTTCCTTGCTAGCGGTTTGGTGAGAATATCTACAATTTGTTCATTAAAACTGTAAGACCAGAAAAAGGCATAAGAAGCATATCTAGGTAACCAAAAACCCTAAACAGTATGCTAACCTATCTAATCTAACATTAGAGCCATTGAAATAGGAATTCACAAACAATATGCAATAAAAACATAAGAACTCCCTTCAATTGATGCTCAAATGCTCTCCTTTCTTCTCCATAGAGTATGTTTGATCTTGCTCTTTGACAATAACACAATTGCACAAAGAAGTTGAAAGCACAAATTGATAGAAAGAATACTAGGAGATAGTGGTTCAAACTTGAATGAGAGGAATGCATCTCAATTTATAGAAAATGAGAATTAATTAGGTGAATTAGAATGCATAAATTCAATGCACAATGGAGGGAAAAGAAGGAAGGAATTTGGAAGCATGATTAAGGGAGAATCGAATGAAGAAATATTGAAGATATCATGAAGCACATTAATAGGGATATGAATCACAACTAAGGGATTAGGAGGATTTAATTCAATAAATAAATAAATATTCCTCACACATCAAAATTAGCATTTATGAAATTATAAAATCCCATAAGTTACTATTAGCCAATTAGTTAATTAAAAATTAATTGTGAAGACTTAGGTTAAGAATGAATAAATATGATTTATTCATAAAGAATAGGGACAAACCTTAGGTTATTCATCCCAAGAGGATAAATTAGTAAATTATCGATCAAATTGAAGGTATTAATGTACAATTGAATTGGTTTTGATAATATTGATAGAATTATGATAGGTTAGAGGCATTGATGATCTTTGACAATGCACCCACATAATAATGTTTGAAAATGATTGACTAGCGTCAATGAACTTTGATGGCACCATAGGATTGAAATAGGAATAGGGAAACATCGATGAACTTAGATAATTTTCCCAAAATAATAATGATCAGAAATAGCATTGATGAACTTGGACAACACTATTGAATTGATAATGATATATTAATAATGATAACATCGATGAAGTTTGACAATGTTATCAAATAGCTTATTAAAGGGATACGAAGCATCGATGAACTTGGATAATGCCCCTAGAATGATGACAAGATTGATTGGATTTATAAAAGGGTTTGATCAATTTGAAAATTGAGTTAATTAGGCATCGATGATCTTGGACAATGCCCTAGAATGGTTGGAGCAAGTCCAAACAATTCTGAAATGATTAGGAATAGAATAGGATAGATTTGAATTGATTTAGGATGATTTGATATGGTTTAGGATTAAATAGGATCAGTTTAGGATCGGATAAGATTGAATAGGATCAGTTTAGGGTTGATCAGAATTGATTGGGAATATGATCAATTTGACAAAGAGAGTAGAAATATTAGTAAATAATTGAACAATTTTGAAATATTCAATCATCAACAAAAGACACAATGTCGTCATAAAATAAAGATCATATGCACAACATAGAGGGATAATTAGGTCGCAAGAAAAAGTTTCAATTGTAATGCTAAAAGGGTTAAAACACGTAGCCTAGCAAGCTCAAACTATTTCTGGGTGTCTACATTTTTTGCCTCTTTGATACAATGCAATTATGCATGTTGTGTCAAAGAATCTTGAAGAAAATTGCGTTAAAACATGCCCCAGTGATAATGGGATACATAGGTGCCCCCTCTAGAAATTGACCGAAAAATGCAAATGATAGGTCGATTTGTCGACAATGACGAGACAGATCCACAACAATGAACAGATTGAAATTCAGAGGTCAAACACAAGATATGAGGTGCAGAGTGAAAAAAGCATCATGACCAACACAAAAGGAAAAGGTTGCACATCCATCTAGGAAACCAAGAGGCTATAAAAAGGCTTGGAGAGGGATTTGGAGGTCATTTTCACACTCACATTTGGAGGAATTTGAGCTCTAGAGCAAGGAGAATGGATCGAGTGCCAATGTAGAATAAGCATGGGGAACGAGTGTGTAGCTACCAATAGTCAGTTGATGTGGAACTCAAGGTGAGTACATCTAAGCCTCTTAGTGATTTATAGGGTTTGCACACTTTTCTAGGCAATTTAAGGCTCTAAATAGGGTCAAAAGAGGTTCCACATGTGCCACCTACATAGCTCATGTGACCACCTATGAAGAAATCATAGGTGGCATGACCACCTGTGCTGCTTGCCTAGTTGGTTAGCTAAACTGTGCAGTTAGTGAGCCAAACTGCATAGTTGGTAAAAGAATCTGTAAATGGGGTAAAAATAGGTCTAGGGGGTCATAAATCATCCCAAAATTTCCTAAATAGGTCAAAACACTAGGATAAGGTCAAAATTAGGTCAAAGTTGGTCAAAACAGGTTTTGGGTTGGTCAACAAGTAACAAATAGTATAAAAAGTTAACTAAAGTTGCATGGTGATCACATGAGGAGCTTGCAATACCGCACACACAAGAGAGCAGACCAACATGTTTGGATATCCAACATCGACTAAGAAAAAATGAGATGCAGATCTTAGCCTCACTAGGACTTTACTATATCACATATATGCCCAAGATTAGGGTAAATTGTGGCTTGATTACAATGCTTGTAGAGTGGTGGCACTCAGATATGAGCTCATTCCACCTACTAATAGGTGAGGCGACAGTGACATTGGAGGATGTGTGGCGGATCCTCAGGATTCCTATTCATGCTGAGCTAGCAGAGTATGACCTAAAATAGGGAGATCAACATTGCACTAATTGTTTGACAATGACAATGAGGACCTTGATATTTGAGACTACGAGATCAGGTGGGATACATTCGCGAGACAACATGACAGACTGATCACGGTGATATGTGGTGTGATCACATGTCTAATAGTGCTTAACAGACAAGGCCATGACTTCCCTATCAGTTTTGGGAGAGTCTTAGAGTGCATGATCATGGAAGGCACAATATTTTCATGGGGTCCATGCATGTTGGCTATGACCTACTACCAACTTCATCAGGTAGCGTATAGAGGAGGGTTATCGATTAGTAGCAGGATCACACTACTGCAGGCATGGGTGTGTGAGCACATAGCTTTCTTTCATCCCATTTCTCAGAGGATCATACAACTATACATGCCATACATGTATTGTTATCAGGGAGCGCTTGCATTGGGGATACTAGGTTACACATTGTATTTTAGGCATGAGATAGATATTCTCAGACATTTCACATGGTGACCATACAAATATTTCCCCAGATGGGATGATGAAAGAGATAACTTACCCTATTTCTGAAATGAGAGGTATCTCATCGAGAGGACTATCATGGGTCACATGGTGAACAAGATTCAGCTACTAGAGAGAGTATGTAGGCAGTTTAGAGAGAGACAGGGAGTACCAATAGGCACAACATTGTTTGCCCGATCGAGGGTGAGGTCAGGGCATGGGGTGCTGCACTCCGGACACAAGTGGCATATGCAAAGTTTATGCAGTTGTGTCCTATATAGTGGGGAGTAGGTGAAGATATAGAAGATGCAGGGATAACAAATGAGTATGACTGATGGTTTTTTGATCATAGGCTTGTTCCTCTAACAGATCTGACAGTTCCAGTATTGAGAGTTGCGGATGGCTAGGGATAAGAGCATGCAAGAGGAGGATGAGGATGAGGAGGATGAGGAAAATGAGGAGGATGAGGAGAATGAAGAGGATGGGGATGATGCTGATAGGGATCCTAGTATTATGCCTATGTAGATGGATGAGGACAGGGATGATCCACTACATGAGGATGACATACAGGTTCCTAATGATAGGTTTGAGGATGATAGGCAACAGAGTTAGTGCATTGCAGAGCTGACGAGCCAGATAGACCGAGTGATTCTTGAGAGAGACATAGATAGAGTTGCATGGGCTATAGAGTGAGGATCACTTGTAGCACAGGTGGACAGATTGATAGTAGAGAGGGATACATTGCACTCCTCTCTAGATATAACTATGTCCAAGGCACAAAGAGCCCAGGAGGAGTCGTGATAGTTCATTAGTATCATCACAGATGCTAGCACACATAGGGTTACAGAGATGCTAGGGCATGCTCGAGTAGATTCACAATATTGGAAGGATATGTATAGGAGAGATGTGCCACAAGAGTAGTGGGCACCAAGTTACAGAGTGTCTTCTAGTAGATCGCACTCCCGTAGGACACAAATCAGTGGGGGAGTGCTAGGACCGATGGGGCCACCTAGATCAGGATAGAGAGGGCATCACACATGGGGAGCCTCATCTTCCAGACATGATAGGGATTAGGAGGACTAAGAGAGCAAGGGATGATAGGAGATTCTCTCTAGCAGAGGGATACTCTTGATAGACATGTTATAGATCATGATCCTGTGGGCCTCATTGTATATAGACACCTTGATTTTTGTGCTCTGATAATTTTTTGAGATATATATGATATGCAGCTATTTTATGATGCACATGATGGATGCTTATGTATATGATTTTTCTTTCTCATTAGATGATGATGCTTAGATATTGCAATGTATGTCTTTTTTATGCAATAGATACAGGTTATGAATGCAATCATTATTTTTGTCTTTTTTCTTTTTGAAATGTATGCATGCAAAATGCAAATGTATTTTGGGAGTTTTTTCTTGTTTATGAATGAATTTGAAATGCACATGTTTTTGGTGTTGCTCCTTTTTATGAATGTATGTATGTAGGATGCACATGTTTTTGATATACTAGAGTACTAGACCAAGATGACTACGAGGACAGACTAAAGAAGTGTTAGCAAAAAGCGTAAATGAGACGAAGAAATGTTAGCAAGATAGAAAGATTTTGGCTTTTAGAAGTGCATTTATGTTATAAGAGCTTATTTTGGTTTTGCAAAACCAGATGCGGTGCATCGTGGCACAAAAGGCTAGAGTGATAAAATCATCCTTTTGCATAAACAAATATGATGCAGACAAAGGATGATCTTCTCCATCTCAAAGCATATAGAAGACATGCCCCAAAGTTTCAAGAGATCATCAAACAGGAAGAAAATAAAGCAAAAACTGGTCATGAACCATCCCATCTACTCTCATAAGTTCAAATAATATCATCAAGTAGCATAGGAACATGACCAAAAAAAGAAAAATTAACGAAAGATAAAACACTCACTGAAACAATGTGAACCAACAACCATTATGGTCTTTTTGTTACTTGCATTAAATGTTCATTTTTTGATAGTTTAAATTTTATTGACTAGTTGGATGATTGATTGACAGGTTGGATAGATTGGTTGATTGATAACAAAGATCCAAAGATCGAACAAGTCTAAACAGATCGAGTGTTGAATCACAATATTTCAGCTCATGAGAACATGATTTCATTAAGCACAGGATGGTGCATCTACAATGGATGTCTATAGACATGATGATGGTTACGCAAAACAAAGACCAGTATGTACAAATTTATTGCAGATTTTTGAAGAAGCTTTTCAAATTTTTAGGATTTTTGATATATTTGTTTTTTTTTGCGATGATCTTTTTTCAGGACTTTTTATGATTTTTAGGGATTTTTTCAGCATCGTATGTGATTTTTAGAGGTTTTTTCAGGATCATATTTGATTTTTAGGGATTTTTTCAAGATCATATTTGATTTTTTGGATTTTGAGCTTCTTATTTAGATTTTTAGGATTTTTTTAGGTCATTAAGATATTTACAAGTTTTTATCTCCAATCTAATAGTCAAGGAATCTCATGGATAAACCACATTCAAGTTCTTTCCCTAGTTTGAATTCAAATTCAAATTCAAAGATGGTCAGTGCTAGGAATCTACCCCTAGACAGAAGATAGACTATGTACAGAGGCCAAGGAAACATACAGATTGGGTGTACCAAGGGTAAGACAAAGGAAATAAACTAGTTATAGGTTATAAAGGGGCACTAGGATTGATTCAAAGTGAAAGATGTGATCAGGAAAGGACATCAGAATACCAAGTGTAATCATGATAGCCGTTGGAGCAACAACTTACTACGCGTGGCACCTATTTTCTAGGTTTTCACCATGGTACTTGCCCAAAGCACCTGTTTACCAGATTTTCACTTGTGGACGAGATTTTTCTCTTGATACCTATTTTTGCATGCCAAGATGCCTATTTACTAGGTTTTCATCAAGGCAACCATTTTTTCTCTTTTTTGATTTTTTTGCTTTTTCTCTTTTTTGATTTTTTGTATTTTTCAAAAAAATTTGCAATTTTTTTATATTTTTTCAAGATCATCTATAATATTTATGGAGGTGCATGTTGTTCAGTGCTTTTGGAAATGGTTCTCCCTCTAGTGTTGCAAGTTGATACACTCCAGACCCATATGCTACTGTGACTATATAGGGGCCTTCCTAGTTTGATTCAAATTTCTTAGGCTTTTCTCTGTGTGGTTGGGTTTTGTAATTCATTTTTAGGACCAAGTCTCCAATCTCAAAATGGCAGGCTCAGACTTTCTTGTTGTAGCTCCATTTGAGATGGTTTTGATATGCTTACAAGTGGACCAAGACATTTTTTCTCTACTCATCTAGCATTTTGAGCTCATGCAACCAAGAAACTTTGTACTACTCATCATCAACAATGCCTTGCAAAGATACTCTCAGTGATGGAATTTCAACCTCAAGAGGTAAGATGGCCTAAGTGCCATAGACAAGAGAGTATTAAGTAGCACCAGTGGGGGTGAAAATGCTAGTTATGTAGGCCCAAAGAGTTGGATTCATTTTTAGGTGCCAATCTCAGCCAGCATCATTGACATTCTTTTGAAGGATCTTGATTATTGTTTTATTAGATGCCTCTGCTTGATCGTTGCCTTGTGGATAGTAAATGATGGAAAATCCATGCCATATTTTGAACTTCTCGCAAAGCTTTGTAACATCTTTATTTTGGAATGGGCTACCATGATCAGTAATGATAGATAAAGGAACTCCATAGAGGAAAATGATATAATTTAAAATGAATTTTGAAACTTTCTTCCTGGTGATATATGTCATAGGGATAGCCTCCACCCATTTGGTAAAATACTCGATGGTCATTATGATATGCTTATGGCCATCAAAAGACAAAGGTGTAATCTTCCCTACAAGATCAAAATCCCATTGATAAAAGGGCCATGGAGAAACCACTGGCTATAGATCCTGCGCTGGAGCATGAATCAAATTGCCATGGATTTGGCATTTATAAAATTTCTTAGCAAACTTGTGTGCATCTTGCTCCATGGTGGGCTAATAATATCCAGCTCTTACCAGCTTCTTAGAAATACTTAAACCATTGAAATGTCCTCCACAAATACCATCATGGACCTCATGTAAAGTAGTTTTAGCCTCTCGTGAATTGAGGCATCTAAGGAGGGTTTTGGCATAGGCTCTCCTATAGAGGGTATCATCGATGATGATATAATGCAAGGCTTGACAGATAAGAGCTCGAAATTTGTTTTGAGATAGGGAAGGAGGTAAGATCTAGGCATGTAGGTAATCATAAAAATCTTGGTACCAAGGGGAATCGGGACCAAAAATATCATACATGAGCTCAGATTGTGAAATATTACATGCAGGAAGCAATAGCTGCTCGATGAGAAATTAGAAGCAATAGTGGCCATAGCATCTGCCTATTTATTTTATACCCAAGGAATTTTTTGGAAGCTGATTGTAACAAATTGGTCCTTTAGAAAGTCATCCAACTATTTGTAAGGTACTAACTTTTCATCTTTTGTTTCATAGTCATCAGTTACTTGTTGGATGAATAGCCGGGAATCACCATTCACTTTGAGATGTTGGATTTTACATTCAAAATCAAGCTTGAGTCCAGTGACAAGGGCTTCATATTCAGTGATGTTGTTGGTGCATGCAAATGCAATTCTATAGGATTTTGGTATTACATCACCTTTTGGGGTGACAAACATGATGCCTGCCCTTGATCCATCTCTAGTGTGTGAACCATAAAAATAGTGTTGCCATTCATTAGAGTCGGTGATTGTGAAAATGGACTCATCTAGAAATTATGAGAGCAATGGGTGATCATCTAGAACTGGTGCGTCTGCAAGTTGATCTTCTATCACCTGGCCTTTAATTTCATTTCAGTCTACAAACTCTATGTAAAACTCACTCAAGAGCATGACCCATTTGGCTAGGAGACCTATGAGAGATGCTTTTCCCAAAAGATACTTCAATGGATCAATCTGGGACATGAGCATAGTTTTCTGCTGTAACATGTAATGTCTTAATTTCTTTGTTGCAAAAACCATAGCAAGACAGGCCCATTCAATGAGTGAATAATTTAATTCATATCCAACCAGTGTTCTGCTTATATAATAGATAGCTCTTTCTCTTCCTTGTTCATCATGTTGTGTGAGAAGAGCACCCAATGTCATTTTTGTAGCAGAAATATACAAGATGAATGGCTTGCCTGGAATGGGAGGCATCAATATTGGAGAATGTAATAGATATTCTTTCAATCATTGGAAAGAGTTCTCACATTTTTCATTCCAGTAAAAGGTCACACCTTTATGCAGCAGATTCTGAAAGGATTGGCACTTATCTACGAGTTGTGGAATGAATCGATAGATAGACTATAATTTTCCTTGTAGACTTATCAGATTCCTTAGATTATTGGGTGGAGGCGTCTCTAAAATAGCTTGCACCTTTTTAGGATCCACTTCAATACCTATTTGAGAAATAATATACCATAGGAGTTTTCTAGAAACCACTCCAAAAATACACTTTTTGGGATTTAAGAGAAGCTTACATCCTTCCATTATCTCAAATATTTTGGCTAGAATGCTTAAATGATCTTTCCTGGTAGTAGACTTGCAGAGTAGGTCATCAACATAATCTTCCATCAAGATGTACATGAAGTCATGAAAGATTGTAGTCATTGCCCGTTGATATGTTTCTCCGACATTCTTGAGGTTGAAGGGCATGAAATTCTAGCAACGAGTTCCCCAAGGACATGTGAAAGCTATCTTTGCTTGATCATCAAGAGTGATCTAAATTTGATTGTAACCAGAGAAACCATCCATCAGTGATAGCATCTCGGATCCTATAGTCATGTCAACAATCATATCGATATTAGGCAAAGGAAAATCATCTTTAGGGCATGCCTTATTTAGATCATAGAAATTATTACATATTTGTATGCCCCCAGCATGCTTGCTTACATGTACCAGACTGGAAATCCAGTCTATGTAATCTATGGGTCTAATAAAACCAGCATCTAGTAACTTCTTCAATTCTTCTTTTACTAGTACATCTATTTGCGGATGCATTTTCCTTAGTTTCTGTTTGACTGGTTTCACACCTGGCTTCAAGGGGAGGTTGAAAAGAACTAATTTAGGACCCAAACCAGGCATATCAATGTAGGACCAGGAAAAATTAATCTGTCTCTCAAGAAAGAATATAACAAATTCATTCTTCTCTTGTAGTGATAGTGATGCTACAAAGTGTATGATTTTGGGGTTGTTTGGCATTCCCAAGTTGATTTCCTTGGTCATTTAAATGAGAAATGTTGACTTCTCCTTTAGAGTGGGTATGTCCAATACTCCATCCTTGTGCACCTCAAAGAGGTTTTCACCCTCGGATACGTCCTTTATTTTCACTTTAGTATGGTCAACTGGCACCTTTCGGTTTTCACTAGAGAACCTATTCTTTTTATTTTTTCCTTTTTTAATTTTATCATTTTCATTTTTGCGACTAAAAGATGGAGTTGAATCCCTAAAATATGTTGTAGAAATAAGGTCAATAGAGAACCCCGCTTTATGGTTTCTATATGGCATGCCTTCTTGGAGCTTAAAGAATTTTTCTATTGCTTCATCATTTTCAAAGCAATCTAAGCTCGGTGATCCTTGTTTGTCCCAATCAATAATTTTAGGGTAAAATAGGGGGATGTCATTATCGGTAGTGCAAATTGTTTCAAAGCTAGGAGTAAAGGAAAATATGTAAACATCATTCTCATCAGAGTTAGAGACTTCATGCATAGAAGGTTTGGGACTAGGATCCCATAAAATTCTAGCCCAAGGATCAGGACAGGTTATTGGAGGAGGTGTTGCATTAACATGTTTATCTTCCATTGTGGGTCATCAGATTCAGGGAAGACTCAGTCAAGCTCATAAGAACTAGAGGAATAAGACATCCATTCCCACTCATTGGAATTAGTAGTTTCAGAATGGGCAACCTCAGATGCCTTGTCATCATTCGAAACATCCACATTTTTACATGAGGCCATTGTAGCATTTGAAGAGCCAATTCATAATGGTTTAAATCCAATTCCCAAATGAGGAGGATGGCCTTTTGTAGCAAGAGGTTCAACAATCCCTTGCTTTTGTGCTTTGAAACCACTGTGGCCATCATAGCCTTTTTTTTTTGCATTATAGTGAAGCCTGGCCCATATCTTTCAATAGGTATCTCAATGGGTTCTTGTTCTTGTTTTTGTTTGTCCTTGAAAATCCAGCTAGATACATTTTCATATACATTTTCCTCATGCAAACCTCACCACCTAGTGAATGTGGGCAAGGGCATAACTTTCATGGTGGTCTTTGGTGGTTGTTTTTGCAATAATTCTAGTTTTCCATAGGACTTTGGAGAGAGAGGAAGATTCCCAATTTCAAATGCTTGCACCATTGTATACTTTCCACAACCTTTATCTTCAATTTTCATCTTTCCTTTGACCATTTTTTTGAGGGTGGTTGTTTTAACACCCCAAAATTGGCACCTGATAATCCTAATCAATTTTGGTGCATTCCTTCAATTTTCTCATCTTCGAAGTCCTATTGTATTAGGCAAATTCTTCCCCTAATTGACTTTAATTGACTAATTTTCAAATGCAGAAAACCCAAATTTGCATAAATCTGACATTATATTAATTCCTAAATTCTCAATGATTATTAGCTAAAAACCCCTATGATTAATTGATTTAAATCTAAAGTCCTAAATGCTTTTAATTAAATCAATTCCACCCCCTTTGGCTAATATACATAAAAGGAATTGAAAGGTTATTTAATTATTGGATGAATTATCCTCAAAAAGGAATTCCATAATTCCATGTGAAAGGACACTTATGTGGCAATAATTCACCCTTTTATTTAAATAATCTTTGCATATTTGTCTCCAAAGAGAATGAAGAGACAACTGTTTCTTTTCAAGAAACTCTTCACTCTCTTTCCATGGTTTTCTATAAATTGGACTTGTTTTTCTTCATTAAAGAGGATGATTTTGGAGAGCATCAATATTATAGTCAATTTGCATTTGATTTCTTTCATGTTTCAAGATTAAATTTGCATAATTAGGCTAGTTTTAATTGGAATTGAAGATATAATGCTTTCATTTATGATTCATTTCTATATCTAACATTTTAATTTGATGCTTTCAAGCTTTCAATATTAATGGCAAATTCAATTCTAGCTTAAAGGCAATTTCTTTCATAGATTACAAGCACTTTCATTCTTTGATTAATTGCATTTTACTTCCATAGAGTAGTTGCAATTCATTCCTAGATTAGTCTAATTTGCTTTAATAGTTTAAATTGCTTCTCAATTCATAGATTAAGAGAATTTTCTCATAGACTAGTGGCAATTTTGTAGATTTAATGGCAATTCTTCTCTTCTTGCATTCTTAAAATCCTCCATGTTAGCAATGGTCAGGTTGTTGGCTCTCGTTCTGAGGGTAAACTCAACATCCACAACTAATTAGGAGGCAATAGGTCGCCTCAATCAAATTTGAAAAATAAACAATTCATGTTTTTCTTTGTGAATTGAGCGATTGTGTAAAGACTATGTTGTGTTTTTGTTGAATTCAGAGGTCTACATTCAACATATAACATTTTGGCGCCCACCGTGGGGCAGGAGTATTCAATTCCTAGCCTCATATTACATATTTACTGTCAATTTTGTTTTATGTCTTTTTTTACATTCAATTTGAGTCAAATATGAATCTGCCATTTCATTTAGAACGTCATTTTGGTTTAAAATGACTACAAATACGCCTATATTTGTCTAAAAATTGAATCTGTAGCATCAATTTTTTGTCCGGGCAGGCCGTATAGCTCTGCAGTGAATTCTCGCGCGAGATTTCTCACATACCCGTGTGAGATTTGCATTTCCTCGCACGAGGCCTAGCATTTCCTTGCGTGAATCCTTGCATTTCCTCATGCGAGGCTTGCTGACAGGTCTGACTTCAAACATGCATATCTCACTCATTTCAACTCCTTTTTCTAAGCAATTTTTTTTATTCTGGGTAGAATTTCACAATGATCTCTGTGGTGGGATTAGTTTTTGATTTTTCTTTCTGGATTTATCAGAAATCACTATTTTTCATGACTATACCTGCATAATCCTTGTTTTTACAACTTTCAGAGCTCCGTACAGGCTCATACGATCACCTTTTTCAGTGCAATTTTTTTTGAATGTGCATGATTTTCTGTCTACTATCTGAATATGTGATCTATTTTGTGATTTTTTTATTTTGGTAATATGGACTAATCTTTGGCTTTGATGTTCATGTGCTTATCTTTTTATTACAGCCTAACAGTGGTTTACATGACGCTATACAAGAATACTAAAACACAAACTACTCACAAATTGGTTTTGCAGGTTGCCTTTGATTGATAGAACGCAAAACATTGTGCTTGCATCTTGTTTTTTATTTCTTAAAATAGGAACCCACATGCAAGACTTCTTAAAATGAACATTTTTTTGTTGTTTTAGGAATGAAAATAATGTCAGGAAACTATGCTCTCGCCCTTTTGGGATGATCAGAAATCCAAAAGCATTATTGTCATTTTATTATTCTGTTTGAAGTGTCTTTTAGTTTTGTAAACCCAAGGAATTGCATGGATGTATCCTCTCCCCTCGCCTTTGTAGATCTTGGGTGAAAGAGAAATCCATACAAATCCATAAGCGTGGCTACCTCCTAAGTGCTTTAACAGAGCCGGTGAGAGTGGATTGCCCAACCGGTAACAGGCTAAAGCCAAGCCCTTCCAAACTAGTATATAAAAAATGTCATTGTGATTAATGTCATAGTGAACAGGTGTTGATTGTGTTATACCAGGAAGAAGATCTCCCTAAGTACCCTTGTGGTGCATTAAAACCTACAGAACGTAACTTCTGTAGGTTGGGAGGCCTCCATAATGGAGCTAATCTGTCGCAAGTATAACCACCTAAATGGATGCCCTTACTACAAACTATGTTCTAGTATCAAAAAACCCTCTATCTATTGGCGTGGAAGGTCAAAGACCGACTAAGATGCACCATAATTTTACGGCTCTTAGTAGAGAAAACAACCCTTTTGGAAGCAATTCATTTGGGGTTTGAAGCTTGGTGTGCCTGAGAAGTGAGTGCACATGTAAGGAGGAGCCCGTGTCTCCAAGATTCTAAGTTGTCTACTATGAGTAAGCATAGCTAAACTTTAGTTCAAGTGGGGATTCAACAGATACTACCCTAGCTATCATAGGATTGTGATGTGTCTATTTTGGTACTACAAACATTCTTCTTGATGTGTCTTGCATGGGTGAAGCATCAAAACAAACAAATATCTCAAACATTCAAATCAAACATCAAACGATTCACAAATATTCCAAGCACCATGGATTTCAACTATGATGACTATGACTATGATGATGGACAATGTAATGATACCTATATTCTTGAGCATCATCTTTATGGTACGTTTGTGCTTACTGGTAATGGGGGGTCGTATTGGAGAGATTGTGATGGTGATCCATATGACTCTGATTTTGAAAGAGACTTTGATGATTTTAATGAACAATACCTCTTTGATGCCTCTATTAAGGAAAATAAAGCCTTCCATGCTGATTTAAAATGTCAATACTATAAGAATCTCTCCTCTAAAGATTCTCATGCTGAAAATAAAGATTGCACTCTCAAGAAAGATTATGTTAATGATGAACCGGTGCTTTGTAATGATTCCCTTCCATCCTCTACTTCCTCCGGTACTCATACATCTCCTAGAGTTGCCAAATCTTTCGCAAATCCCCCATCTTACAGAAGTCCTAATGCTTTTCATGTTGTTCCCTATAGTTATCCTCAAGGGCTACCTCTTAAAGAAACTCAAGCTAACCCTCCTTTGGTTGTGAATACTTCCAATAATGCTGAACCTAAAGAGCCTAAACCTTCATATTCTATAAAGCCTACTTTAGCTAATCCTTCCCCATCTCTTCCCAAACCTTCCATACAATCTCAACATGATTCCTTATCCTTAGAAGTGGCTCCATGTCAAGAGGACTCTAAAAATGATAAACAAAAGAACATAAAGAAAGATCAAGATAAAAAAACCTCCATGTCATTCAACCCTTTTTATGATGATGTCCCTTATCCATTTCATGGTTCTTTTGATCCCTTACACCCTTCCTCATTTGTCCCAACAAGTCTTAAGTCTTCTCCTAAGAAAGATCAAGTTACTACTTACACCGTTGATCTTATTGGCAATCAAAATAACCTTACCCCACTTATGCTTTCCAAAGATGATGCTTCTATTAAGGTTATTACGAATGGTGTTGTGACTTCTCGTATTAAGCCTATTGAAAATCAAGAGAAAAATTATGTGATTATGCTATCCAAAGATCCTTGTCAAGATTGAAGTCTTCCTTCTTCTTGTTCTACCACTCCATGTTCACTTTCACTTTCTACTCTTCCTAAATCTTTGCAAGCTTTGAATAATCTTATTAAAGAAAGTTCTCCTATTCAAGATGTTCATGATTCTATTGAAAATCCTAATGCTCCCTCTAAAGATGGTGATGTCCTTGGTTGTCATATACATGACTATGAACTTATTGATTATCCTTTTTCCTCTTCCATGTCCATCCTTGGAGCTCCTCCACCAATACTAAGGGCTTCATGTTTTCCTTCCATCATCGGTCTTTATGTCCCGCCATCTCCTATATTTCCTCAAGATCAATGTAGATGCATACCCTTGAATCCTTTTCATCCATCCACTCATTTAAACCATTCATATTCTTCTTCTCCCTCCACAAATCCTAAGTCCTTTGGAAGAAACTTGAATGTTCAATACAAGAAAAAGAAGCAATACAAGAATCCATCTAAAAAAGAAGATCACCATGTCTCCTCTAATTGACATGGGGCATAAAGTCAAAAGAGATATCTAAGAAGAAAAATGTAAGACAAGTATGGGTTCCAAAATCCATCATTGAAGATATTATCTCTAAAACATCAAAAGGAAATAAAAATCCTAAGGCTATATGGATTCCAAAATCTCTCTTGAAAGAGTCTCATGTTGAGAAACAAGTGAAGTTGACATTCAAGCTTTCAAAGGCTTCCACTTCATCCTCTTGCAAAAATACTCTTTCATTCCATGTGCCTAAACCGCAACCTCTGCTATCCATTCACCATATTCCTTCATGTATTCCTTCATTCACATTTGATAATTATAACAAGTGCACTAATCCTATCATTGAATGGTCGGATAGCCATAATGAACCAGAATATGGTTTACATTTCCTCCATTTTTCTCGCCACCCTTCAAGGTGTGTATTGATGTTGATCTTGCCTTCCTTTCCATCTACCCTTCCACAATCCTTTCATTCACTATTCTTCTACCTTCTATCCCTTTTCCTCATTTTTCTTTTCCTCCTATCTTCCAACCTCACTCGCTTTGCATAAAACTCTATCCTCCATTTTCCTCTTTTATCTTGCTTTCCCTATCAGCATCTTTGAGCATATCATTTTGAATCCTTGGTGTATCATGGTTTATCCTTTTAAGGAGAATTATCTAAAAATCTTGCCTTCTTTTGAAAATTTCAAAAAAAAAAAAAAAAGAAAAAAAAAAAAGAAAGAAAAGTGCCTTGGTGAAAACCTGGAAATAGGCACCTTAGTAGAAAAAGTAAAGAGAAATAATTTCATCCTATGGTGAAAACCACTCCCTTGTGGCACCTTGGATAAGTACCATGATGAAAACCTGGCAATCAGGCATCATGCATAGTTCTTCTACATCTTCCATCCATTCCACCTTCTCTCTTTGATCTTGACAATGTTGATCTATATGCGAACATTTGGGCTATCTTGTGATCTATCTTATGATTATCTTGCTTTCATTCATTTCATGTTTAGCCTTCATGTCTATCTTCCTCCATTCATTTTTGCCTACCGCTATCCTTTTCTACTTTGGTCTTCATCTAAAAAAAAAGAAAGTGTAAAACAAGGTGCTATGAAGCCTCTTGGCATGTCTACTCCTTTGGACTGCGTACTTTCCTACTCTTGCATTACACTTTTGTGACTTATCCTATGCTGGCCTTTCTTTGCTTATCCAAATGTGCTTTACATGATGTCTCCTTTTCCCTAGCTTGGGTACTCTTGAGGAGTTTTCCTTTGAGGATTTCTTCCTTTCATTCTCCTTCATTCTCATTCATTCTCATGTCTTTCATCTCATACATCAGATTTTTAATCCATCGGCAGTGCCCTACACCTTGCTAGACATTGGGGGCATACCAATGTGATCTTTCTTGAGATTGAGTAAAACCTTTAAAAATCTAAAAAATTGTAAAATCTCTAAAATTCTAAAAAATTTGCTTTCTTGCTTTAGTTTTCTTTCCAGCTTTAGTTCACTTTCCTTCTTTAGTGTGCATTTGCTTTCAGTCATCTTTGAGATTTTTCTCGATCTCACATGGCATGTTCCTGATCTAGGGGGCATTGTCTTATCTTTTGGAGTCTCTCTCCTCTTGCATCGGTCACCAGTGGATCTCACTGTGTCTGCCTACCGATCCCTCGTAACACTTCATCTCTTCTTCAGACTCTCTTTTGCATCAGTCACCAGTGGATCTCACTACATCTTCCTGCTGATGCTTTGATCTCATTATAAACCTTTATGCTTGAGAATCTCTTGCAATAGTCACTAGTGGTTCTCACTAAGTCTGCCTACTACCGCTACATTGATGAGATTTTTTGCATTGTTTCACTATCTGTTTGTTCAGCTTTGATCCATTCATCACTTGGGGGCATGGCTCCCCATTTCGATCGCTCTTCAGTTTACACTTGAGTCAGTAATATTGTCAAAGGACAACTCTCTACTGGCACAAACTGGTGTTTTTCAACACCTTAATAAAACAGTGTTTTTTAACACTCTCTTTGGACACATCTGTGTTTTTCAACACACTTCAGATATATCTCAATAGCAATCAAACACATTGGACTCACAAGCACAACGGTGTTTTTCAACACCCTGAACATAGACACATTCATAAACTTTGAAACATGCTGAGATATGATTGACTCCGTAGTATGCTGCCTGTTCTTATGAATTTCATTTGATATTTTATTTGTCTACTGCTTGTTGGTGTGGTTTTGATGATCCGACAATGTCAAATAAACAAGGTGTATGTGATAAGAGCTTTTGCATTAAGGTGGAAAAGTATCACATCCCTCGATCTTGTTTATTTGTACGCCAAGGGGAGGTTGAAACTATCTCCTTGACTATTATTGATGTGTTTTTTTACTTGTGAACTTTTACTATATCAAATTGGAAACAATGTTCAGTTCACCTTGGCTTTTGTGCCTTGGTGCTTATGTTCGTTTCCTATATTTTATCTGATGAAAGTCATATTCATAATCTTATGGTTGCAGCGGCACCAATAAGGATTTTATTGACTTCAATGATCTAAAAGCACCTGATGATGATAAATACGATGAGTCCAACAACCAAAGTCCTAGGATTGCATTTAGCTTAGGCTTGCATTTGCATTGTAGGCTTGCATTCACATTTTATGCTTGCATCGTGGTAGTTTTGGCGCTTTCTTCATTTGTCTTCTCATTCTTCAAACGTCCTCATCTTTCATCATGGTTTCTTCTCGACTGCACAAGTGTTCAATCCTCTCTCTCTATCTTCATCTATATGCTCAATTAGTTTTTGTGATCGAAATCAAAATCTGACACTTTTATATATGCTTGTGCTGTCATCTTTCTGGTGTTGCTTTCTTGTCAGAAATATCTCTTGCTATCATTTTCTCAGTTTTTGCGATCTTTTCATCAAAGTCAACTCTAGTCAATTTTGGTCAACTATGGTCAAACCTAATCAACAGGACCTCTCGATCACTGTAAATTGATTCTGCTCTCTCTTGATCTATCTTTTTCTATGATTTCTCGCTCTCATCTTTATGATGTGTCTTCTTTCGATTTTGCTCCCGAGGGGGCAAGATGATTGCATTATTGAATCTTTTCACATCATTCTCGAATCAGTCTGATCTGAATCAAAATTTTCCATCATTAGGGGCATCTCATCTTTATGATGTGTCTTCTTTCAATTTCACTCTCGAGGGGGCAAGATGATTGCATTATTGAATCTTTTTGCATCATTCTCGAATCAGTCTGATCTGAATCAAAAGTTCCCATCGTTAGGGGCATCTCATCACTTGGGGCATATCCAATTTTTCATACCTTATGGTCAAAATTGGATATTCCATGATCTTGAATCTTTTCATCACGTCATCTATCTTGCTAGGTATCTGAGCAATCTAACTTGGATCCTCAAGGATCACTCTTCATTCTGGAGATAGTCCTAAATTGATTATCTTTTGAGACAGGTATTGGGGAAATCTAACCTTGACTCCTGAAGGTTGAGCCTCATTCTGGGGACAGTCTTGTGAAATATATCAATCTAACCAGTGTCTAGGCAATCTAACCTAGACATTGGGGGACTAAGCTTCATTTTGGAGATGATTCTTGAAATCTCATTAGGTATTGGGGCAATCTAACCCTAATTCCTGAAAGTTATGCTTCATTCTGAAGACGACTCTCAAAAACTCTTTAGACCATTATGTAGGCAATCTAACCTGGATCTCAGAGGGCTTACCTTCATATTGGGGCAATCCAACCCTGATTCTGAAGATAGTCCTAGATCTTCAACAGCTATCAGTGGACATTGGGGCAATCTAACCTCGATTCTGATCTTCACTTCAGACTGTTCTTTGAATCAATAACCTACTCGCTCATCAATTCAAAGAGGGGAAAAACGTAACACCCCAAAATTGGTACCTCATATTCCTAATCAATTTTGGTGCATTCCTTCAATTTTCTCATCTTCAAAGTCCTATTGTATAAGTCAAATTCTTCTCCTTATTGACTTTAATTGACTGAGTTTCAAATGTAGAAAACCCAAATTTGCATAAATCTGAGATTACATTTAATTCCTAAATTCTCAATGATTATTAGCTAAAAAACCCTATGATTAATTGATTTAAATCTAAAGTCCTAAGTGCTTTTAATTAAATCAATTCCACCCCCTTTGGCTAATATACATAAAAGGAATTGAAAGGTTATTTAATTATTGGATGAATTATCCTCAAA
>MU223781.1:1869498-1888237 GCA_018584345.1 Thuja plicata | reverse complement strand
TGTAGATTTAATGGCAATTCTTCTCTTCTTGCATTCTTAAAATCCTCCATGTTAGCAATGGTCAGGTTGTTGGCTCTTGTTCTGAGGGTAAACTCAACATCCACAACTAATTAGGAGGCAATAGGTCACCTCAATTGAATTTGCAGAACAAACAATTCATGTTTGTCTATGTGAATTGAGCGATTATGTAAAGACTATGTTGTGTTTGTGTTGAATTCAGAGGTCTACATTCAGCATATAACAGTTGCATCAACATATTTAGAATAATTGGACAGGGTAGCTTCGTTGTTTGGAGGCACCTATTGTGTGGGACCTTCTTTTAAATTAGCACACAATTGGAAAGGATTAGAATCACCTAGGACAGTGATCTCAGCTCCATTGTGAAAAAAATTTAGACATTGGTGGTATGTTGAGGGAACTACCTTCATGGCATGGATCCATGGGCGTCCTAACATCATGTTGTAGGGAAGGTCTAGATCCAAGACTTGCAGCAACATATTTTTAGTAACTGGACCAATTATGATGGGCAATATGATGACTCCTTTGGAAGGACATTCAGTGTCATCATGTGTCTTTATTGTGATTCTCCTATATGGGTCAATATCACTCTCATTATAACCAAGATCAAGGATAACCTTGAAGGTACAAATGTTAAGTCCTGCTCCATCATCTATCATGACTCACCAGATTTTGGCATTATGGACAAAGACCTCCAGGTGCAGGGGATCATTATGACCAATTTGATCACATGGGACATCATCTTTTGAAAAGGTAACATGTTGGGATGCAAAGAAGTGCCCAATCATGGCCTGAAACTGGTCAGTGTCAATGTCGGTCAGAACAGTAGATTCTTTGAAAGCTTTGTCAAGGATTTCCTTGTGCTAGGTGGATGTGCATAGTAGATCAAGGATAGATATCAAGGCAGGGATATTACCAAGTTTGTCAACAAGATTATAGTCAGAAGGTACCTTGGGTTTAGATGGTGCACCAAGCACAGTAATCTTGGTATGACGAGTGGTGACTGCGCATTAAGGATTACTATCTCAAAAAGTCAAAGTGGATACACGTGTATCAGACTCAAAGAAGCAATTTATGGTATAATCATGGCCGGTCTGAGTATAGTTGACATTGTTCTTTGAATTTGAATTTGACATAGAGGCATTTCCCTTCTCATGATCCACCAAAGGATTTGTAAAAATGGTATGATTAGTATTGGAAGATCCCATTGTGGGTTCAACTTCAATTACACCTTGATCAATGAGATCTTGCACATTATGTTTTAATTGATAACAAGAATTGGTTCTGTGTCCTTTTATCTGATGATAATCGCAATATTTGTTGTCATCCCACCAAGGGGGTTTAACTATTGGTTCATCTTGGATCTCAGGTAATTGAATATAATTTTTTTAAGTAAATGTTGTAATACAAAATGAAGTGGTTCACCCAACGGCATGAATTTTCTTTATGGTCCATCTCTGTTTCTTGGCGGTCAAAGTTGTCGATTTTGTTGTGTGTTATTATTCACTTGCGCCTGAGGTTGCACTAGGTCTAGCACTGGAGGCGGTGCTTGAGTCACTGTTTGCATATTTGTAATAGTAGGTCCTTTGAGACTGACCTTTGGTTGTGTTGCATTGACCGTTCGCGCATCGACAACACCATCATTCATGAAATTTTTTTCCAAGACCAAAATTTTGGCTTGTCACTTGAAGTGCTTGTATTATGATTGTCCTTGTTGATTTTGAGGAATCCTTTCTCAATAATACAATCTTCAATATCAATTCCTTTGTTCATGAGCTTTTGAATAGTTCTTGGGCATTTCATCTTTAGCTCATACATCATTTCGGGTACAAGATTTTGAATAAATAAGAGTATTTATTGTTCTTCTAGAACATCAAAAGGACATTGACTAACCAAATTTATCAATCACAATAGAAAATTCATAAATGATTCTCCAACTTTTTGTTTAGTTGTACACAAGTCAGTCAACATAACCTTGTTTGATATATTAAATACAAATTGAGTGATGAATTTATCTGCAAATTTTTTCCATGACCTGATATTTCCTGGTAACTTAGAATACCATTCCATTTCTTGGCATCCAAGACTTCAAGGAAAGAGTGTCATGAGCTATGTATCATCATGGTGAACCTCAATGCAAGAAGTATAAAACTCCCTAATATGATCAATTGGATTACCTTTTCCTTTGTACTTTTCAAATTTGGGTGCTTCAAAATTCTTTGTAAAAGGTGGCATGTAAATACTTGTGTCAAATGGATTAGGACATAGATCATGTTCCATATAAAGTGTCTTTTTTTCCATGAATTTTATGTCATTGAGTTGTTTCTGCAAGTGTTGGATTTTTTGAATCATTTTGTCATTTTGTGAAGATTTCACAGCTTTTCCACATGTATCAGTGTGATGTCTTTTCTTAGAAGTGATCGGGCATTGATTATATTCCAAGGCCTCTGACTCTGATGATTCAAATGAGATGTCCTAGAGTGGATCCATTTTTTTCTGGCATGTTGGTGAAGATCTTCCATGTGTTGCTGATTTGTGGGTGGAAGCCTATATTATTGACCTTGTGTCACATAGTATGGTTGAGAAACTTGTTGTTGATACATTGGTGCATACTGTTGTTGTTGAAGTTGCACCATATGTTGGGTTTGTTGTGAAACATTGTGTTGTTGTGAAACATATTGTTGTCGATGCGGAACATACTTTTGTTGAACATGCTCTTTTTTGTTGTTGAGCATACTAGTGTTGTAGATCATGTTTTTGTTCTTGATGTTGAGCATATTTTTGTTGTAGAGCATGTTGTTATTGTTTTACATATTTTTGGATATATTTTTGTTGTTGTGGGTGCACTTGTTGCACCTTTGGATCTTGCACATGTTGGGTAGCCAGATGAGATTCTTGACCCACCTGCATTGTTTGTTGTTGCATGTTATGATCTTGTTGAAATCTGAGTGGTGCAAGTATACCACCAAGACTTGAAGTCTTACATTTTGATGGTTTTTCTTGAGATGTCATGTTAACTTGTGCCACATATGGTTGTTGCACTAGTTGTGTTGTATCCACGGTTGGTGCTTGTTGAGTCGCTTGGGCTTGTTGCACTTGTTGTGTTACATATTTTTGTTGAGCTTCTTGTGCCACATGTGTTTGTTGAGTTACCTAGGTGGAATTGGTGAAATATCAATGATGCTATTCTTCTTTTCATCTAGTGACGTACTTGGCATAGTTGTAGTAGTCACACAAGATGTATCAAATGTGGTTACCCTTTTTGGTTCGTTGAATTGTCCTTTGGATGTTGTTGCATGTGAAGTACTTCCTTGGATAGTTGCATGTCTTACCAAAGGAGGACCACTTTGTTGTGTGCCTTCAAAAGAGGGTACATTTGGCATTCCTTAAGGAAATTTGAATGTCTCTTTTGGTTCCTTGGGTTGATTAGCATGCAAGAGATTCTTAAAATCAATCTTCATTATCCTCTTAAGATATTTCTTAGGGAATTTTGTAGTATCCACTGTCTCTGAAGGAGGCGGTACTATCTCTTGAAATAAAGGATTATCTAATTGTATATACTTTTCCTTTTGATGAATATCGACATTTAAATCATTCCATTGTCTTTTTGTGTTTCTGCCATAGTTGACTCGTCGAAGGCTTGTTCTCTTTTTTCTCCCTCCTGAATCACTAAGGATTGGTTCTCTTCCAAAGTAGATTGTGTGGGATTTTTATATTCCAAGAATAATTGAGGATTTTTAATTCATATTACTTTGATGTATCATCTCAGATCTTGAGTCATGAGATATGTAAATGTCTGCTAAACTTTTTTGTTTTTTACAGCTTCGTCAATCTCATCTCTAGGTAAATATTTGAATGAAACAAATGTTTTGTCTAAGTCTCCAGAATCTGAAGAGGGACTTGAGGCATTTTAAGGATCTTGATTATCTTGCAGTGGTGTAGGAGGTTGATAAGATCCAAAATCTATGTTTTGCATTGGTTGTTGTTGTAGATAATTGGGTTGGACTTGACTGAATTCATAAGTTTTTTGGTATTCCTCCTTAGGTGTAGGGGGGACACTACCATGGCTAGGTGGCATAGGTAAAAAAATTGGTTCAAAAGTTGGTGGGGGTCCCCACTAAATAGTGCCAAAATTTGGGGAAGTATTAGAAGAATATCCCATGTTGCATAGATTATTTCTTGGGGTTATACCAGGGATCATCTGTGTGGTGATAGGTCCTTTAGAAAATGTGACATGTCTTGGGTCATGAAATGTTTGATGCACTTCTTCCAATAGTTACATATTGATTAGTTCAGTTTGGTTCTAAAATGCAACACCTTGTCTTGGATTGAAAGGTACTTGAGATTCTAGTTGTGATGTAAATATAGGTAGATAGGAATCTTGTTTCCTTTTGGATGCTTGAGATCTTGTGAAAACCGGCATGACTACTAAATACAAATGCAAGATTTTTTTGGATTTTTGGAAATGCAACTTTTGAAAATATAAGGAGCTTATGCAAAATGTAATCTAAGGCTTATGCAACTATGTTTTTGGTTTTTTGGAATTTGACAAGAAATCTATGGAAATGAGACAATCCTAAGAGCATTACCTTATGAGGTTGAATAAACATCTTGACTTGAAAAAGGGGATTGAGGGACAAGGGATAATTTTGATAAAAGGGCTTAGGTCAAATTCATCATGACAAAGGTGGAATGTAACCAATTGATAAGGGGGGGTTTGAAATTTTTGGGACAAAGGGGAACAAGTCAAGATCCTATTTTCAGCGCCATAAACAAATGTTCCATGATTTGGATACTTTCTAGGATTTTTTTGCAAAGCTTTTAGAGAGGATCTAAGATGAGCTATGTATGCAAGAGGACTATGATTAGGACCTATGCAAGAGGGACTATAATGAGGATTATGATGAGGCCTAAAATGCAAGGGACTTTTTGAAATGCAAATGCAAGGAGATTAGGACATGAATATTCAAGATAAAGACTATCAAGCATGCCAAGAGGTTCCAAGTGAAAAGTTTAGGGTTCCATATGTTTAATCAAAGACAAGGTTTTTTTGACCATTTGATTTTTTCGAAGATGATTTGGAAAAAGTGTTTTTAAGAAGAGTGTTTTTTAGGATTTTTCCATTTTTATTAAAGTTTGAAACACGCACGCAAGACACATCATTCAGAATGGTTGTTGTAAAAAGGAACAAACACACCACATCCTAGGTCAGCCAGGGCAATATATCCTGAGTTCCCAAATGTCACCAAATGTAAGACCAAAAAAAGGCATAAGAAGCATATCTAGGTAACCAAAAACCCTAAACAGTATGCTAACCTATCTAATCTAACATTAGAGCCATTGAAATGGGAATTCACAAACAATATGCAATAAAAACATAAGAACTCCCATCAAGTGATGCTCAAATTCTCTCCTTTCTTCTCCATAGAGTATGTTTGATGTTTCTCTTTGACAATAACACAATTTCACAAAGAATTTGAAAGCACAAATTGATAGCAAGAATACTAGGAGATAGTGGTTAAAACTTGAATGAGAGGAATGCATCTTGATTTATAGAAAATGAAAAGCAATTAGGTGAATTAGAATGCATAAATTCAATGCACAATGGAGGGAAAAGAAGGTTGGAATTTGGAAGCATGATTAAGGGAGAATCAAATGAAGAAATATTGAAGATATCATGAAGCACCTTAATAGGGATATGAATCACAATTAAGGGATATGACAAATTAGGTGGGATTAGGAGGATTTAATTCAATAAATAAATCAATATTCCTCACAAATCAAAATTAGCATTTATGAAATTATAAAATACCATAACTTAGATTTAGCCAATTAATTAATTAAAAATTAATTAATTGTGAAGACTTAGGATAAGAAAGAATAAATATGATTTATTCATAAAGAATAGGGACAAATCCTAGGTTATTCATCCCAAGAGGATAAATTAGTAAATTATCGATCAAATTGAAGGTATTAATGTACAATTGAATTGGTTTTGATAATATTGATAGAATTATGATAGGTTCAAGGCATTGATGATCTTTGAAAATGCTCCCAAATAATAATGTTTGAAAATGATTGAATAGCATCAATGAACTTTGATGGTGCCATAGGATTGAAATAGAAATAGGGAAACATCAATGAACTTAGACAATGTTCTTGAAATAATAATGTATAGTCAAAAAATGGAAGCACTTCCATGGTAGACTAGTTTAGCCTTCCGAGTAAGTGGTTTAGGGTCTGTCAAGAACCTTGAATGGGTTCCTGATCTAGACCTAGCTTTTCCCATATTTTTCCCCTACTTCCACTTCTTTCCAACCTGATTTTTGGCATCTTGGACTGCAGATCTGAGGTCTTTGACCTGAAGGTCAGGGTCGACCTTTTGGGTCTATGTCAATATTGACCCTAACCCAGGTCAAGGTTGACCTCAACCCTAACCTAGGTCAAGATTGACCTCAACCCTGACCTAGGTCAAGGTCGACCTCGACCTTGACCGAGGGTTCAAATCTCAAGGTCCCACAATTTTCTGATGTCAGTCTTTGAAAAGGTTAATTCCCGCTTTTGGGTCGACTATTTTGGGTTCCGAAGTGATTATTTATAAATTATAGTTAATATAGGTCCTCTACTAGGGGTAAAGGATCTAATGAGAATTTAATTCTCCTCTGTCAGCCTCCTTACAAGATTGTGCCCTAATTTCATATAAAAGGGAGCCTTTCTCCTCTCATTTTCTCTAAGTCCTCTATTGAAGCCTAAGCATTATTGAGCAATTGAGAAGTATTATCAAGTGAAGTTCAAGAAAGATAAGGAGAAATATTTTAAGCAAGCATCTACTCTCAAGCATTCAAGCATCCAATTCATCAAGGAGTTCCATTTATAGTCATTGAAGGATTCAAGCTCCATGGAGCCCTCTTGTTGAATATTTCTTCATCTACATTCCTCCAAGCTTCTTCCTCTTCCAAGATCCATTCAAGATTTGTGTTGAAGATATGCATGAAATTGATTTAAGAAATCCTACATTCTACATTCATTTTGGTGCATCCATACTTGTGGATTCAAGGATTCAAATCCTCCACAAGGACCTTGTTAGCTCTTTTTCTTGTAGAATCAATTATAATAGAAATAAATGCCAGACTCTCTTATATCGAATTTAGATTCTCATAGGGAAAAGGCTAATTAACAAGGATGAAAATCCTTCTACACTTTGGGCTCAACATACCCAGGTGGGTGCACCTTTGGCAGATTATTATCTTTCAGCAATTTTAATAGTGGATTAAGGATTTGTGATCCTCCTTATTTTTATGCCATCAGGATTAGGAAGGCTAACCTATTGATTCACTCTTCAAGGAATCACTAAAATAAATTTTACTAAATACAATCAGCTAGACATGTACTTGAGATAACAGAAATATAAAGATTGATTAAATTTGGATTCATGATAACAACCACTTGTCAGCATTTTGGCTAGTGCCTAATCATGGGAGATAGAGTCAGAACAGAGCATACATATATTAAAGATAATCAATGTAAATACAAATAAACCTTAGATAGAATTCCTTACAAACTATCCTCTCATCCTCACACCCATGTTTCAAATTCCTGCATAAACCCTAACCCTCTGTAATTATCTACAAGATTTAAAACTCTCCTTGAAAGCAACTCACAGATAAAGACATGGCTACTTTATAACCAGTATAATTAAAATGCCTTACAAATTGAACATACAAGAACTAAGAGAAAATGCAAACAGACATCATTAATATCAAAATAGAGATTCCATTGTATTTTATTAATGTAAGTTTGATATCAGTACATTCAAAAGACTCAAAACCAACATTTAGACACAATTCAGAAGTCTGCCTTGTAGTTTTATTTTTTACCATCTCTTTTACAATATTACAACTTGATACTTATAGAAAACCACAGTCATCTTGGAATCCTTTTGGAAAATAAGGATGCAACAAGCTATGAATGAGTGGGCTAGAGGAAAAAATACGATTTACAAATGAGACAAAATTTTAGGCGGATGGGATAACAAATCTTTGTTATAAGCCATGTAATCTTTTGTCATATGATCACCTGAATGCTTGAAGTTTCTCTAAGGTGGTTGGGTCCTTATCATCTAGAATTTTCCCTCTTTCTGATGTAGATCCCCTAATATCTAATTTTCTCAAACTACTTAACCTCCTTGGTGTTCGCTATCCCCTTTATATTTACTATCTCATGCTACCAGGGTGACTATACCATACTTGCTAACCCATGTGGTGAACACCTCATCATTTGGCCAACTAAAATTGAGGACCTCATCCTTCTGGCTATTTAATTATTCCAAATCATCATTATCTTTCTCAATTTTTGCCTCCCAAGATTCAAAAAATTCCTTGGCTTTGTTTAAAATATCAATATTTAACACAAACTAGCCAGTATTCCCCAATGTAACAATACTTTTAGTTCTGTTGGTTAGTGTTTCATTCAATTTCCTTAGCCATAAGGCTTCATTTTTTACATTCCCATCCTCTTTGAACATGTTGGGAAACATGTCATATATTTCCCTGGAGAACTCTTCTCTCAAAGTTGTAACCCTCCTAATGACCATGTTCTTCTTGGTGTCCAAATTAACCATCAATTTGAGAAATTTATGGGTGCTTGTCAGGATGATATCATTATTGTTCTGCTCCTTTGAAAGAGAGTAGAAGGATTTGACATGGGCTGCCTTCCCTTTCCAGTTATTCATTATCAAATCTCACTATTCCTTTTCATTATCATGTCTGCTTATGATGCCTGCAATCTTCTTTCCCAGTAAATAGAGGTTAGAAAGGTTGACCTCACTAGCTCACCTTTTGAGGTTGGAAAATATCTGATCAGAATGTTTTTGTTTCACCAATTCCTTAGCCTATTTGTATGCAGGGGAATATTCAAGATCCCTTTTACCCTCTTCTTCTAGCCTTGATCTCTCACTGATCAACCTATTTTTCTCAGCATCTAGTTTTGCTCTTTTGGCATCAATGGCTTCTTGGGTGGTGGGAATCAAAGGTGCAGGGGATGGGGGATGTGTAACAAATGGACTAGAGGAAGAGGGTTGGTGAGGTTCCTGAGAAATTATCCCTTGCGGCATAAGTTGGATTTTTTTCTTACCCTCTAGTACTGCTATTTTGTTATCCTTCAACAAGGATTTGACCTTTTCCTCATTGTAGGCTTTAAGTACAAATTCATACTTCTCATTTAAGTTGGCATAAGCCTCCTTTTCTTTCTCAGCTACCCTTAGGCTTAAACTAGCTATTTGAATAATGAGGTTTGCTGATTTAGTTCCTAAAGTGACAGCAACCCTCTTCACAATTAGGCTACCTGTATCTTCAATATCATCACCTTCCTTCATTCTCCTCTTGTCTTTTTTCTTCAATGACCAAATTGCTAGAGCTGCATGGTCTTCACTAAATTGAGCACCAATTAATGTCCCAGTAGTGCTCATAGGCTTTGCTTGCTTTCTGACAACATTGAAAAATACTGCATATGCTAAATCCCATTGAGGTAGTATGAGAACTCCCTGCTTCTTAATCATTTCCCTACCCTCTTCAGGGGTGATCTTATCAAAATTTGATACCATCTCCTACTTGACTTCCTTCTCTATATCTTCCTTAGCAGAGTTGGGCTAGGATTCCTGCAGCTTTTGGCACTTATGATTGAATTCATCAATATGGAACCTCCATATAAATTGAATGAATGCCCTAGTTTTAATGAAATTGTCATCAGAAAAGAATTCATCACTGGCTTGCTTGGTTATAGGATCTAACTCCCTGCTAGTAAATTCTGCTACTGTAAGGTCAGTTGTTGTATGTTTAGGTGCCTCTAGCATCCCTTCTTTTAACTCCTGAGTGGTAACAACCACTTCACCAGCATTCCTTAATTGCACCAATTTCTCAGCGATGGCTTGGTCATGATATTGCATGGGGGATTGGGAAGGAGAGTACAATTCACTCTCTTGTTCTTTTGTTTCCACCCTTTCTCTTTTGGGAGAGAGCACTTCTTGAACATCAAAATTTGCTAGCCTCTTTCCTTTATGTTGAAGAGGTTTGTCAACTTTAGGTGCAATAATAGTGTATCCTCTCCTATTATACACTACATAATCCCCTTGTGGGACTATTCTCTCCTGTGGAAATTCATTCAAGATAGCAAGAGGCTTTTCTGGTTCATTTTAAATCATCCTCTACTTCTTCTCATTTAGGGTTTGTATGATCCCCTCAAATAGATTCATTAGGGAGTCAATTTTGTATGACCATGGGAAAAATTCCTTTAAAGGATCATAAGTCTTGTCAAAATTTCATAAAAAGTCCAAAGACTTCTTGTATGCCATCCATTACTCCTTCCTGACTTCCTGGATACCAAGGTTAAAAATGTTTCTGATGATATCCTCAAGGTAGTTAAACTAATGTTGTAATATCAATCATTTATTCCTCTTCCTGAACATACCCATGATAAAGTCTTCATTATCTACACACCTGGACACAGATGTGGCTAGATGATAAGGCTCAAAATACTTGTCAAACTATGTCCACCCACCTATGGTTATGATGAAAAGATGAGCTCTTGTGAGGGTAGGAAAGATGTTTCCCTTCATCTTGCAAGTCAGGGCTTCTTCTTGTAGCCCATCCAATTGCCTTATGATTTATGCTACTCCAGTCTTGAGAGGGACTTTGTAGGGTAGCACATAAGGGGTTCCCCTAAATGCATAAACCCTAATTACTGTAGAAAAAGGGTACAAAATTAGATCTCCCCAATTGTGAGAAATTTTTAGCTCTGGGGCATATTCCATAGGCCTTAAAGCCTCATCATTTCAATGTGGACCCTAGCATTTTGGTTTCTCAGCAGTGAATTGAGTCTAGTTGCAAAAACCTGATGAAAATAAACATAACTAGCACTCTTCCTATCCCATGACAGATCTATACTCCAAATCTAAACAAGCAATTCTTCATCACCTTGGAACTTAGTCAATTCCATTTCTTCCTCAAAGAAGTCTGCATTATTGAACAAGAACATATGCGTCATGAGGGAATACCAGCCCATTGGTTTGTTTATGTTGCTTTCTTGAATTCCTGCCAAACCCTCATGCATTTCCTGGGCAATATAAGATGCAAAATCAAATACTACTAATAGGTGGGGATGTAGAATTTGAACAACCATTAGCATTATGTGGATAGGCATTGTTACATCTTCATCTACCCCCAAAACTTGGCATAGAGCACTGTACATCTTTCTGGACTTTCCATTAAAAAGATCCAACTTGAAAGGTTCTGGGGTCCTAGGCCCTACTACAACCAAGTCTCCTATTTAATTAAATATCCCTTCAATGCCTTATCCCTGTAATACTCCCTCTGAGTCTAGTATACTTCTTTAAAGTATTCAAAATCAATATCATCCATGTGCTCTGAGGTGTCAGTCAGCTTGAAGATCCTTCTGATTTCATCAGCTGATACAGTTAATAGAAAATTTCCCTAGTTATCCCTAACAACCCTAGCCACCTTGTCGTAAGTGTTTGCAATTAAAGTGAACAAATCAGTGTCCATGAACACACCAGGTGCTATCAATTTTCCCACATCTAACTCCCAAATGGTACAGTCTGGGGTAGGGGCATTCCTCTTTCTATAGGCTTTTTTGAACAGAGTAAGGCCATCAAAACTAGTCTTGACATCTTTTTCCCATCTACCAGAATCATATAACCCATCTCCAATTTTGAAACGGGGATGTGGTGGAACTACCCTTTTAATTTGAGTGGCATCTCCTTTGGAGAGTGTCAATTGTTGTAACAAATCTTCCCTAATGTTTCTTTTTTGATAATCAACCTCTCCAAAAATCTCAACTCTAGGGGCCATTCTGAATCTAAGGGTTTTCTTTCGATATAAGATTTAAATTCTGAGACAAAGTTCTAAAAAACTTTCTGAACTGCAAATCCCACTAACAATCCTAATGCTGGTGAATCAAAAAAGCTTACCCATTCTACACAGAAGTCACATGAAGCTAATTTTCTCTGCAATCATGTTTTTGCTCAAATGATTTTGATGAATCATTGTGACCGCAAGTCAACTTAATCAACTTTATGGCCTCAATCAAATCAGTCTATTGAATTGACTTTGACTGGAGTGGCCACACATTCCATAATTAATTTGCAGGCTTCAATTTCATGGCTTAACAGCTCTCTACAACACAATTTATAAACTTTAGATTTGAGCCGTAGATTCTGGACATCATTCTCTACATCTGACGGCTATCTTATTTTCCTAAAAACAACTATTCACCAAGGACATGTGTCACCACCGCTTAATCGCTTACTCACTAGATGTTGAGCATTTTCATTTTAAGTGATTAAGTGGACCATTAGATATAAAACAATTTAACTGCAGTTTAAACTCTTGCCAGCTCTGAATGTTCGGGTCCACCAGCTACTAGATGTCATCACCACTTAATGGCTTTCCTGTTAGATGTCATGCATATTGGGTATAAGCCATTACGCGCACCGTTAGATCTTTCTAGGCTTTAGAAACCTTTTATGTTGTCTGCGACTAGACCCACATTCTTTCCTAGACAGGTGTCGCTATCGCTTAATCGCTTGCCCATTAGATGCCGCGCACTTTTTGTTTAAGCCATTAAGCAAGCCATCAGATTTTTTCATACTTGCCCACTATTTAACTGAGAACCTTTATGACTATTTGGCCCCACCAAGGACATGCGTCACCACCGCTTAATCGCTTAACTGATAGATGTCATTTACCTTTTGATTAAGCCATTAAGTGGGTCGTTCGATCAAAACCAACTTGCTCACCATATAAGATAATGGCATAAAAGGGATTTTTTCATGGTGTGACTTAGGAATTATTAAAGAGGTTAGGATAAAATAGTATTTTTAAAAAAAAAACAACCTATTTAACGTGAACACATGACTTAAGGTAACTTAAGTGACCAAAAAAGTAACATGAAAATAAAATCGGCCAAGACACTTAGGGTTTTTTAGACATTTTCCACCATTTTCAACTAGGTTAAGGGTAAGAACAAACTTTGCAGAGGCATAAGAATAATTTTAACCATTATTTCAAAGCCTTGGACACCACCAATGACAAGGGACCCTAAGAAAATTATAAGGCACAATTCAAACAGGAAATAGCACCAACAGTGGCTCTCTCTGAGGATGTTAAAACACCAGGTTATAACAAGAACCACAGATCTCTGGGGAAGCAGACCACAAACCAGACTAACTTAAAACTAGAAATAAACAAATAACAGAAAGGAAACACACCTATACATATACTACATACTACTGTGCATGGAGAAGAAAGGTTAATTAAAGAAAATTTTTAGGAATTGTCCATGCACTGGCAATTCCTGTTCTTCATCATCCAAACTCTTGAGGAAATAAGAATATTTTCCAAAGATCTAGGATATAACAAAAGGCCCTATCCTTAGTGATTCAAATTTCTTATTTTTTCCTTTATCTTCAACCCTGGTATTCCATTTCAATACAAAATCACCAGGCAAAAACTTTCTCTCATCTGCCCTTCTGTCAAAAAGGTATTTCATTTTTTGTTGTAGTTTGATATTTTCTCTCTAGCTTTCTCTCCTTCTTTCATCCAATTCTACCAAATGAACCATCCTTTCTTCCATGGGTTCATAAATTTCTATTTCTTCATCTTGAATAAACTTGTAAATTGGGAACAAATTGTTGACAGGCATTCTTTACTGAACACCATAAACCAATTCAAAAGGAGACTTTCCAGTGCCTTTCTTGACAGTAATCCTATCAGTCCAAAGGGCAAGTTTCAATTTAACATGCCAAGCTCTCTTATTTCCCTCCAAGGTCTTTTTTAAGATTCGCAAAATGATTTTATTACTGGAGTCTGCTTGACCATTGGCTTGAGGGTGGTATGGGGATGAATAGGACATAACAATTCCCATATCAGAGAAAAAGTTAGTGAATTCTTTAGACCTAAAGAACTCGGAATTATCCATTATCAATTTAAGGGGGACACCAAATATTTTAATTACATTATCCATGAAAAATTCAATAACCACAATATTTTTTTCCTTTTTGGTTGGGATTGCTTCTACCCACTTTGTGAAATAATCAGTTGCTAGCAAAATCCAGCCATGGCCTCCAATTGATTTTTCAGAAAATTCTCCTATAAAGTCCATTCCCCACATAGAAAAGGGAGCCTCTGCTACTACAAGGTTTAATAACAATGCCCCTGAATACTTCATCTTGCTTGAAAATCTCTGGCATGGCTCACATTTCCTGACAAAAGTGTGAGCATCTTGAAAAAAGCAAGGCCAATAATATCCACCCCTCAAAATTTTATGGGTTGTTGTTCTAGCAGAATAATACCCTCCACACATTCCAGCATGCATTTCTTTCAATACCTTTTCTGATTGACCTTTGTCAAGGCATAATAACAAGATCCCATCTTTGTTTTTCTAGATCAAATCACCCTGCAACAAAACATACTTTTGTGATTGCAGTTTCAAACTCCTCCTTTGGTTATCATTCAAGTTATCTGGATATTTAGCATTTTTTAGAAAGTAAACAATATTGGTATACCAGAGTTGCATTTCAATACTTTTCAAGCAGAGTTCCAAATTTTCTTCTATCATCAGCTTAGCCAACACTAATCCCCTCACCAACTTAGTGATATGGATTTCTATGTCAAACTCTTGGACTTTGTTTATCAATTTACATCTTTTTCCTGTCACTTCATTTTGAACAAAGATGTCTTTGATAGCAACATGAGGGACATAGGCTTTTACTTTTGCACACACCAAATAAGGCCTGAAAGCCTTGACTTCCTTCACCAAAGCATAAGCTTGTTTTTCCATCATCTGATAATTTAATTCAGTTGATTGCAATGATTTACTAAAAATTGCAATGGGGTGCTCAAATCCTTCACTATCCTTCTGCAATAAGACTACTACAATAGTATGGAATGAGGGAAAAGTAAACAAAGAAAAGGGCTTAGTGTAATCAAGGGACACAAGGACTGGTGCTTCTTGAATAGCTTGTTTTATTATTTCAAAGGCTAACTGAGCCTCTTGGCCCCATTCAAACTTCATATTTTTCTTTAGCAATTTGACAATAGGTTTAACCAGTTCTGCAAAGTTGGCAATAAATCTCCTAACAAAGTTAATCTGCCCTAGAAATTATTGTATACCTTTTAAGTTCTTGGGAGAAAGTACCTTTTGGATGGCTTCAACCCTTTCAGGATCTATCCTCACCCCCTCCTTTGACACTATGTGTCCCAAAAGTTTTGCCTCAGTAACAGCAAAGTGACACTTTTTTGGGTTCAGAGACACCCCATATTCTAGTGCATTTATCATGACCTTTTCCAAGTGATTTCAATGATCCTCTACTCTTTTTTAGAAAGTTGTCAAATCATCTTGGTACACCGCTATTAGAACATCTATGAGGTCTTTGAAGGCTACATCCATAGCTCTTTGAAAAGTTGTGCCAGCATTTTTTAGCCCAAATGGCATACGAGCATATACATAGGTGCCCCAAGGGGTAGTAAATGTTGTTTTGAATTGCTCAAATTCTTTAACCAACACCTGATTATACCCTGAGAATATATCCATCATAGATAACAAATCACATCTAGTGACTTTATGCAACATAGCCTCCATGTTAGGTAGTCCGTAATTATCTTTCAATAAGGCTACATTTAAATTTCTGAAATCGACACACAACCTTATCTCCCCATTTTTCTTTCTTACAGGGACTAAGTTAGAGACCCAAGATGAATGTCTTGATTATGCCTACATCCCTTAGCTTCATCAGTTCTACCTGCATCTTGGTAGCTAGTAATAGATTGATTGGCCTTTTTTTTTGTCTGAATGGTTTAATGCCTTCTTTTAAAGGGACATCATGTTGAAATAAATCTTCTCTATAGGCTTTCAAATCATCATAAGACCAGGCAAAAACATGTTTGTACCTTTTCAACAATTTTATCAAATTTTTTCTCATGTTGCTATCCAATTTTTTGCCAATGTAAACTAATTGGGGAGATGTTTCAGATCCCAAATTAATTTCCTCTAAGTCTCCCACCCTGGCATTGGACTTTTGAGTCATATAGTTTTCATTTATGCTAAACATGCCTTCCAATTCAACTAACCCCTTGGGAATGTGATTAGTATCCAATTAGATGACTTCCTGAACAAAAATATACTCCTTATTGTCCACAATTGACACTAGAGATTCACAATCAATCTTTTGACCATCATCTTGATCCATACATTGGATAAACTTGAGGATATCATCATCATCCTCAAAAACTTGCCAATTATGAATATTGTCAGGAACTATTGGCCTACTTTTCATCTCAACCACAAACATGTCGGTAAGTGTAGCATCATTATTTTTTAGGGCAACATTTGCCAAGAAATCTGCCATTATATTATTTGATCTTTCTACCCATAATATATTGAAAAGCATCAAAGAATTATATCCTATCCCAGACAACCTGTTTATATAATTTTAATTTGTCATCTTTAGCAGCATAATGTCCCCTAATCTGAGATATAATTAATTGGGAGTCTCCATGGACTTTTAAACATTTAACACCATGCTTGATGGCAATATCCATTCCCAAGATTAAAGCCTCATATTTGGCAGTATTGTTTGTGCATTAAAAAGTTAACATGAATGAATACTTGAAAGTGATACCTGATGGGGATATAAACAAGACTCCTACTCCAGATCCTTCTTTTGAACATCCTCCATCAAAATACATTTTCCATAGCCCATCTTGTTGCAACAGCAATTCATCCATGATTGGGTTAGTGTTCTTTAGTTGTGTCTTAACTTCTTCAACAATAAAATTTTCCATATCAACATTCACACAATAATTTAATTGGTCAGGTAAGACCACCTCAACCATAACAAATGATCGGGGTTCTCTGTACAATTTGACCTCATTCCCATTTACAGGGATAGTTGCATAGGATAAATCCAACTGCATCTTTCCTCCTATTGCTTCTGCCCATTGCCTTGATAAAAGCATACCATAATATGGTTTAGTATCCACTACCACTATGTCCATTCTATAAGTTGCTTTAGGAAAAGAAGCAATTTTCACTTCAATATCCTTCAATGTTCCTATCATAGAAACTTCCCTATTATCCATAGCATAGCAGCTCCCAGTAGATGTAGTAACCTGGAGGCCTAATTCTTTCATCACATGATAGGACATCACATTTGTTGTTGCTCTAGAATCAATCATGCAATTTTTTACCAAGAAACTATTTACCATTAAGGTGACATAGAATGGATCAACAGACAATGGTTCTTGGGTTATTATATTTCCAATACAAATGTTAGAAAATTCCTTTCTCTTTCCTTTTCCTTCCACTAGTGGACCATCTTCTCTGGCACTATTTAGTGTTAAAGGTATCTCCTCAAAATTAGGGACAGATACATCATCTATTCCTTTTAATAGTGCTAGAGCAGCTTCTTTATGCTCTTTTATTTTCAATATTTCCATGAGTGGGACTGAGACTTTCATTTGGATCAAAGCATATTTCATGTCAAAATGAGGTGATTCAGGGGGCATATCATTTACTTTCTTCATTTTCTTGAGTTTCTCATTTGGTACTAATTCTTCCTTTGATATCCCCCCCAAATATGATCACGAGAAGATCTAGCTTACCTCCAACATTTATCATTGTCATCTTCCTTAGGATGAAAATCCTCATTTACTTGAGGTGAGTCTTTTCTAACATAAATAGGGGTAGACTTGCCTTGAGCTGGTTGTACTGTTCTATTTCTTAAGTTGTAAGCACTTCTTTCTTGATTAATTGCTGCAACAGTTAAAGACCTTTTTTCTTCATCAGTAGGAGTCCTAAAATGAGATTGTGAACTATCATCACCCACTGTATTTATAGTTTTCTGTGAAACATACTCATCCTGATCACTTTGATAGGTTGAATTTCATAACTAGTTTATAAAACAATAATTATCCTCTGAACATGAATTATCAGAGGATGAAGCAATATCAAGGAGCCATGGATATGGTTTCTTTACTGTGAACATATTGATAGCAGGGCCTTCCTAGTCTCTTTCTTTTGTTTGGTCAAACAAAGCCTGAGCTACTACACATTGATAGGAAGAGTGTGGCATGTTGAAAGCATCACACCAGGGAGTGTTCTCAACATAGTTGGCATTATTCCTTTTCAGGGGATCTGGGGTTTCTTTTGCTTTTGGGTTATATTGCCCCTCAGGGATAGGTTTTCCATTAGTCCAATTGGTCTTGTAAGGATAATCTCTTAGGTTAGGTTGTCTGTCAAATATTTGGTTAGTATAATTATTATCTCAGTACCCTCCTCTATCATTCTTATCCATCTTGGCAACAAGTTCTTTTACTACACTCACCAATTTATCCACTGTATCATCTTCTTTGACACTTTTATTGGCTGATCCCTTTTCTTTCCAAAGTTTATTGTCTTCTCTCTTCCCCAATTTCCCTAATTCTCTCCTATTACTCTCAATGTCAAATACTATCTTGTAAGCATCCCTTAAGCTATTTGGGTTCTTATCTCTAAGTAGATAAGACATTTTTCCATCAACAACATTAATGTAAGTGGTAAGGCACACTTCCTCATCTAATCTCAAGACTTGGAACAATTTGTTCATGGCCTTTTGAAATCTACTATTAAAATCAGTCATACTTTCATTGGGGAACTTCTTGATGTTATT
>MU223781.1:1853510-1869423 GCA_018584345.1 Thuja plicata | reverse complement strand
CCTAGCATCTTCAATTAAAGATTGAACAAAAAGTTTCATAATGACATCCTCATCTTCAATTTCAAAGTCAGTTATCTTATCACCAAAAGCTTTTAAATGCTCTTCACAAGTAACAACATTATTTCCTGTGAACTTAGGGATCCTATCTCTTACCTCATTAGGGATCATATTAGGGTGACCAGGAATGCCTTCAAAGAAGAGAGCTCTATATATGTTCATGTGGACAGGCCTCCTTTGGAAATTCCCTAGCTCATTGTTACCATTTGTTCCAGTAATTCCTCCTTGATGTTGAACAGGTGGAGGAACACTCTGCTTGGGCTTGGCAGCTTGAAAACTTGGGTGAGGACCCATAAATTGAGCAACTACATTAGGACCAGAGTTTTGAATATTTGGGTTCTTTCCACACTTTTGGACTTTAGGAGCACCACTTTGATTGTTCACATTTATATTAGAAGAAGGATTTAATTGTTGTACTCCTTCATTCACATGCATAGAACTACTTGTAGTAGTATTATTGGTCGAATGAAGTAAGGCTATCTTCATTTTCATATTAGCTACAGCAGCCTCCAATTCCAACTTTTCTAGTTGTTTTTCCATGTCGTCTTTAGCCTTCCTGGCTTGTTCAATGTCCAAATCAATTTGAGGTATTCCTTCAAGGTTGGAAACTTTCTGCTCAGGCTCATTTATGCTAATACCAACAAACTTTTTCTTACCTTTGTCAGGGGCATCTTTAGTAGTCACTTTGAGTTTCACATTTCATTCATTCTCATATGGGAACAACTACCTAATGACAAGTCCTTCCTTCTCAAACTCATCCTTGTCAGGATTTGAGATTTTATTTGGGGATTTGTTTCTCAAATCATTGAGGCTACCAAACAATTTTGGATCCAAACCTTAAACTTCTTGACTCAGGCTTTTAGTCTTGAGGTCATTCCTTCTAGTCTCAGCTAAGAGTTCTTCTCTTTCCAATAATAAGTCATATATCCTTTTCCCATGTCTTTCCTCTGATTTGGCCATTTCCTTTTCTTGTTCTTTCTTTTTTCTTTTCAAAGCCACAATCTCATCTTGGAATTTATTAGAATCATATGATGTTGTTTCAGCAGTAGAAGTCTCTTCTGATGGAGCAAGATTTTCTTCCGCAAGAAAGAACCCTATGTCAGTATTTTCTCCATCCCTAAACGGATCAAAATTGGTATTAGCTCTATAAGCATCAACTGGTCCCATAGGTTCTGCATCTTCAAATGAAGATGAATTCCTTTCTGGAATGGAAATATCCATTCTTCCTTCAGAGGCATGTTTGGAATCATGTTTAGACGCCCCTCTTTTGGACCATTATTTCCTTTGAGGTGTATGGAGTTCTTCTCCAAGATCCTTTTCAAGATTCATTTTGGAATATTATCTGGTATTTCTTTGTCGGCTCATCTCATAAAATAAAAAAATATTTCACTATGCAATACTAGAACACACAGAAGTTAGAGTCGCCACCTCTTTTTAGAGGATTAATATATAGAGAGATCAAACACCTTATCCTATCTCAGATTTCCTCTTATAGCAATAAGAAAATATGGAACTTTGCAGATAGAGTAGGCTTGGTAATTCCTCACCTGGTAACTTCAAGAAAATGATCTTTCACTGCCCATAACTACAAATCTTTTCCATTCAATGGACTTCCTCTTGAAAAATAACAAAGGGCCAGATTAGATATTTTAGAGTTACCAACTATTCCAACTGAGACAAGATATGTATCATTTTCAGAATCAGGACCTTCAAATAAAGTGCCATGATAGATAAGCAGAATAAACTTGCTTTAATGATTATGAGGAAAAACAAACTAATTCTCAATATTGTAAGGACAAATGCTTTCATAATCATGACTCTTAGAACATTGCAATTCCCTATTAGAGTCACCAATTTGTTAGTGCAACTCAGATGGGAAAACTCAACTAAAATTTGATTCAATCAATAAAGCACCAGAGATTCTAATTTCTTCAACAATATTTTTGCATCTTAATCCCCAGTAGAGTCACCAATTTGTTAGCTCTTTTTCTTGTAGAATCAATTATAATAGAAATAAATGCCAAACTCTCTTATACCCAATTTAGATTCTCACAGGCAAAAGGATAATTAACAAGGATGAAATTCCTTCTACACTTTGGGCTCCACATACCCAAGAGGGTACACCTTTGGCAAAGTATTATCTTTCAGTAGTTTTAACAGTGGATTAAGGATTTGTGATCCTCCTTCTTTTTATGCCATCAAGCTTAGGAAGGCTAACCTATTGATTCACTCTTCAAGGAATCACTAAAATGAATTGTATTGAATACAATCAATTAGACATGTATTTGAGATAACAAAAATATAAAGATTGATTAAATTTGGATTGATGATAACAACCACTTGTTAGCATTTTGTCCAGTGCCTAATCATGGGTGATAGAGTCAAAACATAGCATACATATATTAAAGATAATAGATGGAAATACAAATAAACCTCAGATAAAATACCTTAGAAACTATTCTCTCATCCTCACACCCCTATATCAAATTCCTGCATAAACCCTAACCCTCTGCAATTATCCGCAAGATTTAAAACTCTCCTTGAAAGCAACTCACAGACAAAGACATGGCTACTTTATAACCAGTATACTCAAAATGAATTACAAATTGAACATACAAGAACTAAGAAAAATGTAAAAAGACATCATTGATATCAAAATAGAGATTCCATTGTATTTTATTAATGTAATTTTGATATCAATACATTCAAAAGACTAAAAACCAACATTTAGACACAATTCAAAAGTCTACCTTGTAGTTTTATTTTTTACCATCTCTTTTACAATATTACAACTTGATACTTATCAACAGCCACAGCCATCTTGGAATCCTTTTGGAAAATAAGGATGCAACAAGCTACGGATGACTGGGCTAGAGGACGAAATACAATTTACAAATGAGATAAAATTTCAGGCGGATGGGATAACAAATCTTTGTTATAATCCATGTAATCTTATGTCCTATGATCGCCTGAATGCTTGAAGTTGCTCTGAGAAGGTTGGGTCCTTGTCATCTAGAATTTGTACTCTTGCTAGTGTAGAGCCCCCAATATCTAATTTTCTCAAACTGCTTAACCTCCTTCATGTTCGATGTCCACTTTATATTTATTGTCTCATGCTAAGGGGGTGTCTATACCATACTTGCTAACCCATGTGGTGAACACCTTATCATTTGGCCAACTAAAACTAAGGACCTCATGCTTCTAGCTGTTGAATTATTCCCAATCATCATTACCTTTCTCAATTTCTACCTCCCAGGATTCAAAAAATTCCTTGGCTTTGTTTAAAATATCAACAGTTAACACAAACCAGCCAGTAGTCCCCAATATAACAATACTTTTAGTACTGTTGGTTAGTGTTTCATTCAATTGTCTTAGCCATAAGGCTTCATTTTTTATGTTTCCATCCTCTTTGAACATGTTGGGAAACATATCATATCTATCCCTAGAGAACTCTTCTCTCAAAGTTGTAACCCTCCTAATGACCATGTTCTTCTTGGTGTCCAAATTAACCATCAATTTGAGACATTTATGGGTGCTTGTCAGGATGATATCAATATTGTTCTGCTCCTTTGAAAGAGAGTGGAAGGATTTGACATGGGCTACCTTCCCTTTCAAGCTATTCATTATCAAATCCCACTATTCCTTTTCATTATCATGTCTACTTATGATGCATGCAATCTTCTTTCCTAGTAGATAGAGGTTAGAAAGGTTGACCTCACTAGCTCACCTTTTGAGGTTGGAAAATATCTTATCAAAATTCTTTTGTTTCAAAAATTCCTCAGCCTCTTGGTATGCAAGGGAATCTTCAAGATCTGTTTTACCCTCTTCTTCTAGCCTTGATCTCTCACTGATCAACCTATTTTCCTCAGCCTCTAGTTCTGCTCTTTTGGCATCAATGGCTTCTTGGGTGGTGGGAATCAAAGGTGCAAGGGATGGGGGATATGTCACAAATGAACTAGAGGAAAAGGGTTGGTGAGGTTCCTGAGCAATTACCCCTTGGGGCATAAGTTCTATTTTTTCCTTACCCTCCAATAATACTATTTTGTTATCCTTCAAAAGGGATTTGACCTTTTCCTCATTGTAGGATTTAAGTACAAATTCATACTTCTCATTTAAGTTGGCATAAGCCTCCTTTTCTTTCTCAGCTACCCTTAGGCTTAAACTAGCTTTTTGAAAAATGAGGTTTGTTTCTTTATTTCCTGAAGGGTCAGCAACCCTCTTCACAAATAGGCTGCCTGTATCTTCAATAACATCACCTTCCTTTATTCTCCTCTTGTCCTTTTTCTTCAATGACCAAATTGCTAGAGCTGCATGGTCTTCACTAAATTGAGCACCAATTGATGTCCCAGTAGTGCTAATAGGCTTTGTTTTCTTTCTAACAGCATCAAAAACTACTACATCTGCTAAATCCCATTGAGGTAGTATGAGAACTCCCTACTTCTTAATCATTTCCCTACCCTCTTCAGGGGTGATCTTATCAAAATTTGATACCATCTCCTACTTGACTTCCTTCTCTATATCTTCCTTAGTAGAGTTGGGCTAGGCTTCTTGCAACTTTTGGCACTTATGATTAATTTCATCAATATGGAACCTCCATAGAAATTGAATGAATGCCCTAGTTTTAATGAAATTATCATCAGACAAGAATTCATCACTGGCTTGCTTGGTTATAGGATTTAAATTCTTGCCAGTAAATTCAGCTACTGTGAGGTCAGTTGTTGTATGTTTAGGTGCCTCTAGCATCCCTTCTTGTAACTCCTAAGTGGTGACAACCACTTCACCAGCATTCCTTAATTGCACTAATTGCTCAGCAATGGCTTTGTCATCATATTGCATGGGGGATTGGGAAGGAGAGTACAATTCACTCTCTTGTTCTTTTGTTTCCACCCTTTGTCTTTTGGGAGAGGGCACTTCTTGAACATTAACATTTTTTGGCCTCTTTCCTTTATGCTGAAGAGGGTTGTCAGCTTTAGGTGCAATAATAGTGTATCCTCTCCTTTTATACACTACATAATCCCATGATGGGACTATTCTCCCCTCTGGAAATTTATTCAAGATAGCAAAAGAATTTTCTAGTTCATTTTCAATCATCCTCTCCTTCTTCTCATTTAGGGTTTGTATGATCCCCTCAAAAAGATTCATTAGGGAGTCAATTTTTTATTACCATGGGAAAAATTCCTTTAAAGGATTATAAGTCTGGTCAAAATTTCATACAAATTCCAAAGACTTCTTGTATGCCATCCATTTCTCCTTCCTGACTTCCTAGATACCAAGGTCAAAAATGTTTCTAATGATATCCTCAAGGTAGCTGAACTAATGTTCTAATATCAAGCATTTAGTCCTCTTCCTGAACATACCCATGATAAATTCTTCATTATCTGCACACCTAGACACAGACGTGGCTAGATGATAAGACTCAAAATACTTGTCAAACTGTGTCCACCTTCATTTGGTTATGATGAAGTGATGGGCTCTGGTGAGGGTAGGAAAGATGTTTCCCTTCATCTTTCCAGTCAGGGCTTCTTCCTATAGCCCACCCAATTTCCTTATGATTGTTTCTACTTTAATCTTGAGAGGGACTCTGTAGGGCAGCACATAAGGGGTTCCTGTGAATCCATAAACCCTAATTACTGTAGAAAAAGGGTACAAAATTAGATCTCCCCAATTATGAGCAATTTTTAGCTCTGGGGCATATTCCATAGGCCTTAATAGCCTCATCATTTCAGTGTGGACCCTAGCATTTTGGTTTCTCAGTAGTGACTTGAGTCTAGCTGCAAAAACCTTATCAAAATAAACATAACTAGCACTCTTCCTATCCCATGACAGATCTCTACTCCACATCTGAATAGGCAATTCTTCATCACCTTGGAACTTAGTCAATTCCATTTCTTCCTCAAAGAAGTCTACATTATTGAACAAGAACATATGCATCATGAGGGAATACCAGCCCATTGGTTTGTGTATGTTGCTATCTTGAATTCCTGTGACACCCTGATGCATTTCCTAGGCAATATAAGATGCAAAATCAAATACTACTGACAGGTCAGGATGTAGAATTTGAACAACCATTAGCATTATGTGGATAGGCATTCTTACATCTTCATCTACCCCCAAAACATGGCATAGAGCACTAGACATCTTTCTGGCCTTGCCATTAAAAATATCCAACTTGAAAGGTTCTGGGGTCCTAGGCCCTACTACAACCAAGTCTCCTATTTTATTAAAATATCTCTTCAATGCCTCATCCCTATAATACTCCCTCTAAGTCTAGTATACTTCTTTAAAGTATTCAAAATCAATATCATCCATGTGCTCTGAGGTGTCAGTCAGCTTGAAGATCCTTCTAATTTCATTAGCTAATATAGTTAATAGCACATTTCACTGGTTATCCCTAACAAGCCTAGCCACCTTGTTGTAAGTGTTCACAATTAAAGTGAACAATTCAGTGTCCATGAACACACCAAGTGCTATCAATTTTCCAACATCTAACTCCCAAATGTAACAGTCTTGGGTAGGGGCATTCCTCTGGATATAGGCTATTTTGATCAGAGTAAGGCCATCAAAACTAGTCTTGACATCTTTTGCCCATCTACCAGAATCATATAACCTATCTCCAATTTTGAAATGGGGATTTGGTGGAACTACCCTTTTAATTTGAGTGGCATCTCCTGTGGACAGTGGCAATTGCTGTAACAAATCTTCCCTAACGTTTCTTTTTGGATAATCAACCTCTCCAGAAATCTCAACTCTAGGGGCCATTCTGAATCTAAGGTTTTTCTTTCAATGTTAGATTTAAATTCTGAGACAAAGTTCTAAAAAACCTTTCTGAACTGCAAATCCCACTAACAATCTAAATGCTGGTGAATCAGAAAAGCTTACCCATTCTGCACAGAATTCATGTGAAGCCAACTTTCTCTACAATCCCATTTTTGCTCAAATGATTTTGATGAATCATTGTGACCGCAAGTCAACTTAATCAATTTATGGCCTCAATCAAATTAGTCTATCGAATTGAATTTGACTGGAGCGGCCACATGTTCTGTAATTAATCCACAGGCTTCAATTTCGTGACTTAATAGCTCTCTGCAACACATTTTATAAACATTGAATTTGAGCCATAGATTCTGGACATCATTCTCAGCATCTGACGGCTATCTTATTTTCTCAAAAAAAACTATTCACCAAGGACATGTGTCACCACCACTTAATCGCTTACTCACTAGATGTTGAGCATTTTCCTTTTAATCGATTAAGTGGACCGTTAGATATAAAACAAGTTAACTGCGGTTTAAACTCTTGCGAGCTCTGAATGTCTGATTCCACTAGCTACCAGATGTCATCATCGCTTAATGGCTTGCCTGATAGATGTCATGCATCTTGGGTATAAGCCATTATTCCCACTGTTATATCTTTTTAGGCTTTAGCAACCTTTATGTTGTGTGTGATAGGACCCACATTCTTTCCTGGACAGGTGTCGCTACCGCTTAATCGATTGCCCATTAGATGTCGTGTACTTTTCATTTAAGCCATTAAGCAAGCTGTTAGACTTTTTCATACTTTCCCACTATTTAACTGAGAACCTTTACAAATGTTCAGCCCCACCAAGGACATGCATCACCACCGCTTAATTGCTTAACCGATAGATGTCGTTTACCTTTTGATTAAGCCATTAAGCGGGCCGTTCGATCAAAACCAACTTGCTCACCACATAAGATAATGACATAAAAGGGATTTTTTCATGGTGTGACTTAGGAATTATTAAAGTGGTTAGGATAATACAGTATTTTTTTTATAAAAAAAACCCATTTAACGTGAACACATGACTTGAGGTAACTTAAGTGACCAAAAAATTAACATGAAATAGAATCGGCCAAGACACTTAGGTTTTTTTAGACATTTTCCACCATTTTCAACAAGGTTAAGGGTAAGAAAAAACTTTGCAGAGGCATAAGAATAATTTTAACCCTAATTTCAAAGCCTTGGACACCACCAACGACAAGGGACCCTAAGAAAATTACAAGCCACAATTCAAACAGGAAATAGCACCAATAGACTTTTCACATGAGCAAGGTGAATTGTTTCATTTACTTTGTTTATTTCTACAATCTCAATTATATATATTTAAGGTTAGTTCCAAAATTAGGGTTTAACTAAGGCAAACCCCTCCCCCAACAAACAAACCCCTTTTTCTTGCAGGTACAGGTTCAGGACTGTAGATTTGTGGCCAGATCTGGATACCCTTTTCAGCAAACTATCGGGATCCGCAAACAAATTTTCTGTCAAAACTGTGCAGGTCCAGGTCAATATTTTTGGGTCAAGGTTGAGATTTTTGGGTCAAGGTCAAGATTTTGGGGTCAAGGGTGAAATTTTGGGGTTAAGGTCAAGATTTTGAGGTCAACAATGATATTTTGGGGTCAAGGTCAAGATTTTTATCAAGATAGTGTCAGATCAAAAAATGATTTCTAGGTTTTGTTCATCTCTACGTTTGGGTTCCAGATCATACTTCAGATTTTCTAGAAATAAAGTAAAAACCTTAGAAAATAGCATTCTTTATATCTACCATATTTTGAGGTTAGTACTTTTCACCTATTCATTTCAATCTTTCTAAATCTATCATACATTCATTCCTTTCCATAAAATGGGAATTTAAGATCTTCTTCCTTACTCTCATTTCCAAATGATTGATTCATTTTTGCATTGATCCTTCTCTTGGGGTTAATCAATTTGGATTGGTCATTTGTGCACCTTGGGATAGAGGAGGAATATCTTATCTTTCCCCCACTTATTTCAAATGTTACATTTCTTATGTTACACATTGTTATATGTTACATTTTATATGTTACAAATAATGATCAGAAATAGCATTGATGAACTTGGACAACACTATTGAATTGATAATGATAGATTGATAATGATAACATCGATGAAGTTTGACAATGTTATCAAATAGATGATTAAAGGGATACAAAGCATCGATGAACTTGGACAATGCCCCTAGAATGATGACAAGATTGAGTGGATTTATAAAAGGGTTTGATCAATTTGAAAATTGAATTAATTATAGATTGATCATCTTGCACAATGTCCTAGAGTGGTTGGAATGAGTCCAAACAATTCTAAAATTATTAGGAAGAGAATAGGATAGATTTGAATTGGTTTAGGATGATTTGATATGGTTTAGGATCGAATAGGATCAGTTTAGGATCAGTTAGGATCAGTTTAGGATCAGATAGGATCAGTTTAGGATCGAATAGGATCAGTTTAGGGTTGATTGGAATTCATTGGGAAAATGATCAATTTGACAAAGCAAGTAGAAATATTAGTAAATAATTGAATAATTTTTTAATATTCAATCATCGATGAAAGACACAATGTCTTCATATAATAAAGATCATATGCGCAACATAGAGGGATGATTAGGTCACAAAACAATGTTTCAATTGTAATTCTTAAAATGTTAAAACACGTAGACTACCAGGATTGAACCATTTTTGGGTGTCTACAAGTATATACATATTCTAATTGAATGGCCTTTGTTCCCACCATATCCCTGACATAGTGATAAGGAATCTCAAAATGTTTGGACCTATTTCTATAGTCGGAAAATGGTAGCACTTCCATTGCAGGATGGTTTAGCCTTCTTAGTAAGTGGTTTAGGATCATGTAAAGTGCCTTGAATGGGTCTCTAACTTGGATCTCTATTTCTCCCTTGTTCTGCCCCATTTCCCACTTTTTTGCAGCCTATTTCTAGGACCCTAAAACTGCAAATTGGGATTTTTGACCTCAGAGTCAAAATTGACCTTTATGGATCAAGGTCAAGCTTGACCTTGACCTAGGTCAATGTTGACCTTGACCTTGACATAGGTCAATGTCTACCTTGACCTTGACCTAGGTCAAAATTGACCTTTTTTTGGCCAAAGGTCCAGATTTCAAGTTTTCGGGGTTTCCGAATGTCAGGCTTCAAAAAGAATTAATTCCCGCTTTCAGGTCAGTTGTTTCAGTCTTCGGAGAAACAATTTTTAAATTATATTTAATATAGGTCCTATTCTAGGGATATAGGTCTAATTGGAATTTAATTCTCCTATGTAGGCCTCTCTAAAAGATTGTGCCCTAGATTCATATATAAGGAAGCCTTCTCCTTTCATTTTCTCTAAGAGTAAAGAATCATCTGTTAGAATAATTCAGGGATAACTGAGAGGGGGGGGTGAATCAGTTATTAGCAACTTGATCTTTATCTTAAACTTATTAATCCAGATTGATACAAAGTAAATAAACATTTAGATAACACATTACACAACACATCAATTTGGTTACGAGGAAACCAAATGGTAAAAACCCCGGTGGGAATTAGTACCCACAAAGAACTATACTATTTATAGTGATCCTTGTTAAAAGATCTTCCAACCCTGTTAGGAGTTGTTCATTACAATGTAGTAGTATAGTGACTTGGTTAAGGGTCAGACCCTATTAGGAGTCTTTTACAATAACCCTGTTAGGGGTGGTGGACTCACTATCCAAGTAGTGAAGGCTACAACCATCTGGTTATTTGATACACACTGTATCAACAAGGTAAACTGTTGTTTGTGACACTGCTTGTCTAATCAGTTCCTTTTGTGCACTAATGCTTTAACCTCTTGTAAAGCACTACAAAAATCTTATCTATATTCTGAAAGCTTCAACTTCAATATCTATATTATCAACATATGATAAATATAGCTCTGCTGCTTTAACACTCTGCTCTGCTTTTCTTATCTCTGGCTTTCGCAACTCTTCTTATCACAAATGACCTTCTATAAGTACATACACCAAGTATGAGGTCATGGGACCTGTTATATGACTCTTCTTAACATCTGTGTCAGCTCTACTAAGCGCGCAAGCATAATTACAACCATGCAAGTACTAACTGAATAGACGCGTCGCTTCACTAAGTCGGCTTCACCAAATTAACCATAACTTTGCAATCTTCTTGAAATATGTTTGGTGCCTTTAGATTAATATCAACAACTCATAACACATCATGAATATACACACATATATCCTAAAGATAGGTGCAACTCAATAAACACATTACATACGTCGGCCTTAAACCGTTATTCCTCCAGAACTGTAACCGTCAATAACAGAATTACATATCTTTACTGAAACATCATATCTGGGTCTGTGTGTATGAACATAGTATAATAAACATGTCAACAACATGTATCTATCCATGCAAGGCTTTATGTCATCATATGGATAATTACATACAGAAGTGTTGTTGTGTATTATATGTTGTCATCAATGACAAACATACAATCAATCAACTGTTCAGAATCAAATCTCCAACATCATCAACTAAGACTTGAAGCATAAGCACTAACAATAAAAGACATTAAATCATTCAAAGACTTTCAATAATTCAATTCATCAAGGAGATCCATTGGTATCCATTGAAGGATTCAAGCTCTATGGAGCCCTCTTGTTGAAGAATTATCCATCCTCATTCCTACAAGCCTCTTCCTATTGCAAGATCCATTCAAGATTGGTGTTGAAGATCTATAAGAAATTTATTTGAGACATCCTAAATTCTACATCCATTTGGTGCATACATACTTGTGGATCCACGGATTTGAATCTTCCACAAGGGTTTCTATACATGCAAGGTGAATTTTTTTATTTACTTTGTTTGTTTTATGCAATTTAAATCATACTTTAAGGTTAATTCCAAAATTGAGGTTTGACCAAGGAAAATCCTTCCCACCCCCCCCNTTGACCAAGGAAAATCCTTCCCCCCCCCCCCCCCCCCAACAAACAAACCATTTTTCTTATAGGGACAGGTTTGGAACAACAAATTGGAGTGCAGATTTGGGTACCCTTTTCAGCAAAATATTGGGATCCAAAAATAGATTTTTCATTAAAAATTTTAGGTCAGAATCAGAGGTCGATTCTTCCCTAGGTTAGAATTAGAAATTATGGGTCAAAGGTGACATTGACTTCAGGGTCAAAATTGGAACTAAGCTAGATCACAAAAAGATTTCTAGGTTTTTTTGTCTTTGCATTTTTGTCCCAGATCCAGTTGTAGATTTTCTAGAAATTGAGTGCAGACCCCTGAAAATAGCATTCTTGAGATCTGTAGCATTTTGAGGTTAGTTTTTTTCTTCAATTGATTTTAATTAAAGTTTTTAATCTTCCCAAATCTATCACACATTATTTTCTATAAAATGGAATCCAAGGTCTTCCTCTTTACTCTCATTTCCAATTAATTGATTCATTTGTGCATTGATCCTTCATTTGGGGTTAATAAATTTGGATCCTTCCTTTGTGTATTTGAGGTTAAAAGGAACATCTTATCTTCCCCACACATTTCTTATATTCCATATTTGCCCCTTACATTTCAATAAGCATCATAAATTCAAATGTAACATTTTCATATCTTACAGTATCATTGAACACAGGGTTAATAGCAAGTTTAATGCAACTCTAATTATCACAATAAATAAGAGTAGGTTCCATGGTTTGTCCAAATAGTCCCACAATGAGTTTCCTTAACTAGATGGCTTCTCGAGTCTCGAGAGAAGCTATAATATACTCTGCTTCTATTAAACTCTGAGCAATAGAACTATGTTTCTTCGTGAACCAAGAAATCATAGTTGATCCCAAGCTAAAACAACTTTTGGATGTACTCTTATGGTCTGTAACACATCCTTCCCAATCAGAGTCTATAAAACCTTGAAGTTCTAGTTTTACATTTTTGTATAGTAGACCATACTCAATGGTCCCATGAATATATCTCAGAATATGCTCAATTGCACTCATATTCAATTGTTTAGGTTCTACCATAAACTGACTTAGATAAATTACAACATAAAAAATATCAGGTCTAGTGTTAACTAGATACATAAGAGATCCAATGATCTGTCTATATAAACTAGCATTTGTAGTCTCAGAACTAGCCATAGCTTCTCTCAACTTGACAAGATTGGTTTCCATAGGTGTGGACATTGTTTTACCATCAATCATATTGAATCTCTTTAAACTATAAATAGTATATTTCCCTTGATTCACAATAATTCCATGAGATTATTGCCACACTTCTAAACCAATAAAATAATGAAGGCCTAGATCCTTCTTTTCAAATTCCTTTGCAAGATATTGTTCACATTCTACTATAAGGTACTCTTCTCTTGTGATTAGGAGGTCATCTACGTATAGCACAAATATCAGTAAATCTCCATTTGATATCTTGAAATAGAGATTAGGATATGCATCATTCTTTCAAAATCCTAGATTTCGAAGATAATAATCAATCATTTTATATCAAGCTCAAGGAGCTTGTTTGAGCCCATACAAATATTTCTTAAGCTAACACATATATGATTGTTGATATTTTGTGAAAAATCCTTTAGGTTTCTCTATATACACTTCCTCTTCAATTTGTCCATTTAGAAATGTAGTTTTAACATCCATTTAATGGATCTTCCAAGCTTTGGAAGCTGCAATGGAAATAATAGCCCTAACCGAGGAATATCAAGCAACGGGAGAAAAATTCTCCTCATAGTCTATACCTTCCTTTTGAGTGAACCCCCTGGCTACAAATATGGATTTTTTTTTCTCAATACTACTATTTGCAGCATGTTTGATTTTTAATATCCATTTTTATGATACCACGGATTTGTTCTTAGTTCTAGGAACAATATCCCACACATCATTTTTCATTATAGATTTGCATTCTTCTGTCATTGCATCTTTCCATGCCTATATTTTAAGTGCTTCAAAAATAGAGGAAGGCTTGGAATCTATAATCTCACTCATGAATGCAGCATAGTTAGTATACCTTTTAGGTCTTTTACTTTATCTGAAAGTTCCATAAGGAGTTGCATAGTTTTTTGCATTTTCCAACATTTTAGTGGCCCACAATGGTATTTTCTTGCAGATGGAAGTGCTAGGTTCACTTAAAGGTATTGGATCATATTCAATAACATCATGATACTCCCTCTGATTCTTAGTAGGGTTGGATTTAAAGAGTTCATCACATGCTATATCCTTAGAGGTCGAGAATGCAAGGTCTTCTTTGAATATAACATCTCTATGTAACTCAATATGTCTTTTCCCTGGAACATAGATCCTATAGGCCTTGGAAGATTCACTATATCCCACAAATATTCCCTTCTTTCCTAAGGGTTCTAATTTGGCTCTCTTTTCTTTTGGGATGTCAAAATATACATGACAACCAAATATCCTAAGATGACTCACATCAGGTTGTTTTCCACTAAATGCCTCTTCGGGAGTCTTATTATTCAAATTTGAATGAGGACATCTATTTTGAATGTAAACCTAAGTGTTGGATGCCTCAAGCCATACTGAAGTATGAATATTTTGATCATTTAGCATAGCCCTTGTTTCTTCAACTGTGGTCTTATTTTCCCTTTCAGCTATTCTATTTTGCTGAGGGTTATAAGGAACAGTAAACTCCCTCTTGATTCTTGATTCTACACAGAAGGTTCTAAAGGTTTTAGAAATTTATTCTCCACCATTATTTGTTCTAAGAATCTTTATCCTCTTGTTTTTAATATTCTCTATTAGAGCTTTGAACTCTTTGAATTTTTTGAGAACATCAACAGATTATTTTTTCTTTAGGAAATATATCCAAGTCTTTCTATAAAATTCATCTGCAAAGATGATGTAATAAAGATATCCACCAATGGATGGTATGGACATGGGTCCACAAAGTTCATAATGTACTATCTCCAATATTTCCTTAGTCTTGCATTCACTACTAGGAAAAGAGGATTTGATATTTTTTCATAATGCACATCCTTTGCATACACCTTTATGTCTAGGAGATAAGTGAGGGAACCCTACTACTAATTTATCCATGGAATACAATGCTTAGAAATTTAGATTCCCTAACCTCTTATGCCATAAATCACATGAGTTAATTGATTCAACCATGAGAGATTGAGATGAAATAGTATCAAGTCTATAAAGACATTCATGTCTTATTCCTATGTTATAGGCTTGTTTCAAGGTTGAATTTATGGTCCAAGCAAAAACTCTTCCTTCCATGAATGCAATTTTATAACCCTTATCCTCAAGTGCTGATATTGAAACTAGATTTCTCTTTATGCCTAGAACATATAGGACTTGAGAGAGTTGTAAGGATATGACAGACTTCATTTGAATGTTTCAATTCCCAAAGCCCATAATTGGATAAGAAGTATCATATCCTATAGTAACTTCTTCTTTAATTATTTCTAAAAATGAATCAAATTTTTCCTAGAACCTAGTGATATCCCTTGAAACCCTGCTATCAATAACCCAAGAGTATTTATTAGAATTTTGGGTAGACAAGGCTGAATATAGGGCTGGATTTTCCATGTTTCAAGTCTTAAAAGTTTGAGACTATTTTCCTAAAATATTAATAAGATCTTTCCTCTACCTAGGCTCTGATACCATGTTTATATTTTCAGATCTATGCATGGAAAATACAATCTATAGATAGCTTTTAAAACTGAAACAATATATAGACAAAATTGACAAAGAAAGGTAGAAATATTGTACCAATTTTGTACACCAACTTATCTTGATAAGTCTTCCCTTATTTTAGATCTGCAGCTCCAATATTGATGTGATGTAGAAAATGCTACCACACAGGTCCAAAATTGCAGCCATCTAAAGTGTTAAATTCGAACCCCAAGGCATGTGAATTATGTCCAAGAATTTGCCCTCAATTAATGTGTAAAATAGTACATGGGGATCAAGCCCTAGATAGGGTAATTCACACCCTTGATATGTATAATATTTTGATCCAAATTGCACACCAGATTTTGTATCAATTTAGACTCCAAGTATGTGTGTGTGTGTGTGTATATATATA
>MU223781.1:1803968-1853460 GCA_018584345.1 Thuja plicata | reverse complement strand
ATATATATATTCGTTGATGAATGCCTGAAATAATTAGCTCCAATTTCCTGATAAATTTCTCTCTGTAATGCAAGGATAATTTTCCTTCATTGGATTCTTGATAGGAAGAAAAAACATTATATTTTTGGTGTGTTCTTCTCCAAGAATCAAACTTGAATATGTGTGTGTGTGTGTGTGTGTGTGTGTGTGTGTGTGTGTGTGTGTGTGTGTGTGTGTGTGTGTGTGTGTGTGTGTGTGTGTGTGTGTGTGTGTGTGTGTGTGCCTTGGTAATTAACTATCCCTCCAAGAGATGGCCGAATTAGGGCCTTCTAGTTAATTATTTAATTTTTTATTTTAGAATAATAATGCCTTAGTTATTATTATAAAATCATACATGTATATATATTGCAAGGGTGATAATAAATAACAAATTATTATTATCTTCAAATTCCTGAGTTGGTCTTAGTCGTAAAGGCTATAATGTTATTTTATCTCCTTGTACTATCTTATGTTCCCCTCTAAGAAATAGGGTCCATTCTAAGGATGGGTTGTTATGTCTTATTATCTAATTGTCTCTACATCACATGTTACTCTAAAAATTTAAAATTGTATATCTATTTTTTTTTACTTTTGTGGGGGTCAATCCACTTATCTATCAAATCTCTCACCCTATCATATGACTATCTAGCCTTTTCTACTAGTAATAGTATGATAAAAGTCACCCTATCACATGACTATCTAGCTTGTGTTACTCATGTTGTTGCATGTCTAAAGCCATTCTACCATGAAACTATGTAACTTTTACTAATCATATTGGCATACATCAAAAATTTCCCTATTATGCGACTATCTAGATTTTTATACTTGCATTGGTGCACTTAAAATTTCCTTATCATATGGCTATCTAGCATAACACAACTTGCTACCCATACTCATGTATCATCAGTATTTTATCTTCATCATCTAGCATTCTTATCTATAGCTTGCATTTAAGATGTAGCCTCATGATAATTTAGGGATTTTCCCTAGGGTTAACCCTATATGGACTAAAGAGACTCAAGTAAGTTTTTTTACTTTAGCTTGCATCTTCAATTATGATAATCTCGTTAAAGTAGTGGGGACATATAATGTCATAAATTTTCACCCTTATGTAATTTACCATTATGTAATGCTCCTACCTTAGCTGAAAGACAAAATTCCATGCAAGCTTCCATGTCTCTCCATTTTTCTTTGTACATTTCTAGTTGAATTCTTGGTTAGGTGACTTGGTTGGCACACGACATGTACACACCATGGATACGTTTGCATGATGCACACTTGTCCCACAAATCTATAGATGTGAAGTGAGATTTTGAGATGTTACAACTATCACCCCTATAGTGTAATGCCTCCTAACATCACCCATTTATGTCAGGAATCCTTCCAAGATTTTAAAATTCCACTATTTTTCGCTCATTTGGTCTTCTTGATGCTTCTTGACAATTTTTGCTTCACAATTTGGTCTCCTACATTCTCGGGCTCCTATTCTACAGCTCCACCATTTTTATAGCTTTTTCTTGAACTCTCAACGGTTTTCTACACATTATCTTAGTGTTTATTACATCACAACCTCTTTGTCTTCGTCACCTTGCCTTCACTCCATTGAGCTTCAATCGTGCGGATTTGAAGGGGAGTCACTCACGCTATATCCTTTTGCATTTTTTAAACATATTGCAATCTCTTGATCATAATCTTGTAATATTGTTATCTTTATCTCATATAATATCTTTACGGTAATCTATCATTTTTTATCTCGTATATTCAACTAATGTGGAGGTGGAAACACCAAAGCATAGACTTGACTGAGGAAAGTCTCCAAACAACCAGCCAACATTTTCATTGTTTCCATGTTTGCAAGTTTTGTAAAAGAAGTAATATGTGGAGCTCTTGGGATTCTTATGCCTACTTTAACTGTGAGTGTGTTGTCTTCTCTTGTTCCTTGTCATTATCTTTTTTTCCATAATATAGTTTTTTTTTGGTTTTTTTTTATTTAGCTTAATTAAATTTATGTTATTTCAGTTAGCTTTCTCATCCTTTGTAATCTATCTACACAAGATATACATGTGTCACATTGTTATCCTTGACTCGTGTGTGTTTCCTAGACAATGAGCCTGTGGAGCTAGGTAGTTATAGGAGGTAGTTAGATATTATACTTTCAATTATCAAAATATTTTTATCTATTATTGTAGTGTAGTTAATATTTTTTTAAAATTCTACTTTTTATTTCATTTAATTCTTAAATCATATATATTTTTATTGATTGTCCTATCTCACCAGAGTACTAATAGAAGTGAGTTGGTGTAAGGGTTGGTTCATCCCTTGAGATTTTAAATGGTCTCGAGGTTAATGAATTTTCCTTTCTCTACAATAATGAGATGATGAAACTTTTCATTGTCTAATTCACTCATTTGTACTTATCTTAAATATATAACCAAGGGGTCTCCTACGTCATATCAATTCCAATTGAGTTAGTCAATCTGATCCATTGTATTGCGTTCTTGGTGAGAATACAATTTATTCATGTCATATTAATTCTCTCTTATTATTGTTCTTTCCATTTGGTTTCAAGATCTTGGGTGGTTATCTACATAGCCAATATTATTGGTATTAGATCCCATAGAGTATCATTGATTTTCTATTTGAGGTATTTGAGTGTTTATTTTGGTGGATTTTGGCGAGGTCCTCTTTATAGATTTCTATTACAAGACAAAATTGGAGCTTTTTGGTGCAAATAAAAGGTTGGAATCACATCAAGGAGGTCCATAAACTCCTAAATTAACTTTTGTTTCATCCAAATTGGACACCAGAGGCCAAATCTATAGCCAGTTGAAGATTGGGAGAGCGATAATGATTCAGGTATCATAATTTTATGTAGGCAATTTTCAAACAACAATACTTAGTCATTTAGACTTTGTTTTTCAAGCAATATTTTAAATTTGGAGTAGAATTTTGTGCTCTATAGAGTGGCATAGGTGGTCCCCAATTTAAGTGTCTGAATTATTTATAAAATCACAAAATCCCATTTTTGTAACTTCCAAGGCCTTGTTTGGACTAATATAAACACCTTTTAAAGTGTAATTTTTTTCAAAAGTGCATAATTTTTGCTGTATTCTATAGTGGTTCTATCAGTTCATAGTGATTGTGATAAAAAAAAAATTGTACTTTCAAAGTTTGACTTATTTTTTCCATTGTCATGCATAGACCTTAGTTTTGTCTTTTGCATAGTGATCTAAGTCTCTTATAGCCTGATTGTGGCAGTTCTAGTCACTGAAATGGAAAGTCCAAGAAAGAAAGGAAAAATAAATTAAATTAAATTCTTCTTTATTATTGAATAAATTTTTTTAGTAATAAATATTTTTTTTGAAATTTATAAATATAAAAAAAAATTAAATAAATAAGGAAATTTGGGAAATATATTTTTTTGTCCACTTATCATACCTATAATGCAACGTTCCTCCAATCAGAAATCAAACAGGTCAGTAGCTTCTATTTTTTCTTGGAGACACCAACCAATCAGAGGCATCATCAATGATCATTTGTAGCATATCCTTTGGTAGCATCATCATCAATTTCCAATTTTGCATCTTTGTCATATTTTGTATTCTCTTGCATGAGCTATGTTGTAGACACACTAATACAAAGTGTCATCCTTCTTTGTACTTTATCATTAGTGACATAATTAATGTAATCCTCCTATACTCAATAGATTATAAATTATCTTGTGATACTTGTTGTGTGTCTCTAGTTGATATTAAAATGTACCAATTGACCAGTTGTGAGTATCTAGTTAATTCTCATGCACATGTCTTCATGCTTGATCTTCATCATATTTCAAGGTGTGACTCATCAACCATTCTTCATTGACATTGGCACCTAGATTTATCACACTTTGACATTCTTGGTGCAACATTGGGTTTATTTCTTCCAATGAAGGAGTGTTGGTCATTATCTTGGACCATATTTTCAAGAGATTCAACATTGAGGGGGGGGGATTCGTGATCTTTCTTCTTCTCTCTTATGGGGGGTACTTTTTCCTTACATGAGGTTTTATTCTTATCATACCTCATTGAGAGCATTGTTTGTTTTCATCTCCCTTTTGGAGGGGACTTTTCTCCCACGTGGTTTTCTCCCTTTCTCTATTTGTGAAAGATTTTATTGCATATTGTAGATGGGTAGCTGACATGTCTTAGTTTCTAAGACTCATCTCACATTGTTATCTTTTTTACATTCTCCCTACATTACACTTAAGTTATGGTTTTGGTGTATTTAAGGTATTTTAGCTTGGTTAATTGTCAATGTCACCCAAATTTTCCCATTATGAAAATCTTGGCTATAGGTGGAGTAAAATGAGGCTCCCATGAGGGTTGAGCCTAGTCTGTGAGAAAGAGCTTAAATTTTCTAGTCTTGGTTGTATCCTCTACAGTCTCTTCGGTCTATATTTTACTCCTATCCATGCAAAATAACCTAAGTATTGAAGAACCTATGTATTTGATAAAGCCCTAGTTACCTGAGACTTTTTCTATTGCCTCATTTCCTTTTTGGGTGACTTAAGTTCTTCAATTTCCATGTGCACATTTACACTTTGCATCAGGTCTCTAAGTCGTGTGATAAAAATAGAATATTCCAAATTATTCGGTGACCCACAGACTCCCTCTAGTCTCTAAGTCTCGTGAAGGAAAAGCATATTCCATTTTGATCAGGAGACTTAAAAATGATTGTTGGATCAAATGTCAATTGGAGGGAAGTCATGTAATCTCCTAATATAACCTAGAGTTAGCAAAAGGTTTGGAGATCACACGACTCAGTGTTAGTCCCAACTTCATATGTGACTTGAGTTTAAGGATGAGTTAAGTTATAGAGTCCCTCTAGTCTCTAAGCCTTGAGAAGGAACTAAGGTTAAAGAAAAGGTTAGGAGACCCAGAGAAAAAGGAAAAGGGTAGTCAAAGGTAAAGGCACGGGTTAAATTCATGGTCAGATCATAAAGGAAGATGGAGGGTCACATTTTAAAGTGAAATCGATTTGAATCTTGGTCGTGGATGAAATATCTCACGCCTATTGTGACTGTTATCTTTCAAACATTTAAAAAATTCAAATATCTAATTCAAGTAGTTATGACAGAAACAACTTGCAGAGAAGTAGATGGATCAGCTGACTTCTTAGAGGCAGAGTTATGGTGATGGGAAGGATTTTTTAAAGCCATATCAGATTATTTCAGATATTTTGTGATACATTTATGAGTAGAATTGACAGTATTAGGTTTTTTTTATTATTCTATTGTAGTTGGATTGTAACCCTAATCTGATCAGATTGTTTCCTTGAGCCTGCGTGCTAGGAGGTACATGTATATATAGTTAGTTTTAAAGCTTTTTTAAAAAGAGAGTTTTTCCTGGCTTAGAAGTTATCTATGGCATTTTCCTACCCTCTGATTTTTTTAGTCTATAATCTTTCATTAATATCCAGATATTGCAAAGGCTTTTTTTGACATTTTCTTTGTCCCTGGGCTTTCTTGTTTGAATTTCTCTTACTGAATTAGAATATATTGAATAATTTTTAGAGAAATATTGGAGTTCCTGAGCCCTCTTTATTTCTGCAATTTCATGTACTACTATGGGTGATCTGATTTAGATGAGTTTGTGGATATTCTTTAGTCCCCTGTCATTTTGTCTCATTCCTATACCTAGTTGCATAAGTGGATGTTTGTTTGTAGGTCATAGTCTGTGTCTAGCTCATAGTGAATATTCTATTTTTTGTGAAATTACTTCTTTCCCTGAATAGCCTCTATTTATCTTAGACCTCTCTATGAAATACTTATGCAAGCCTATCTAGAAGGTTGTGTTCTATTAGATCCAAGGTTTCATGATGAGATTAGTTAATGTGTTTTGATTCAAGTTACCTTCGGTGTATCACATAGTAGGATAATTTGCTTTCAGTTATTTCCCTTTCATGCATTCCTTCTATCTGTTTTCCCTCAAGAATTTACTTTTATGTTAGGAAGCAAATTTGGGTGACATATCAAGAGGAACCAGCCTAGAACCTGGAGGTCTTGTCTTAGTTAGCAAAAGGTCCCACAGGCTTGAGAAAATTCCCATGTTACGCTCGATTACCAAGAATATGAGAGCTTGGGTAAGGGTGCAAATCTAGGTGTTCAATAGTTCTGGCATGCCCAGTGGGACCACAATAATAGAAGTTTACTTAAAAGGATTATGCTATCCTTGATATACGGGTTGCATAATAAAGACCTAAAGAGGTTTTTCCTGTCAAGTATATCTGGCGACTCCATTGGTGAAGAACACAAGACCCAGTCATGTTCAAAGTTTATGAGAAAGGTTGAAACAAGAACCTCAAAGCTTTCTGAGTTCTCACAGTTGCCTCTGAAAAGAAGTTACCATAGGTCATCTCAAAGAACACCCCCTACAAAGAGGGTACAGTCTACACCACCTGATACTTCAAAGAAAAAACCTTGGCCTCTTCATTTCAAAAGAAGAGGAAGATCCTTAACTAGAGAGCTACAAGAAGATTCATCTCCACCACTCAACACAACTCACACAGTTGTTGTTCAGAAAATCATAGATCCTGCAATGGCTAGGCAGTTTTCTTTTTTCCCCTTTAATCAAGGAAGCCCCTTGAAATTTGCTCAACATCATGATGTGCCCTTGGTAGCACTCAAAAGTCTACCTAATTTCACAAGTGAAGGACAAACAATAGTTTTTGAACACATAAGAGACATAACTACTATCTGTAGTATACATAACATCATAGAAGAAGATGTGGCTACCAAGCTATGAGCAGCCTCTTTCAAAGGTAAGGACTTAGAATGGTTTAGAAATTTCATTTTTGATTCCATTAATTCATGGGATAGATTAGGAGATGCATTAAGTAAATACTTTGAGGATAAATCAGACAACTTATCTCTGGTTGAGCAATTAACAACCATTAAAGGGATCCTTGGGAATAGAAGACAGATTTCAATAGCAGATTCCTTAAGACATGGAATAGAATTCCTACCTCAGTAAGACCTTCAGCTCACCATGCCTTCCTATATTTATTAATAAGTCTAAATAGAAATATTTCTGTCATGATTCAATCTATGGGAGGTACTTCGTTACCTCAAGCCTTTGACATTGTTGTCAAGAAAGAGAAATTTTTAATACAAGCTGGCATGATATCCCCAAGGCCACTCATGCCCATATTCCCTGATATGCAACCAAACATGCCTTTACAAATAGCTCCATTTACTCCAATACCCACTATAATAACACCTCAAGCAAATACCAATTATGGGGAAATAAGGGAGGGTCCTTCTCAAGAGCTATTAGAATTAAGAAGCAGTCAACAAGAGATGAAGAAATTAATGCAAACTATGAGTAATGAGCTGACTAGTATAAATAAGAAAGGACAGGGGAGTAGGCCTCCTCTTTAGCAGCAAAATCAAAGTCCCAATCCACAATATCAAAATCAGGGATAATCTTATCACCAGAATAGACCCTAATATCAAGGAGGTTATCAAGGGCAAAGGCAAAACTACAATCAGAGGCCATCTCAGACTTACAATCCTACCCCTCTTAATTCTACAAATCCAGTCAGGGATGTGGTCCCAAGTCAAAATAATCTTGCTGCAGAGATGGAGTGGTGTTATCCTTGCAATCAGTCTCATAATCAAACAACATGCTTAAATGGGAGGGTACACCAAGCACTGATGGTTCAAAATGCCTCACCTACTCAATAAGAGGCATCTTAGAGCGAGCCACCTCCTCAGCAAGAGGCACAACATGATGAGACTTCTCTCTTCAATTGGTAGAAACAAGATTTCAATGGAGTAAATGGTGAATCCACCATTGCTACAAACACCAGGTCTAAAAGAAGAGCTCAAGACATGGAGAAAATAGGAGATAGGGCTAGGGCTTCTACATTTGCAAAATCTTCACAACCTTTGAGTCCTATCATACTGAAGAAGACCCCCATCATTCCAATCAAAGATTGGCCTTCCAAGTAGGTTGAGCCTATCATAGTAAAGACACACCAAAGAGTACACACAACAATACCCTTCAACATTGTGGACAACATGAAGAAAGTAAATGTCACTATGTCTATGTGGGACTCTTTGGCTATTCCAGGACAACCTGAGATATTGAAGAAAGCAATGACTGAAGAGGTAATTCCTCAGCAGCCTATAACAAAGGAAGTTGCTAAGCTAGTGTTGGTTAACACTGATCAAAGGGATGAAACTCTAAGTAGCAACTCCAAAGCTAATACCATGCAAGGTAGAAACTCAAAACTGGCCCGCTTTTATGTATCTTTAATTATTGGAAAATATTTAATACATAATTGCATGGTAGATAGTGGGGCTACTAGCACTATCATGCCTAAGAAAGTGGTTGACCAATTGGGTCTAAAATATGAGCCTTTTCAAAAGAAGGTTACCCAGCTTGATGGTTCCTCAGTAAACACAATAGGTGTAGCTAAGGATACCAGCCTAGTACTCCATGCAAGCCCCAATTTCTCTATCCTACTTGACATATACATCATAGACCTTCCTGCCTTATTTTCCATATGCTTATCGAGGGAATTCACAGCCAAGATAGGAGGCTATCTTTCATCTAATTGGTCTCACATTCTTTTCCATACAAGGTATGGAACCAAGGTCACTATCAAGTCTAAATCACTAGAAGCACACCATATAGAACCTTATGTGTCCAATGTAATCAATGCAAGTTGTCTTGCACTTGATGGTGATGACTTCCCAATCATTAGAGAGATAACCACCAAACTAGAAGGTATCCCAAATATCTATCTAGATGAATTAGAACCTCAGAGAGCCTCTGAGGCCCAAGCCAATGTTATTTGGGATGTTGGTTTGGGGACTTATTTTATTCAAGAAGAAGATTGTATAGATCCAAATCTTTCCAAGGCAAACACTGAGTTAGAAGATTCGTTCAACCAAGTTTGGGATCTATACTTCATTGGTGCTAGAAGTAGACATGGTGCTGGTGGTGGTGCAATACTATTTTCTCCAAAAGGAGAGAAGTATTATGCAGCCTTTAGGTTCAATTTCTCTTGCACTAGAAACACTTCTAAATGCGAGATCCTAGTGAATGGATTGGAATAGGCAAGAAAGAGGGGGATCAAAGCCCTAAAAATATATGGTGACAGCGAGCTAGTTGTCAGCCAAGTAAGAGGGATAAGTGCAACCAAAAGTGATATAATGAGGGTATATAAGCATCAAGTTTGGGATGCAATTGAAGATTTCCATGCTTTCAATATTGTTGCAATCCCTAGGAAATTAAATCAGAATGCAGATAGATTAGCTGATGTTGGATCTTAAAATGAAATTCCTAATAATGTTTCAAGAGAAAAGGATCAACAGCATATCAAAGTGATTGTCAAACCTTCCATTCCTAATAACAATATCAATTGGCAAGTGTTTGACAGTGATGAGCAAATTCTGCAGTTCTTATTTGAAGAGGATGTTTTCTCATAACATAACCAAGATAGACTATTGCAAAACTATGGTGATCAAGTGATACAACTAAGATCTAATAAGATGCCTAGGAGGCTTGTCACCCTAGAATTTGTCTTCAATAGAGATGACCAAACACAAAAGAGTAAATTTGGCCTGGTAGTCCAACAAGAACATTGTATTGAACTAAAGTTAGAGCTAGGTAAAAGTTTACAATTCGGGAAGGTAAATAATAATTTGGAAAGGCAAGCTTAAACCCAATTATTTCAATAATTTAGTGATGTATTTGCATGGAAATATGAGGACCTCAAGGTTTTTAATCCTTCCCTTGCTCAACATACCATTGAATTGGAGCCTAATGCCAAACCGGTCAGGCAGAAAGAAAGGCATGTAAACCCCAATTTAGAACCACTTATGTATAAAGAAGTACTCAAATTAATAGAGAGTGGTATCATCTACCCCATTAAACACACTAGTTGGGTTTCCAACCTTGTTCCTGTTAGAAAGAAGAATGGGGATTTGAGGTTATGTGTTGAATTCAGAGACCTTAATAGGGCATCCCTAAAAGACCGCCATCCATTACCCTCTATGGAGTAAATTCTACAATGTGTCTCTGGATCGAAGAGGTTTTCATTATTGGATGGCTATTCAAGATACAATCAGATCCTGGTTCATGAAGAAGGTCAATATAAGACTACATTTACAACCAAGTGGGGGACCATGGCTTATCAAAAGATGCCCTTTGGTTTGTCTAATGCAGGTGCTACTTTTCAAAAGGCAATGGATATGGCCTTTAAAATCCTCATGTACAAATTTTTACTGGTCTATTTAGATGACATAACTATTTATTCTAAACATGCAACAGACCATATCAAACATCTAAGGAAGATATTTGAAAGGTGTAGAGAATTTGGGATATCTCTTAATCCCAAGAAATGTGTGTTTGTAGTCCATGAGGGAAAACTATTAGGATATATAGTATTCAAGAAAGGAATTACAGTAGACCCTAAGAGGATTGTAGCTATCCTAGAGCTTCCCCTACCACATCACAAGAAAATCCTTCAATATTTCATAGTAAGGATTAACTTTGTCAGGTGTTTCTTGCCTAATATTACAGATCTACTAAAGCCTTTGACATCAATGTTGAAGAAGAATACGTCCTTCTGTTGGAGAAAAGAAGGGAAAACCAGTTTCCAAGCTATTAAAGAGTCTCTAATAGAAGCTCCTACCCTGTTAAACCCAAATTTCAGCAATTATTTTATCCTTTATGCTTACGGACGATCAGACGCTATTTCTGCCATATTGACCCAAGAAAACTCTGAAGGATTGGAGCAACCTATTGCTTTCTTTAGCAAAGGTTTAGAAGAATATGAACAAAGATATTCTTTTGTGGAGAAACATGTACTTGTTGTAGTGAAGAGCCTTAAAAATTTTAAATATCTGTTAACCCACAACAAGGTACGATTAAAAGTTACTCACCCTAGTTTGAAATAATTCTTTCTTTCTAGGGACCTGAAAGAAAAAAGGGTTGGTTGGATTACCAAGGTCATGGAATATGATATTGATATCCAAATCACCAAGTTAGTTAGAGGAAAAGTTCTTTGAAAGCATTTGACAGAGGATGAGAGCTCAAAGAAATCAAATAAAATGGATGCATCTTTAGTTATGCATTCAACAAAAGATCATGCCAAGGCATCAGTTTGGTTGCCTAACATGATTCATTATTTAAAAATAGGGGAATGCCCTATAGATCTAGATTCAACAAAGAGAAGATACTATAGATTACAATATGTTCCTTTTGTGCTAATAGATGGTATTGTTTTTAGAAAAGATAACAATGGTGTCCTTTTGAGATGCATAGGTTCTGAAAAGATAGCAAGTGTCCTATTTGAATTTCATGATGGACCTTCTGGGGGTCACTTCTCTCCTTGGACTACTAATTTTAAGATCATGAGGGCTGGATACTATTGGCCATCTATCTTCAAGGATAGCCATGATTATGTAAGGAAATGCATCAAATGTACCATGTTTTCTGGAAAAGAAAAACTTTCAGCCATGCCCCTTCAGCCCATCAGAATAGAGCAACCTTTCATGAGATGGGGCATAGATTTCATTGCCACAATCAATCCTCCATCTAGTGTAGGCCATAAATGGATAATTACTACAACATATTATTTCACTAGATGGACAGAGGCATTTGGATTGAAGGAAGCAAATGAGAATGTTGTCCTAAGCTTTTATGATGATATAATTCACAGATTTGGTGTCCCTGACTCCATTATTTTAGATAATGCATTAGCATTTACAGGACCAAGAGTGACTGAATGGGAAGTCAAACATGGTGTTTTTTTAACACAAGTTCAAACTACTACCCTTAGGGTAATGGTTTGGCAGAATTAACCAATAAGAACTTGATTAGGATAATCAAGAAGACCCTACAAGACAGCTAAAGAGATTGGCGCACCAAACTGAAATCTGCCATATGGTTAGATAGAATTACCCCAAAGAAAATCATTGGAAATTCTCCTTACATGTTAGTGTATGGAAGAGAAGCTAAGTTGTCCATTTTAACTTAATTGCTAGCCCTGGACTTAGCTACTCAGTATGTCTTTTTTGAAGAAGGAGACCCTTTGTAGATTAGGTATGCTCAAATTATGGGATTAGAGGAACACAAAGATAAGTCCATGAAAGATATGGAGTTCCATCAGATACAAACAAAGAAAATCTTTGATAGGAAAGCCAAGGCTAGAAATTTCAAGATTGGGGATGTAGTCCTCAAATGGGATGAATTTAAATCAAAGCCTAGTAGACATGCCAAATTTAATTCCTTTGGGGGAGGTCCATTCATCATCACAGAATGCAAGGAGCATAATGATTTTTAGCTATCAACTCTTGGAGGAGATCCATTTCCCATTTCTGTAAATGGATTCCATTTGAAACCTTGTTTTGAGGTTTGTCCTTTCTTGTAATCATTTTAAATAGTTTCCCTACTCCCTGTTCCTACTTTCTAGATTAATTTTCTTCTTTCCTTAAAGTGCTTGTGCACAGTTAGTTGTTTCTCCTCCTGGTTTCAATCTATTTCCAAGTTTCTATTTTTGATCTAGTGATGATTCTATGCCTAATGGATGTCAAAGGCTACTAGTTCTCAATGTCTAGCAAGCAGACATCACATAGAAGTTGCCAAAAATGTTACACAAATTTTCCCATTATGAAAATTTTGGCTACATGTGGAGTAAAATGAGGCTCCCACAAGGGTTGAGTCGAGCCTATGAGAAAGAGCTTAAATTTTTTGGTCTTGTTTGTATCCTCTGCAGTCTCTTCGGTCTCTATTTTACTCTTGTCCATGCAAAATAACCTAAGTATTGAAGAACCTATGTATTTGATAAATCCCTAGATACCCGAGACTTGTTCTATTTCCTCATTTCATTTTTGGGTGACTTAAGTTCTTCAATTTCCATATGCACATTTACACTTTGCATTAGGTCTCTAAGTCGTGCGATAAAAATAGAATATTCTAAATTATTTGGCGACTCACAAACTCCCTCTAGTCTCTAAGTCTCATGAAGGAAAAGCATATTCCATTTTGATCAGGAGACTTAGCAACGATCATTGGATCAAATATCAATCAGAGGGAAGTCGGGTAATCTCCTAATATAACCTAGAGTTAGCAAAAGGTTTGGAGATCACATGACTCAGTGTTATTCCCAACTTCATATGTGACTTTAGTTTAAGGATGAGTTAAGTTATAGACTCCCTCTAGTCTCCAAGTCTCAGGAAGGAACTAAGGTTAAATAAAAGGTCAAGAGACCCAGCGACAAAGGAAAAGGGTAGTCAAAGGTAAAGGCACAGGTTAAAGTCATGGTTAGATCAGAAAGGAAGATCAATGGTCATGTTTTAAAGTGAAATCAATTTGAATCTTGGTCCTGGATGAAATATCTCATGCCAGCTATGACCATTATCTTTCAACCATTTAAAAACTTCAAATATCTGATTCAAGTAGTAATGATAGAAATGACTTGCAGAGAAGTAGATGGATCGGTCGACTTCTTAGAGGCAGAGTTATGGTGATGGGAAGGATTTTTTAAATCCATATCAAATCATTTCATATATTCACGATACATTTATGAGCAGAATTGACAGTATTAGGTTTTTTTTATTATTCTATTGTAGTTGGATTGTAACCCTAATCTGATCAGATTATTTCCTCGAGCCTGCGTGCTAGGAGGAACATGTATATATAGTTAGTTTTAAAGCTTTTTTAAAAAGAGGGAGTTTTTCCTGGCTTAGAAGTTATCTGTGGCATTTTTCCTGCCCTCTGACTTTTACAGTATCTAATCTTTGATTGATATTCAGATATTGCAAAGGCTTTTTGTGACATTTTCTCTGTCCCTAGGCTTTCTTGTCTGAATTTCTCTTACTAAATTAGAATTTATTGAATAATTTTTAGAGAAATATTGGAGTTCCTGAGCCCTCTTTCTTTTTTCAATTTCATGTACTACTATGGGTGATTGGATTTAGATGAGTTTGTGGATATTATTCAGTCCCCTGTCATTTTGTCTCACTCCTGTACCTAGTTGCAGAAGTGGATGTTTGTTTGCAGGTCATAGTCTGTGTATAGCTTATAGTGAATATGCTATTGTTTGTGAAATTACTTCTTTCCCTAAATAGCCTCTGTTTATCTCAGACCTCTCTATGAAATACTTATGCAAGCCTATCTAGAAGGTTGTGTTCTATTAGATCCAAGGTTTCATGCTGAGATTAGTTAATGTGTTGTGATTCAAGTTACCTTTGGTGTATCACCTATTAGGATAATTTGCTTTTAGTTATTTCCTTTTCATGCATTCCTTCTATCCATTTTCCCTCAATAATTTACTTTTATGTTAGGAAGAAAATTTGGGTGACATATTAAGAGGAACCAGCCTAGAACCTGGAGGTCTTGTCTTAGTTAGCAAAAGGTGCCACAACCTTGAGACAATTCCCATTTTACACTAGATTACCAAGACTACAAGATCTTGGGTAAGGGTGCAAATCTAGGTTTTCAACAGTCACCTAGGTCTTGATTACACTTTAATTGAGCTTACTTGAGGAATTTCATCAAAGTAGTATGAGCAATTCCACTTTAGTTGGACTTATCATGTTATTACTTTATCATATCAACCTATTATGGATGGAAATTTCCACCTTGGAGGGTGATCCACCTTAAGTGGACATATGACTCCACCTTAGGTGGATGATTCACCTTTTGTGGTGTTAGCACACTATCACCTAGCCATACATTGTAAAGTGATAGCTTTTAATGTTGGTTATCATGTAATGAGACAACAAAACTTATCATTATATCATTCACTCCTTTGTACTCACCCTAGCTATATAACAAAGGGGTCTCCTATGTAATATCAATTTGAGTTGAGTTAATCCATCCAATCTATTATTTTTTATTCTTGATCAGAATAGAGTTTATTCTTGTTATATTCGTTCGCTCTTGTTATTTTAATTTCCATTTGGTTCTAGATTTTGGGTGGCTATTTCCATAGCTAAATCTTATAGTTGGTCATTATGAATAATTTATAGAGTCATCTCAATAGTTTTATATTAATGAGATAATTAATCTATATCTAAATTTTGAATTGTTTGGCCTTTTCTTACATCATTACATGCATATTTATAGAATCACATTTTGACAAAGTTTTTGAAACATCAATTAGCTAAATAACTAATATATGTTGAGCCAATACATTCCACTATGCTAACCAATTTCTTTGAGCTTCTAAATTATTCTTTTCATAACCAAAGGGTGTATGGAATCTTAATTCATATCTTCCCCAAAGGCTAGAATATTCATTCATGACTATGAAAGATTCAAGATTTGGCCAACTTCCTGGTTCATAACTAGCCATCTCTTGTTTCTCTCCTTGTCCTAATTCTAGTAGGAATTTATGCTCTTTTCTCCATTTTCTCAAAGGAGATTTTCTCTTATCATAGTATCTCTTTTGGGCATTTTACCAATTTTATCTTCGTTCCTTTACTATTCATGTGATATTCATCTTTTCATGTGAGAGAAAGCTTTAGATTGATGTGTCTATCTAATTCATCTATTGTGTGGATTATTATTGATATTAGATAAGGTAACCATGGATTCCTTAGAAGGATGAGGATTTAATGAGAATCTCTACTTAAGAAGCAATTCTAAAAAATGTGTTGAAGCTTATTCAGAGTTGTAATCAATATACGGCTTGTGAATAGTATTGTAAAATATGTGTAGTGCATGTAGAATAACTCATATTTAGATTATACAAAGACATTTTTGGCTCAATATAATTTATTTTCTCTAGAATAGTAGTTTTAGGATCAGTGATCATATCTATATTGTAGATAATTTTATTCTTTGTACATGATTTATATTGGACAAAATAAAATGGACAGGCACATCCAAATCTCTAAATATTGGCTCATTATGTTAGATCTATCTTTCAATAACAAAAATACCCTATATTAAATCTTGTGTGATCAATATGTCTTCCACAATATATAAAATTTGAGTTACCTCTTGGATAGGAGACACTTGAAGCAAATTATGAAGGAGGGAGAACTATATTTAATAACCTACAAATGCATCTTCCTCCTATTATACTATAAATAGAATTTCACTACAAATCAATCCATTTCGACTTGGAGTAGTTAAAAAAGGTAGAACATATATGTTTTTCATCTAAAAAAATTTTAAAAATTGGACTGCTAGCACAAACTCCATCTCCTCTTTCTAGATCTCATATCCCTCTAAATTGGGCTACAACCCCCTGATCCCAAATCTTAAACCTAGTGTATATCAAGGATGCAAAATATTGAGCACCTATATCATAATTAGAATTAGGATGGATAATAAGATCCATGTAAGAGAAGTGGACATAAAAAGGTCATTTTTATTCTTACCTTTTAATATCCTATAGAGTGACATAAGGTAAATAAATAGGACAAATACCAATTCCTTGGACTTGAAGATTAAGTTCAGTTTGTCTAACTAAAGTCATAAAATGGGATTTAATTCTTTTTTCACAATAGAAATTATAAATTCTCATCAAATTTAACTTCATTGTCTTTATTAATATTGTGAATATTAATGCTTCCAGAATTACTAGCATTCATGCTTCTATGTGTAGCCATTCTAAGAAAATAATATTGAAAAAAAATTTAGGTCTTACTTGAAATTATGAATCCAAGTGTACTGTTGTAATTTATCATCTTATAGATACCCTTAACAACACCTCCCTATCTTCAAAAATTGGGTCTTACTTTTGTGGGGTCCATAGCAATTAAATCTTAACCTCTATATTTTAGACTTTACATTCTCTAAACAAACTTGAACAAAATAAAACATAATCCATAATATACAATACATAACACAAATACTAAAAGATTTGATACCAATTTATAGTGAACCACGAAATACAGAGTCTTCCTTTGATTTACAATAGAAAAACAACATAAGAAGACAACATAGTTACATTTTCATTGATGAACATAGATGATTGAGTAGCTTCTTTCATCAACTTCACATGCACAAAAACACAAAATAAATAGATTTATCTCAACTTTTGGGCACAAAAACCAAATTTTTCCCTCTACTAGAAGGTACTAAAGACATAGAATTACCCTAAATCCTTTAAAAAAAAAGGCATGAAAGACTTCCTTAACATTGACAAAGCTCAACTATGACTCTGTCTTGACTTGATTTACTCTATGTTGGACATGAAAATATACATTCGATACACAATTTCCATACTTTATCTCTTAAGACTAGAAGAGGTCACACACTACACACTAAATCTTGATACTAAACACTTTATGAAGGACTTGATACTTGATACTTGATACTTGATACTTGATACTTGATTCTTGATACTTGATACTTGATACTTGATACTTGATACTTGGTACTTGATACTAGACTTAATCACTCAATCCAATACTTGATACTAAACACATAATGCCTAAAATGAGCTCACGAGGCCTTATTTATAGAATTTGGAGGCCTAGGGGTAGATGGAATTAGTAGATGGTGGTAAGTGGTTTTTGGCTACTATTTGTATAACTTTATAGTCCTATCTTAGGATTTTTTGGTCATTGTAGTTATGTCCGTTATGCTCAACACTTAGTATTTTCATATATTTTAAGGAGACTTTCATGCTAAAATACCATGTGTGTTTGTGTGTGTGTTTGGTTCAAACTATGGTTATATGGCAATATATGGATTAAAATGTGATGGAAATAAGATTAAATGTGATATGTGTGGTTGTTTTCTTCCTAACTTGGTTTTCCTACATATCATAGAGTGGACTGATGTAGTTCCTGAGGCCAAAATCTATGTGACTTCTTGCAGTTGATGAATGGTCAAGTATTGAAATAGTCTTGTGAACTCAAAATATATGTGTCAATCTATCTATTGAAGAAGAACCTTGAAGACTAATTCTAAATTTTTTTAGTGGAAGATAAAATATTATTACTTCTAAATGAAAAGTCTAGAATTAGTTAATCTATTCATAAATGGTCCAAGAGTTGTAATTATAGTAGGACTCTTTCTTGTAATTTTGTTGTATTTATTGATAGTAAATATTCTCCTAGACTGAGCGATAGTGCACGCATATGTGGTTGAATATTTCAACCTTGTAAAATCTATATATTGTAGACTTTGCATGGTATTTTTTTATAATATATCATTAGTATAGTCAATTATGAGAAATTATATTCTATTAAGATGGTTTTATGAATAGAATGAGTGTTAATCAACTTATTTTCTTCTTTTAATTGTAAACAGAGTTATCTCAAGGGGGCCCACTTGAGGTGTATCTCCACCTAATTTTCCTTTGTGCATTATAGTAGTAGTTTGATAAGTATTTTGATAGAATCTACTGAGATTATTGTGTAAGTTATGTGACTTCACTCTTATATCTTTGAACAACATCAGTGGATTAGTTTTGTAGGTGTTTAGCTCATTTCTAGTTAATTAATCTTGTGTTTTCATTTCACTTGTTAGATTAGTCAAGAATTTATTATAAAATTACATGTTATTTAATTAGATTAATGATGGTTTCGGAAGATAGTAAGTAGTTACTTTGTTGCACTCTTTGTTTCAATAGTTAGATGGTAGTTTGAATGAAATGATGATGCATAAAATATGCTATCCCATTTAAGGTATACAACCCTAGATTGATAAGTTAAATGTGAACCATTACTAGGAAAGGTTACTTAAGTATAGACTTTACTTAGAGATGATAGGCTAATAAGCTATTTAAACGTGAATGGTTAATGGAACTCTACATTTTTGGTGTCATTTTTGGGGATGGCATTGAATCATAATTTTATTTTTATTGCTTCTGTTTTTCTTAAGTATAGTTTTGTTTTCAATAGAATAAATTTAGTAGTAATATTCTGGAGTATCCTATTTTGCTAACATTGTGCTGGGCAGAAAGAATTTAAGTTCTTCATTCTTGTATACATCAAAGAAGTTACTCTCATATAATATTACCTCCGTCAAGTAGTCGACCAGACCTAAAAGAAGCAATATTTTAAGTAGAATCACCTAAATAAGTAGTTCATAAACAAACAAAATCAGAGAAGACAATACTAGTATCTCACATGGCTTCACCTCCAAATTCTCAACCTTATTCCCCCAGTTCTCATTATTTGGGACATAGTGGAGGAGGAAATGATGCTACACAAACCTTTCCCTTCCCAATAGTCCATCATTATAGGAGCATTGCTATGAATAATATACCACCTTCCACCCTTCTAAATTTTCATGGATTAGTTACTGAAGACCTAGATACATTTCCCTTTGAATTTGATGTCCTATGTCACAGTTATGAATACACTATAGATTCCCATCAACTAAAGTGTTTTATTACAACTCTCAAGGATTCTTCCTTAAGGTGGTTTATCAAACTTGGAAGAAATTTTTTTGCAACATGGGTTTCTATGAAAGAAATATAAGGATTATTATAGGGGAGGATATTTTCAACGTGATGGCATCTTTAGAATAAATAAAAAATAGAATGAGTCATTGGAAGATTACCTAAAGTGGTTCTTGTTCAACCTATGAAGTCCAGGCCTAGAAATTTGAGAGAGGAGCCTATAAAGCTAATTTTCCTAAGGGGATTTTGTTGAGCGTTTCTTTTACAAAAGTTAATTTCTAGGAATTCGAGATATGATTTCCCCTCTTGAAAGAATAACAAATTTAATCCCAAGGCTCTGTGGTCATGGTACAATGGCTTGGTAAAATTATTTGAAGATAAATGTGAATTGTTCATGAGGAGGCCTTTGTTGGTTCTTTCAAGGCGTCAAACTGCAAAACAACTTTGGTAATTTTTTGTATTTTCAAATTTATCAAAGCATGTAACTTACTAATGATGCAAATCTATGCTAAAATCTATGACGACTATCTGTTTATCCAGATTGTTAAACAAATTAAAAGATTTGGGTAACGAGAATAAATCAAATTTGTAGAAAACAAAATCTTAACGGACATAACCATTGGTAAACATTCCTTGCAAATTGAACGATAGAAAGATGGAAACCCACTAAAAATAAATCACACCATGTCCCAAATCTATATCCAATAGATGCAATCATTTGTAGAGAAATTGTATCAAGATGTGATATTTTCAAAACCCATCAAAAAATTGTGAAGCTGCCAGTATGTGCACACACACAAGATAGATTTATCTTTGAAGAAATAGAATTATCTTTTCCAATCATTTGTCATAGAAAGATCGATGAACAATAAAAAACTCCAATCTAATCAATTTCAAATTCAAACACAATAAAATCAATTGGCTCTTTGAAAGAAATGAACAAGTGAAGACAAATTCATCAGTTCCCATAGAAAGAAGTAAATAATGCACTGTGAATGAAGCACCAACTGTATATCTTATTAAAAATCTAACCTTTTTCACATTGTTTTGATTATAATATATAGTGCTTTGATATACAAACTCTAAACCCCAAAACTAGGGCATCAACAAATCTAAAAAAAAAGAAAATAAAGCTAAAACTAAAGATTTATAAACAAAACTACTTCTAAGTTGATGCTAAACAACTTGCATGGATCCTTGATCTATTTACATTCAGTTTACCCATAAATTTAGGACCAAACTTTATCAGGAAGAAGAGAAAAAAGAACTAGAGTTCCATCATTTTTAACTGAAGTATCCCTTTGATCTTTAATTTTTCTCTTGGAATCTCCATCTAGAGCCTCCTATGCGGTGAGGACTGATAGAAGACCTTTAATCATGCAAAAATGAGCCTTATTTGTTGATCAATCTATTTTGAAACTCCACTTTCATGCAAAAAACTCACACTGGAATGACCCAAAATTCAGACCCCGACCTTTGCTCTAAAAATTGACAGAGGAAAAAATCTACTAAGTATGAAAATCAAATTTTAGGCCCTCCAAAATTTTGAACTTTCGGAGGCCGAAAGGCCAAAAAACTAGCCTTTGCAAAATGGCTAAGTATAGGAAATCATCACTTCCAAAATTTGGCCAAGCATGGAATGGGAAGTCACTTATGAGAGTATTTCTGGATGAGCCTTTTGTAACCTCTGCACTATTTCATATACTTCCTCATAGTCAACATCTTGCTCATGCACTTTACTGAGGTGCTACTCCTACTTTTCCCTATAGGTGGTTAATTTTGAAGTGAAGAACTTTATTTCTTCCTTATGCTCTTCCATTCTCTGCATATCTTCTTTAAAGTAAAAGAGTTGATGAAGATCCTCTTTTGTGAAAACCCCTACTAAGATGCCCTTGAATTTTTGTATAACTTATTTGTTTGGGCACAAAACCTATTTTTTTCACCTTTGTATATTTGCAAGTCAATACCAGTGAAGAAATTCTGTATTTCAGCAACCCACATCATGACCCCTTTGTGCCTCTATCATATGAAATTCAAGTACTTCCTGTAGACCTTAACTATCTTGATTAAACTCTTGATCCATGTGCCAAAATTATCCAACTCTGCACCTTTATATATCTTTACCAAAATTTGCAAACGTTGCTTCTTGATTAGCTTCAGGTCCCACAATGCGGCCACCCATTTTGTGAGTTTAGAGTCCAACCCTGTGTCACTCTCCATCATATCAACCAATCTGGTGGCTTCTACAGGAATAATTCTAAAAGGCCTAAAAATTTCCCTAATAACTTCCTCTCCAATTTTCTCATAGTCGTTCTTCCAGCCTGTGCATGTTTACATGAAAGATTGGGTCATGCCTTCTGGCTATTCTAGAGAAAAAAATTTTATCAAGGAGGGTATATAGTGAAGCTCCAAGGAAGGTTGAGTCAATGGGACCCACCATTTTTTGAATGAGCTTCTTTAGAGCCTCATTCTGCTTAGTTAAGGCCTTGATCTTCTCTTCATCCTTATCCATAAAACCCAAAGCATGTTTCAGTCCTAGATCTACTAGAGTTTTACTCCCTTCCCTTGTAGGATCCCCCAAATCAACTTCTTAAAGAGTGTAGTCCTTTGGGGTTACCTAATCTTTGGTGACACTGGTAAAAGGAACTGCTCCCTACACTTTCTAGTGGCCCCTAGTTTCCTGAGTGACATAAGATATTGTCATTTTCAGTGTACTAGATTCAAACTAATTGAAGGCTTGGCCTAGGAAAGACATATCTGCCTCTTCTTCTTCTTCTTCTTCATCATCTGTATATACCCTTTTCCTGAGCTAAATTTCTTTAGTAAACCAAGTTGGCTTAGTAAAGGTAGTGACTAGCTCAGAAGTGTCAATGTGTAGCACTGGGGTAAAGCTTTGTCTATCTAGGGTTACCCTACCCTCTTTGATTTCACCTTATTCATCTCCTTTCTCTCTTTCACCTTGGTCCTCTTCTTCTTCCCTCTCCTCATCATGATGTTCTCCCTCTTCTTCCCTCTACACATATTTTTTTCTCCCTCTTCCAATGTATCATCTTGCCCCTTGTCATGTAACTTATCTTTGTCCTCTAAGGATCTAGCTAACATCTTGGCCCTTAAACATTTTATTGATTCAAGTGTTGTCTCTAGAGCGGACATTTTCCTTGTATCCAGTGGTTCCTAGGAAGATGTCTTTTTTTTCTCAATCTGCTCAATTTCTTCATTCATAGCACTAATCCATTCTTCTTTATCAAGTGTAGCATTGATAGATTTTGGCTCAAAATCACAAATTAAACATCTTTTGTTTAGAGACTTACTTCCGATTCTCATACCAACCTTCTTGTCTCTTATGATCTGATTCTATGGATGGTTCCTTATGACATATCTGGCAAGTACAGGTTCAATCCTTTGTCTATCATCTTGATTATCATTATGTCCTTCATTCTAATCTTCATCACTTGGTACATCATCTTGAGAAATATCCTAATTTTTGGTATTTACAGCCTTATGCTTGGTTGTAATAATCTTTTGCTTGGGAGCTATACATTGTTCTTGGGTAGAGTGTCGGGTTCTTCATTGTAAACAAACCTGTTGTAGTCTTCTGGTTCTTTTGTGCTTTCATTTTCATTCTTCTCTGGAAATTCATCTATCTTTACATTTTCACTTTCAAAAATTTTGTTAGAGGCTTTAGTTAGACATTTATAAGCCTTTATTTTGGTGGAATACCCTAGAAAGATACCTTCATCACTTTTGCAGTCAATCTTTCCATTTCTATCATCTTTTAAGATATAACATTTACTTCCAAATATTTTTAAGTAACTTACATTGGGTGTGTGACCATACCATAGCTCATAGGGTGTCTTCTTGGTGTCTTTCTTCAATTATACTCTATTCAATGTATAAACAGCAGTACTGACATCTTCCCTCCATAATATTTGAGTGATGCCTTTCTCTATCATCAGTGTCCTTGCACAATCAACAATGGATCTATTCCTTCTTTTAGCAATTCCATTTTGCTGAGGTGTTCTCGGTATAGAGACCTATCTTTTGATACCATTCTCATTGCAAAAGTTAGTGAATTTATCTGAAATAAAATCCACTCCTCTCTCTGATCTCAAGCATTTTAATTCCTTACCACTTTATTTTTCTACCATTTTTTCATACCATTTAAACATCTTGAATGCTTCTGATTTATCTTTTAGAAACATAAATGTCATCATTCTAGAGAAATCATCAAAAAAGATAATAAAATACCTATCTCCATAGTATCTCTTTGTCCTCATGGCTCCACATAGATCAGTATGGACTAATTCTATAATGGCATCAAATGTATGGGTTTCGCTTTTGAAACTAGACTTTGTCATCTTACATTTTTGACAATTTTTGCACATGATGTTGTCAGGCTTAGTCATCGTTGGTAAGCCTCTGACATTTCTCTTTTTTCTTATCTTTATCATGTTGTCAAAGTTCACATGACACAATATTTTGTGCCACAACCATATGTCTTCGTTTCTAGCCATCAAACAAGTGGTGTCAATATCATTCAGATAGAATAAGTTACCTTTTGTCTTCTCATCGGTACCAATCATATTTCCTGATTCATTGAAGATCTTTTCCTTCTTACTTTCAAATGCTACTCTGTGACCTAAATTATTCAACTGAGAAACACTTAACAAATTATAATTTAGTCCTCTAACCCAGTAAGAATTTTCACATTTAATCAGTTTATTCAACGTTATGGTTCCTTTACCTTCAACTAGACAAGGTGTATCATTACCCATTCTTACTGAACCACCATTATAATACTCAAAAGTTTTAAATTTTTCTTTGTCACCAGTCATGTGGTGTGTGTAGCCACTATCTATGATCCAAATATCATTCTTGCTAACTTTAGATATGAGTGCAGTTTTTACATACATTTCTTCATCTTCATATGAATCATCTTTTATTGCCACAAACATCATATTGATGTCTTCATCAGATTTGGTGTCAGTATCTTCATCTTTGTATTTATCTAGGTAACTGGCATTCTTTCATTTGTCCTTGTAGTCTTAGGTATCTCTTCTTTCTGATTGTCATTTTCTTTTGTAATCACCTCTGTCAAACTTCTTTTCAAATGAACTCTCATTACTTATGTCATCTTTTCTTCTGTTAGGAGATCTTGCAACAAAGTGTCCAATCTCTTTACAATTAAAACACACAAGTGGTAATTTACCTTTGTATTTACCTTTGCCTCTCTGCATTCTTCTATCCATAAGTGCTTCAATTTCATCAAGATCTTCTTCACTTTCACTATCACTATCTTTTATCATAGTGTGTTTATGACTTGATTTACTTATTCTCATAGAAGATTTGAATGCAGACTCTATGTTTGGTAAGACACTATTATCAAAGTTATTCATCTCAAATGAAATCAATCTTCCAATCAAACTATCTAGAATAACATTGTTATTTGCTACTGCTCTCATTTCTTGAATAGCATAAAATCTAATGGAATAATTAGGCAGTAAGGTTCTTAGAATTTTACTTACCACTGTATCTTCTTTTAGTACACCTCCAACTCCTCGGATAGCATTGACTACCTCTTTGATTCTTGTGTTGTACTGTGTGATGTTTTCACCATCTTTCATTCTGAGATCATCAAACTTTCCTCTAAGGCTTTTTGCCTTGGCTCTCAGAAAATTTTTGTCACCATCATGTACAAGCATCAATTTATCCCACATCTACTTTGCAGAGGTGTAGGTTTTGACATATTCAAATTCAGCATCAGAGAGTGAGAAAGCAAGCTCTAACATCATGCAGTTGTGCTCATGCTTCTCTCTCATTTGTTCAACTGTGGGTGCTCCTATAGGAAACACATATTCAGTATATAAGTATTGAGTAACATCATTTCCAATACCTGACAAGTGGAGTCTTATTCTACTTTTTCATGAAGCAAAATTGTCTTTGTTCAGCTTGGGCACATCTTGTCTATTCATCGTGTGATCTTTAGCTCAGGTCTTGAAACCTTCCTTCTAAGCACACAAGCTCTGATACTAATTGTTAGTAATAACTGAGAGGGGGGGTGAATCAATGGCCTCAAAAATTAATCCTTAAATCAACCCTTTAAACTTATAACCACAAATTATGCCTCTATTTATCTTTAGTCCTGTATGATGAATGTCTCCAAATACTTATATCAAATTACTACTTGTCGGAATGCTTTGTAAAACCTTCTACTGTATGTTTACCAATAAGCAGTCTTCTATTTACTGAAACACAGTAAATAACTAGTGTATACCAATCAATCCAGAGTTAATTATGTGAAATGAAAAATAGTAATGTAATGACTCATAAACACATAACACATGGATTTTTAACGTGGAAACCTTGTTAAGGGAAAAACCACTGGGACCGGTACCCCAAATTTTCACTCTTCTGAAGTGAGCTTGGTGAAAAGCCAACCCTGTTAAAGGTTACAAACACAGTGTTAGGTGTGACCTTGTTAGAGGATTAAAATAGATAGTTTTTCACTTAGTATCTGGCATCTAATGCTACCATCCTTGATCAAACACTCACTTGGTCTGTCAATAGGTATCGGGCATATCCAATTATACTTTGTACGATCAAACTTTTTGATACTCCTTGGGATGTGTCTCAATTAGAAAAGACTTTTAAGTCCTTCTTGATTAAGAGACTTGATGCTTCAATGGTTAAACTGAAACAATAAAGTGATATGTTCACACATACAACTTGAATTGCAGATTTTCATATCTATTGTAAGTGCATTACCTCTCTGATAAATATGATCAATTCAATACCTTTGCTCCACATTATCCTTCTCTGTGATGTTGTTTCACTATTCATCGATATCTGTAGAATTTATCTCTTTCCTCAGCTTGTTGATCAGGTCTGAATGAAGACTTTCTTCTCCTTCAAAATCTCTTTTGCATCTATTCTCTTGTCACTCCCCTTATTCATAATGAATGAGCTTGTCTCTTAAATAGACGTGATTTCACTATTTCTTGGCTTTCTTTATCTTGGCATGACCCACAATTCTTGCCACTTAGATTTAAAGAAAAACTCTAGTTTTATCTTGTAGAGATCTTCTTGCCAACTGGACAAAGATACTTTAAATCCTTTACTTATCTCTGGCTTTTTCTTGTCAATTAAAACAATGATAAGTATTAGTTAAGTCTATTTTTAGCTCTTGACAGCTTAGCATTTTTTCATTTCTAAACTCTCTGTTCTGTCGGTCAATACTTCAGTTAGTCATCAGAGGTAACTGACTGTTCCATCGGTGTGACTTCAGTTGTCTTCAGGATCTCCATCATTTTCTTATCCGTCGGGCAACACTGTAATTCTATCCGTCGGGTTCAATTGTGCTTTTCTCATCGGGAAACATTGTGACTTTTCTCATTGGTAATGTTGTTATTTTTCTCATCAGGTAACACTGTGACTTTTCTCTTTTACTCTGTCTGTCAATGTGCACTCTATTGGTGTATACAGTCACTTTGTGAATACTTGAATTTTATGCATTACTACTAGCATAGCCTTTGATTCATTAGTTCTTTGAAGTCTTTAGCAGTATTTCCATGACCATAGAGATTATATCAAGTTGACATCAATGACAATATAATACATTAACTAATTTAATGTCTTGCATGATCATCAACTTAACATCTTCAAACATTCAATCAGTTATAGTTTATCACCTGTATCCTTTTTGTACCTGCTTCCACTCCCGTGGGTGATACATTTCATTTGGAATTTATAAACTAAGAAGGAGGTGGAGTGAGGATAACCTGGGTTCATGGACACTTATCCCCCTATTTTGAATTCTATTTTAGGATCAAATTAATCTTGGCCTACGTCTTTGAAACCTTTAAGCTCATCAAATTTGGACATGCATAACTCATCTAAATCAAGGACATCCAAATAATTCTCATGTTCTTTCGGTGTCTCTTTTTCTTCATCAGGTGTTCCTTTATTGGGACCCTTTTTCCTTACCTTATCTATTTTGGATCTTGTCCTCCTAACCAGAGGCACATCATCCTCATCTTTCTCTTCCTCCTCTTGTTCTTCCTGCAGGGTCTCTAATTACGAAAAGGTGGAAGCTCTCTTCATTTTATATGCTTTACTTTTCTCTCCCATGCCACTATTTACAATAGGAGATTGACCCGAGGTAGTAGGAAGTTCCTCATGGGTTTTCTCTGACTGATCTATAGGTAGGGTTATACTTCCAGTCATCTTGGTCCTTGTTAACTTATGTTTAGGATTAGAACCATACACCACCGGACTCTCATGGCCATATATTGTTCCTAGCTTTTGCGGTGGGGCCTTCTTGTATTTAGGTACTTTAGGATTTTCCCCATGCTTCGTATCTACTTTTTTGGTCAAGTTCAATTGTGGCTTCATAGGAATTGGATCCATTGGAAAAGGCTTCTTGACCCATAACTTAGTGGCTTTGATCATGTGCCTTGACTTGAAATTGATGCTATCATTTTCATGTGTACACCTCGGCATTTAGAATTGGCCTGGTGTATATCTTGTCTTTATTGTAAAAACGGTCCAAGGCATATGATGTATCCTTCTCCCAAACTTTGGGATGAATTCTTATCTCTAAAGCTACTTCTATCAATTCTAAATTCATTCTGTAGTAATCCCTTACCCTAACCTCATAATCATCAACACAATTAATCCAGTGATCTTCTATATGTTGCTCATGAACATAGTGTTTACCCATAATGTAGTTGTAGGTGCCTATGAGGTCAAACCTGGTTTGAATGTGTGCATATGATTGTAATGGGAACTCATCCCATTTGAATGCCAGAGACTTGAAAATATTCATATATTGTAAAGTATATGGGCCTATGCATATAGGGAAATCCCAACAATGCTTCTTCTTGTGCTTGATGTGCTCATATGCATCTGCGAGTTGTCTAGCCATCTTTAAAATATTACCCAATCAGAAGGATATCTAGGTAGCCTCTTGGGTTTAAGAGTGGATCTCGTTACTCTGATATAAGTGAATGTTCTGAACTATAAGTAAAAATCCCCTATTGCCCTCACCTTAGTGGCAGCCTCTTCTGATAATATCTTGGCATAATCACCCTCTATCAAATGGATGATGGAAAAGATGAAAACATCATTCACTATCCTATAATCTGGGATATCTTCACTCATCTCTTCTTTTTGAACCAACTAACAGGGATAACTTTAAGAAACCCCCCTCTAGAAAATGATATAAAATCTTGGCGAATCTTTCATTTTATTTTTAAAAAAATTAATTCCTATTGGCGAATCTCTCAATTTTTTGGGAAAACAAAGTATTTGTATTGGCGATTATTTTTTAATCACAAATTTTCTTGTAGAAAATATTGGCGAATCTCATACAATAACCAAAATTTCATTAATGACCACGGAAAATAATTATATTTAAAGAAAAAAGAGTTCTTATAGAAAATTATTAGGCTAACTATGAAAATATTTGATGGGTTTAAGGGAACTCTACAGTATCTAGTTGCTACCATTTATTTAAAATATAATAAAATAATCCTCATTGTATTGTGTGAGATAAATGTATCATTGTTTTTATTATTATAATAGGACCCAAAATTTCTTCAGTGTCATTGATTTATCAACAATCCAAAGGAAATTTTAGCCTCGATAAGCGTTACAAATAAGATAGTAACATTTTTGCCTCATGGAATATAATGAAGATCACTAGATTATGTTTTAAATCAATAATGAAAACTAATATTGGTGACACAACCCTACTAAAACTAATAGTTATGATATATTATTGGTGAATTAATTTAGATTTCTATAATAACTGATACAATTTAGGCAAATTGAATCTAACCATCTATCAAATATTAGGCGAATCTTTGAGTTCAAATTTTTAATAAAATAAATTATTTGGCGATTTAAATATTTCTAAAATAAAATTTTGTAAAAATTTGGCGATTTAGGTCGCCTTAAATCTTGAATTATTAGCCAAATTTGGATTTTCAAATTTCAAAAATTAGCCAATTGGCGAATATTAGCCACTAAAAAAATCACTGCCAACTAAGGATAGACTATGAAAGGCCAGGAATTTGGCTTCCCAAGGGCTCCTCGTTTTACCAATCCTGAGTATTCTGTCCTTGTTGTCAGCAAGTAAACCATATATGAATTCATATATAATTTTTGGTCATGCCTCATTGCGGTTAGTTGCTCATCTAATTTTTCACTTAGAATGGTTTCCCAATCAAACCTGGATCTTCTCCCTTTGATCCTTTCTATCAGTAGGATCATCCCATTCTCAAGCTAGATTGACTAAGGTAATCCATATAGTTGGCTCAGCATTGTAATGGCCGCTTGGATATCATCTTTGAGGTATCCTCTCCTTAAGTCTATATTCTCTATTTTGTTCTTGGGAAAGGACAAAATTAAATAATCTTGATTGACAATGTTATAGGCTTCAAGAGTTTTTTTTAAAAACCATTTCAAGCCTTTGTTGATGGAGAAGTCATAAAACTATGCATTTACCACACTATATAGAACCAAGGCTATGTAATCAGAGGATATTCTAGTGGGTTTGGAAAATCTAACTAGGAACTCATTCCAATACACCTTACCTATGTTTGTATCAGTGATTTCTTGGTGGTGGTCTCCAATCTTAGACAGCTTGTGGTACCCCTTGAAAAGGTACTTCATTAGTGATCCGATGATCTTTTTGGTATTCCTCTAAGAAAAAACATGTCAGCATTTATTAAAAGAAGCTACTAAACAACAACATAAAGAAAAACTACAACTCTAATGACTAGACGCAGGGGCTAAAAGAAAATAGTTAGAAATGAAACTTGGCTATTTTTCAAGAATTCATCCTTGCGAACATCAAAAATAAGGTCAGGGTGCGAAAGGTCAAAATTTCAAAAAGCTCTTGTAATGCTCTTTTGGTCTTGCAGAGTGTGAAGGTGAGAATGTATTTTGAAGTGTGAAAGCCCAAAGATTGTGAAGGATACCCTTTTGAACATTCAAAGTGCAAAGGTGAATGAAACATTGGGAGTGTCAAAGGCCAAAGATTTATGGGGATCCTTGTTTTCGGTGTGTCAGACTTTGGGGATCCTAGGATCTCTAAAACTCTGTAATTATAAAATGTCAAAGTCCAAAATGTTGAAGATAGTAATTTTTCACACTAAGTGAATCTTTTGTTTCAAGATCTGACTGTGGGGTCTATTTTCAACCTTTCAAAGGCCAAAACCCTAAAACCTAAAATAACCCTAAAACCCTAAAATAACTAAGAGACCAACTATGATGAAACTAAAAAGACCCCAAATCCTAGAGACAAGAAAGAAGACCTATGAGAAAAAGGAAGAAGACAAAAACCCTAAGACTGACTAAAAAACAAGAAAAGAAAGAAAAACCCTAGTGAAGAAAACTAACGAAAGGAGAGCGAGAAGGAGAAACCAACTTTCTAAGGCTAGCAAAGACGATAAGGAAGAGAAAACTGCTACAAAGTATGAGAAAAGAACTTGAGGAGACAGAGTGAAAAGAAGAAGAAAAACATTAACGCACGAAGAAGAAAAGTGAAAAAAAAAATGCACCAAGTTGCTTATATATCCCACAGGTGAGGTGACATCACCTTTTTCAGGATTTCGAAGTTTGAAACCCTGAAAGAGATGATGCTCACCCTTTTCAATGTTTTGGAGGCCTAAACACTGAAAAACATCAGTCTTTGTTTAGCACTTCGAGGCTTTCAGACTCTCGGCGGTCGAACAACCTCCTAAGTCAAAAAGTGCAAAAATGTGAAAGTCTGAAAAGAGTTGGCACTTTCTCAACATGACCCCCTCCTTAAAAGTTAAAATAACTAAACAAGGGGGGGATAAAAAGCAAAGAAAAAAAAGGGGTTGTCCCTGTGGCCAAGGGGCCAAAATGGGGTGTGTTTTGTGGAGCCACAACAAATAGCCCTAGCAAAAAAGAGGAATGAATAAGGTATTTCTTCATCAACAAAACTCTTTAGAAACTAATTCTCCAATATATCAGACACAAAGAACCATTCACGAAAATACTCTTCAAATTGAATCCCACAGTTGACGCCTTTAGCTGTATATTCTAGTGTGTGTATATAGTGGATTAATTTCTCATCCTTTGAAAGAGATGGACTAGATGATTGTTAGCTACTTCCATCATTCACAATGTTGACAAGGGCTTCTTGCAAAGATCCTTGCTACCAATTAGGCATCCATAGCCCTGACAAAGTTTTCCCTGAATCCCAACCTAACCTTTTTCTATTGTCAGTCGGCCATCCATAGCCTTGGAAGAGGTTTCTAGAGTCACCCTTTTCTATCGTAAAAGGGCACTATGGAGCTTATGAGATATGTGAAGGATTTATTTTGAGACAGTTCTTTTCTCTTCTCTCTTTTCTTCTTTCTTTCTTTTTTGAAAACCTAGCAGCACTTAGACTGTGCTACTCAGGTTTTGATATTGTGAGTGAGGATTATATTATTCAAGAAAATTGGGCAATGCTTAGGCTATGTTACTCAGGTTTTGATATTGTGATCATCATTTTCGCAATCATTGTTGTAAATATTCATTAGCTTAATTCTTGTTTCATCATGTTCTCTCCTTTTTTCTTCTCTTCTCCCTCTTTCTTTTTACTCCCTCGTGTCGACCAGAAGGGTTCTAGGATTGGTGGGTACCTGAGCCAATATATAGTGCAAGTTATGGCTTAAAAGCATCTAAGAAACCTATGTTCTTAGGTGTTACTTTAGTGTATCTCATTATTAGGATGATCCATGTCTGACATCTCCTAGATCATCAATGGAAGATACCGTCACTTCTAATTTATGAGAACTATCTTTTGCATAATACACTTCTTTGGAGATTTTGACTAAGAAATACCTTTTCTCCTCTTTCAAAGGACCATTTCAGATGGACCCAAAACAAACTGACCCAAGACACCAAAGGAAATGAGCCCCGACAAGGGACAAGGCAAGCAAAACCAAAGAAGAAAAGAAGGGAACAAAAAAAAAAAAAAAGGGGACACAACTACAATGTACAAGGATAAAGGGGAAACCCCCTTCTAGGACCCAAAATAATGTTTGAGAAATTATCGATTGACTAGAAATGGGACCAACTCCCTGTCTAGAGCACTAATCCTGAAGTTTTTTTCTCCCAAGATTTCTGATATTTCATAGGGGCATGTCCACAATTTCTAAAATTTGGTGTGACTTCCCAACTTTTCTTTTTTCTTATCTCACATTAGGATGAGGTCGGAGATCCTAAAGTCTTTAATGGTGGCTTTCTTTTCAAACCACCACTTGACGATAGCTTGATGCTTTAACACATGTTCCAAGTCCATAGTCCTTTTCTCTTCTAAGTTGAGGAGGTTTATAAGTCAAACCTGCACTCGGTCTTCACCTTCAACATACTGGTCCATAAATCTTAAGATATGGTATTTTCAAATTCATAGGGAAAACAAGTTGTAGGTCATAGACCAGCTGATAAGGGGATGTCCCCAAAGAGTTCTTAATCCTCACTCAGTTAGTCCACAAAGCATATTTCAATTGTGTGTACCATTCTCTGGGGTTGTCACCCAGGAGATGTTTGATCATTGTTGTCAAGTTTTTGTTGGTAAATTCTGCTACACCATTTCCTTCAGGGTAATAATTAGAAAAGAATTTTAAAATTACCTAAATTTTGAAGGCCCATTTCATGAGCGTAGCAGATGAGAAAGTTGGGGTGTTTCCACATACCTAATAAAATGGCATCCCAAACCTTGTTATGATGTGCTCCTCCAATAATTTTTTTACCACTTAGTGGTACAGATCATTAGTTCTTATGCCTTCATCGAGCATTTGCAATAATTGGTAGCTATCAAAATGAACGTATGGCCTACAGAAGAGGGAGGGTTAATCATTCTGACAAAATCTAAGCCCCATTGTGAAAACAAACATACCTTATATACTAGTTGTAGGGGCATTTCTGGATTCTTTTCTCAGATCGTGGTGGTTTAAAAAGTATGGCATGATCTCACATGTTCATCGGTATCTTTGAATATCATTGGCTTGTAGAATCCTACACTTAATATTTGGTGAGCGGTGGCTTCAGCGGACCCATGGCTCATCCTATATTTGTCATAAAAACCAACTAGGACTTATTTTTCTTTGATTCTATCTGGACACCTTAGGTACAAACCATCATAATTGCATTTATACAGCTGACCATTCTTTATCATTTAAGAGTTACTCTTAATTTTCAAGGCTCTTCTTTGTGATTAATTCATCTACTTGGGACAATAGTTTTGCAATAAGTAGTATACTAAGTCTTGATACCATATAACTAATATTATTCCCTGATCCGTATAGGTGTGGCATATCAGGCCTTTTTCTACTTTGAAGATTAGTTTTGTGAGGCCCTTGCCTCTTACTAGTTTCATTGGCCGAATCTCAATGTCAAAATCTTGCAGGATTGTCATCCACTTACCCCTTCACTCACCCAATTCATTCTGCATTAACAAAGATTTTAATGCAGCATCGGGGACTATTCCAAAAACTTTGATTCTTAGTATATAATGTTATAAATTATTCACTACTTTAACTAGGGATAAGGATTGTTTGTCTAGATTTGGGTATCTGACTTTGACATTCTTGAGTCAGAAGCTCATAAATGTGATGTGTCTTTCACCTTTTCTATCCTTCTTTTCCATGAGGATTCCTGTACAGGAGTGTTCGGAGGTGAAATAATACACCTTAAATGGAAAAGTGTAATCTAGACTAACAAGGATAGGGGCAATGGCAATTGCATTTCTTTATCTCCTCAAATAAATTCTTCACTGGGGTGGTCCACTCAATTTTAGCATCCTTTTTTAGCATATCATTCAGTGGCTTTACTATTTCAGCAAAACCACTAAAGAAATTTCTTACAAATTTTATATTTCTGAAAAAAGATTTCAATTATTTTTTACTGTGAGGTGGCGTTAGTTGTAGAATAGCCTGTACTCACTTAGGGTCTATCACTATCACTGCTTTAGAGATTATGTGCCCAAGAAGTTTGCCTTCTGTGACCCCAAACATACTCTTTTTGGGATTAAGGGAGATCCCATATCTTCTACACCTTTGGAGAACCTTCCTTAGGTCACTTATATGATTTTCTCTTTATTTGGATAACACTATGAGGTTGTCCATATAGATAATGATGCATTTTCCCACTAAACATTTGAACGCAGTGTCCATCGCCCTTTGGAATTTATCTCTAGCATTAATTAAACCAAATGACATTTGTCAGTAAGCAAAGTTTCTCATTTCCTAGTGAACATCATTTTCAACTTGTCCTCCTCATGTACCAACAATTGATTATAACCAGAGTAACCATTTAGGAAGGAAATCATTGGGACCCATTCACAACTTGCAACACCTCATCCAGAGATGGAAACAGATAGTTGTCCTTTTGGTATGCTTTTTTTAGATTCTAGAAATCCACACATAACCGAATCTCACCAGTCTTTTTCCTTACAGGTACCAAGTTTGTGACCCAAGTGGAGTGTCAGATTGGGAATATAATTTTGGCATCTAGTAATGTTTGGACCTCCTTCTGTATTAACGACTCCATCATTGGGTTTACCAACCTTTGACATTGCTGGAAAGGCTTAGAGTCAGGTTTCAGGGGAATATTTTCAACTATGACTGAGGTGTCATAGGTTTTCAATTTCTCGTAGCTCCATGTGATGACATCTCAATATTCCATCAGGAGCTAAACCATTCTTATTTTCTCATCCTCAGTGCCTACTTTCCCAATATGAACTTATCTTGGCTCATCTTATGTGGCAAGGTTGTATATTTTGCATTCTTTACCTTTGGTTTTTACATCTAGTTGTCTCTTTGGGGAGCTCTCATCATTGTCAAAAATTCTTTCTAGTTATACCATCCCTTTACGTATGGAATTGGTCCTCTGGTTGATGTTGCCTTGATTTTCGGGCTCTTTGGGTGTTCTTCTTCCTCAACTTCCTCCTCCTTTTCTATAATTTGTTTTTCAAATACGCCTGAGCACATGACAAACTCCAGGATGTGATGATCATCTTGGAAGACTTGGAAGTTTTTAATATTGTCTCGAATAGTGTGGGTTGCAGTAAGTTCTATTGAGAAATTCTTCAATTTGGACCTTTCCATTTTATGTAATGAGCTATTGGACATAGCTAGACCATTAGCTACGACATTCTTTATTCTTGGAATAGACTTGATATTGAATGCTTCAAATTCTTTGATTAAATCCCACACCCTAATTCATTAGGTGGATAACCTTATGTCATCACACGAATACTGACTTAAAATTTGTTTGATGATTAGTTGTGAGTCACCTTCCATTGTCAAGGCTTTTATTCCTTTTTCATGTGCCAAGAGGAGTCCACAAACTAGTGCTTCATATTCTGTGACATTGTTATTGCACAAGAACTGTAACCTATAAGTAGCATATAAAGACTTACCTCATAGGTTAATTATTTTGATTCCAGCTTTGGCCCCTTGTTTACACTTGGAGCCATCGAAATGTAACTTCCAAATTTGATATTGTTTGGCTGAATTTGACTTGGGTTTCAACCGCTTTGGGGCTTCCAGTGTGCTAGGATCTGATACTTTTCTTCCTTCACTATCTAAGGAGAATACTATTTTTCTTCTTTGTGGGTATCCACAGTGTCTAAAGACATGGAATCTTCATTCCCTAGAGTTTTTTGCAGTCCCTTATAAGGTGGATAGGAACCATCATCTAAAGTGCTCCAATCACTGCATATGCTGGAAGTAGGGCTCTTTCCCTTGGAGTCTGATCCTTCATTATGACCTCATATTTGGGATTTAAGGCTTAGTGGGTTGTCCATACCTGGGGTAGCATTGTTCATGTTCACTATCATGGGGCTCTTTTCTTTCAGGACCTAGCCTTTGTTTGATTCAATTGGTAAGGTAATTTGAGCTAGTACTCATGACAGTGCATCTTGACAACTTGCACATGTGAATTTTGAGTGGCTTTCTTGATGTAATCAGAAATATCCTAGCAATAATAAGATGTTGGGATTTGTGTCTTGACCTAGGTGCCTCAGACTTGTGGTCATGTTGTTGACAAAACCTTGGAAAATGTCATTTCCAATGTAGAAGTCTTGTAGACCTTGTACGAGACAATAATCTAGTCCTTTAGCTTCTTCAATTTGGAACATGAGGATGTTATACATTTGGTAAGTTCCCAGATCGGTTTGAGTGAATAAGACTTCATTTGATGCATTGTAGTTTGTGATCATTTTCTTTACTTTTGGTTTACTATCAATCTTGATATGGTTATTTAATCCCTTCTAGGGTAGCCATAATTGGATAAAATCAGTGGACAACCATCCTCTTAGACACTTGGTCCATTCTTGACTGAGTCGCATCCCATAATTTTTTGGAATGTCAATGATGTGTACATTGATATACTCTTGTACCCTTAGATCACCAACTAATTGAATGTGCACCTCTTTGAGTACACCAATCACTTTGACCTCTATCTCGTCCAGTTTTATGACTACTCAATTTTTTATTTGGGGAACCATTCCTAGCTTTTGGAAAATAGACACGGGCATGATGTTGCATAAAACTCCTAAATCAATCAGGCAATTATGCAATTTTTTCCCAAAAATACGTAGGCTGAACAGGAATGGTGGGACTTCTACCTTATATTTGAACATTGTAGAAATACTTCTGAAGCATTGGCATTAGATATTGGTTCCCTTGCATTAATGACCGATGTACCTTGTTTTGAGTGGTATAGGGATTTTAAAAGTGCTTCTCTCTAAGAGGGGCAACCTTGTAGCATGTCAAACATGGAGATGTTTGCCTTTGTTTTCTTTGGTTCTTCAACATCACTGTATTTGTCAACTAACTATGCTAAGTTTCTATAGCTAGAAAATGTGTTTGGCAGAGATGTTGTAGGATCATTTGGACCCTTTGGAGGTGTAGGATTGTTGCTAGCTCATAGGTCTGGCAGAGTTGGTTGTTTTCCCAAGGGACAAAAATCGGTTAAAGGTTCCTTTTGACTTCTTAGGTTGTAAGGGGTTTGGTGGTCATTTTGGAATGCATGCACCTCAACATACTTGGGATCTCTTTCCCTCTAGAATGGGAATACAAACTCCTCCTCTTCAATGTAGGTATCAAAAATTTCCTCACTTCTAGACTCATAAGAATCAAACATCATGGCATTAAACTGGATAGGCGGTTCTTCTAGATTTTGGAGATGTTGACCATAGGGGTTACTCTCATACACATTATTGCCTAGGTGTGGATTGGGAGCCCCAGAAAAATTTCACCAGTGATCTCACAGGTATTAGCATTATCAGTAGGAATACTACCATTGTTAGGTCAAGTGTTCCAATGTCTATTAGGCCTTTGTTGTCCAAATAGTTTATCTTTCAAATTGTTGTTGTTGTAGTTATTGAAACTTCAATTTTTATTTTGAGGATAAGATTTTGCAGAACAATAGGTTCGTTGGTAACCATTTTGATTTTGGGAGGGATTCAACTTCATCCTTGTGAGCTCATTGGTGATTTGAGAAAGGGTTTTCTTCATGACATCCAACTTAGAGGCTAGGTGATTATCAGGTTCATTTGGTGGCACAGTCCGTTGCTCAAAAAAATATGTCTTGCGGACCTCATAGCTCGAATAGGTAATGGATGGGGGTGGAGCAGTAAGTGGGTGAGCCCGAATCAGGTTAAGAAAAGGTGGATGGGTATCCTAAGCTTGATTTTTATTTGAAATTTGATGCGGAGGAGAGAGGTTACCCATGGTAGGTATGGTACCAAAGTTTCCTTTTTGTGGATCCATTTATTGTGTAAGTGTTATGGCTTCATTGTACACTTTTTTCATTATTTCCTAGTCTGCGGGGGGGAGTCTCCTCAAAAACATTGCTTTAAAAGGGTCCAGGGCTTTAAGTTAAACTTGTATAACTGTTGCCTTTGGTATAATGTAGGGGGGCTACAATATTTTATGCATCTTATGGAAATGATGATTGAACATAACAATGGGGTCCTTGGAGTCTTTCCTCATTTTTATGAACTGGTGATCTCTCATGGCCAGATCAACATATAGCTTGAATTTGCTTAGGAATTTAGTTTCAAACTTACGCCATGCAAAGATAGATCCACATGGTAAATTCAAGTACCATTTATAAACAAACTCCCCTAGAGTGTATGGGAATAAGTGATAGACAACATCTTGGTGAGCAATCTCTTTTTTATTGTAAATTTCTTTGAAGGCACGGATGTGTTCTTTTGCTATTTTTGATTCTCATATAGGAAACGAGTGCAAAATTTCTCATAATTTTTGGGTAATTCATGGATCTTCCCAATGAATTTTAGTGGTGAGCTTTGTACATTAGAGAAAAATTCCATTGGACGAGGCTTCTATAAATTCTAAATTTGATTTATGGTTGTGGTAACAATCAGGGAAACAATGTGTGATTATTTTCTAAGTGGATTATGTGGCTCAAAGTGATGGTGAGCAGGATTTGGTTTTGAATTTCCTTTGTCATTGTTAGCTTTGCGATAATGGGTGAGTTCAAGGAACTTGCCTTTCTTTAGAGATGAACTATGCACTTGATTGAACTACTCTGGTGAGAAAGATCCAATGTTATCCAACTTTATGCCTTAGGCCCTCGTTCTAGTGTCACTTCAGTTGAGCGTTGCTTTTACACAAGTCAATTGCTAGGAATTTAAGATCTGATTTCCCCTCTTGAAAGAATAAAAAATTTATTCCCAAGGTTCTCTGTGGTCATGGTATAGCCACTTGGTAAACTCAGTTGAAGATAAATGTGAATTATTCATGAGGAGGCCTTTGCTGGTTCTTTTAAGGCGTCAAACTGCAAAACAACTTTAGTACTTTTTTGTATTTTCCAAATTATCAAAGCATGTAACTTACTAATGATGCAAATCTATGCTAAAATCTATGATGACTATCTATTTATCCAGATTGTTAAAAAAATTAAAAGATTTGGGTAACGAGAATAAATCAAATTTGTAGGAAACAAAATCCTAACGGACATAAACCATTGGTAAACCTTCCTTGTGAATTGAATGATAGAAAGATGGAAACCCACTGAAAATAAATCAGACCATGTCCTGATTCTATATCCAATAGATGCAATTGTTTGGAGAGACATTGTATCAAGATGTGAGATTTTAAAAACCCATAAAAATTATGAAGCCACCAGTATGTGCACACACATGAGATAGATTTATCTTTGAAATAATAGAATTATCTTTCCCAATTATTTGTCACAGCAAGATCGGTGAACAACAGCAAACTCCAATCTAATCAATTGTAGATAAAAAAATAATAAAATCAATTGGCTCTTTGAAATAAATGAACAAGTGAAGACAAATTCCTTAATTCCCATATACAATAGAAATTAACATACTGTGAATGAAGCACCAACTGTATCTTTATTGCATCAAAAATCCAACCTTTTTTTACATTGTTTTGATTACAATATATAGTGCTTCAATCTACAAACTCTTAACCTCAAAATTAGGGCATCAGCAACTCTAAAACAAATAAAACTAAGCTAAAACTAAATCTTGCTAAAGAAAACTACTTTTAAGTTTATGTTAAACAACTTGCATGGATCCTTGATCTATTTGCATTCAATTTACCCTTAAATTTAGGGCCAAATTCACTCCAAAAGTAGAGAAAAAAGAATTGGAGTTCCACCATTTTCAACAGAAGTCTCCCTTTGATATTTAATTTTTCTCTTGGAATCTCCATTTGGAGATTCCTATATGGTGAGTATTGATAGAAGACCTTTAATCATGATAAAACGAGCCCTACTTGTTGCTCAATCTTTTCTGAAACTCAACTTTCATGCAAAAAAATCTCACGTTACAATCGCCCAGAATTGAGACCCTGACCTTTGCTCCAAAAATTGACCAAGGAAAAAATCTACTAAGTATGAAAAATAAAATTTTGGGCCCTCCAAAATTTCAAACTTTTGGAGACCGAAAGCCGAAAAACTAGCCTTTGCAAAATGGCTAAGTGTAGAAAATCATCACTTCCAAAATTTGGCCAAGCATCGAATAAGAAGTCACTTATGAGAGTATTTCTGGATGAGCCTTCCATAACCTCTGCACTATTTCTTGTACTTCCTCATAGTCAACCTCTTTCTCATGCACTTTACTGCGGTGCTCTTCCTACTTTTCCCTAAAGGTGGTTAATTCTAAAGCAAAGAACTTTATTTATTCCTCGTGCTCTACCATTCTCTGCATCTCTTCTTTAAATTAAAAGAGTTAATGAAGATCCTCTTTTGTGCTAACCCCTACTAAGATGCCTTTGAATTGTTGTGTGACCTCTTTGGTCAGGCACAAAACCTAATTTTCTTCATCTTTGTATATTTTCAAGTCAATACCAATGAAGAAATTCTCTATTTTCTCCACCCACATCATGACCCCTTCATGCCTCTATCATATACGATTCAAGAACTTTTCATAGACCTTAACTATATTGACTATACTCTTGATCCATGTGATGAAAATATCTAACTTTGAACCTTCATATACCTTTACTAAAATTTGCAAATTCTACTTGTTGATTAGCTTCAGGTCTCATAGTGCGACCTGCCATTTTGTGAGTTTGGAGTCCAACCCTGTGTCACTCTCCATCATATCTGCCAATCTGGTGGCTTCTACAAGAATAACTCTGAATGGCCTAAAAATTGCCCTAATAACTTTCTCTCCAATTTTCTCATAGTCATTCTTCCAGCCTGTGATTTCTTCCATGAAAGATTGGGTCATGCCTTTCGAAAGTTCCAGAGCAACTTTCTTATCAAGGATGGTTTGTAGTGAGGGTTCAAGGAAATTTGAGTCAATGGGACCCACCATTTTGTGAATGAAATTCTTTAGAGCCTCATTCTACTCAGTTAAGGCCTTGATCTTCTCTTCATCCTTATCCATAAAACCCAAAGCATGTTTCAGTCCTAGAGCCGCCAAAGTTTTACTCCCTTCCCTTGTAGGCTCCCCCAAATCAACTTCTTCAAGAGTGTATTCCTCTGGGATTACCTGATCTTGGGTGACACTGGTGACAGGAACTGATACCTGCACTTTCTAGTGGCCCCTGGTGTCCTGAGTGACATAAGATATTGTCCTTGCCAGCATACTACATTTATTCTGATGGAAGGCTTGGCCTAGGAAAGACATATATGCCTCTTCTCCTTCTTCTTCATCTGTATATACCCTTTTCCTGGTCTAAATTTCTTTAGTAAACCAAGTCAGCTTAGTAAAGGCAATGACTAGCTTGTAAGGGGAAATGTGTAGCATAGGGGCAAAGCTTTTTCTATCTAGGGTTACCCTACCCTCTCATATTTCTCCTTATTCATCTCCTTTCTCTCTTTCACCTTGCTCCTCTTCTTCTTCCCTCTCCTTATCATGTTGTTCTCCCTATTCTTCCCTCTGCACATCTTGTTTTTCTCCCTCTTCCAATGTAGCATCTTGCCCCTTGTCATGTATCTTATCTTCATGCTCTGAGGAGTTGGCTAACATCTCAGCCCTTAAACCTATTATTGATTCCAGTGTTGTTTGTAGAAGGGGGAGTGTCCCTGTTGTAGACACCTAAAATGTGTTAGGTGTTCTCTAATCAAGCGAATCTGCAAATCTTAGCAAATTGCTCTAAATCTCATCAAAATAGATCAAATCAATTCAAATGGACACTTATTAAATCAAATTGGGATAAATCAAATTAAATCAAAGGATTAATTACAATGACATCAAATGATTAAATATAAGTCTAAAGGGATTAATCAAACTATATAATTGATTTTAATCAATTAATTATATAGTTTAAATAAAAAATCAAATCCAACCTATTTCCCTACATTGCTAAATTAATTAATTGATTGAATTAATAAATCCTATTATCTTTCAACATGAATTTGAGGAACCAATGATAATTGAGAAAGAAAAGCACATAGATTACTCTAAATTTGCAATCTCAATCACTCATTTTGAACTTTCAATCCTATTCACTCAAATTTATCTCTTTGTCCCAACCTTTGAGACAAGCATTTAAATTGTCCCCCCATTTGAAACCATTTGAAAGCCTTTCACTCAATCAAGGCTTAATCATGATGAATTAACTCTACCCCCTACACTTGGGAAAATCCTATAAATAAATGTCATTTTGCAAGCATAAACAATCCTAGACATTCATGAGAAATTGTATCCTTATTATAGAGAAATTTAGCAAGATCATAAGCATTTGAGAGCATATTTGAGCATATTTTGAGAAATTGAGATCATAATAGAATGAATTGCATTGCAAATTTGAGAGTTGTGAGCTAGAATAGGCATAATCAAACACAAATTCTCATTCTAGGATTGTCACTAGTAGAGATTAAGGTTGAGAGCTCTATTAGAAAATCTTAGCTAGAGATCCATAGATGTTAAATAATTTATTTGTCAATTCTTAGATTAAATTAGATTATTGTTTCCATAGAATTGGTAGATTGCACCTTTATTTCATGAAGTTATGGTTTATACATACACAAATGGCACCCACCATGGGTCTTGAGCCTCTAATTCTCATTTTATTTTATTTTTGTGTGTTTTTGTTGCATTTTTGTGCTTGTTTTGTATATTGCAAGTCAAATGTCGCATACAAGCCAAAGGATGATGTCTTCTATCAATCAAACGACACCTGCAAATTCCTTCTTTCTTTTTTCTAAATTTTGTCATGCCTATCAGCTGACGAATAATGCCTATGACCGTAAAGTGATGCATGTCATTCAGAAAATACCGCCTACAAGCTTGATCCTACCACCTGTGCACTTTTATTTACCACATTTAATTTTCTTTCTAACACCTAGTATTTTTCTTTTACCACCTTTTATTTGTAAAGTGTCATGTAAAAGAGTGTAAAATAACGCTTACACTAGTGCAAAGTGTCGCATAGCTTACTGCAAACAAACGCCTATAAGCTACAAAATGATGCCTGTTATTTTCTATGTTTTATTGCATGTAGGTCATTAAAATCAGATTATTAACTCTTTGTTATTGTGTTTTATGTAGATGAACAGACACTTGAAGGTGTAGAAACTAAAACTAAGGGTCACAAGGGAGAGAAAAGAGGTAAGACTCTTGAACAAACACTCTAAACAAGTTCATAACGCTAGTATTCTAGAAAGTTTAGAGAAAGAGGAAGTTTTTTATGATCACTATATCAAGATTGTGAATGCATACAAAAAGAAATTTCATTCCCTTAATTGATTTCACATTTTAATTTTCTTAGGAGCATTTTTAAAAATTTGAAAAGAAACTTCATTTGGTTATCAATTGTTTTGGTTTTCTTCACTTTGTTTGGTTGTGTTGGACCAACTTTTTTGGAGGAGATGGAGAGGGAATGATCACCACTAGGTGAGTGAGTAAAAACAAAGCCAAAAACCTCAAAAAAAATAACCTAGCCTTTGCTAGCATCGAAATGAGGTACTTATCTTAACAAGCTTGCTTTCCTTAACTTGTTGAAATTTCATTTATAACTAATCTAATAGGACCACCCTATTATTGTCAAATCCAATCAAAACATTAGGTATATGCTCTCAACTTTTTGAAGTTGATCAAAAAGCCAAAAGTGTAGCATTTGGGTGGTAGAAAGAAAGGGAAGAATTGAACCAAACATTTCAAATTTCTAAGAACCTCCTTGTCAAGAGGTTTAAAATGAACAAACATGTTTGAAGTGCCTGGAACTAAGTAAAGTAATAGGGATATTCTCTTCACTCTTTGACTGAATGAAACTCCCAAACTTGCTTGACAAAGTTCAATTTTTGCTTTCTATATACATGCTAGATAGCTAGATACTTAGAGGGTCTACCTCCCAAGATTTCCCTTACAAGGAAAGTGAGAGGGAATGACCCAAAGTGGGAGACACTCACTTTAGTCGTGACACTATCCAACCCATCTTTAATAAAATGTACTCTTCCTTAATGGGTTGAAGTGACTAATGTTTGTTAAGGATCTTCACTTCCTCGAGTAATACTTCAAGATTGTACAAAATCATACTTTTTTGCATGTGGGAAGCCCTTGAAAGAGGGTGTAACAGACTTTTCATAGTTTAGAATGGAGGTGTTAACTAAAACCATGTTAAGTAGAAATCTACCTTTTAGAGCCATTGTTAAAAAGCCAAGTTTGACTCTAGGTAGATTGTTTGGCAGAAATTCTTGTTCAAGACGTATGAAAACGTCCGAGAACATACACTTAGTGTGTTTTAGGAGTAAAATACAAATTTTATGTGTGTTTTGTGTTTGTATCTTTACTTTCAAGCAATAATTTTATCATATAACTCTGATCACAGACATTATAATTTTAACAACCCTTAAAACTATGAAAACTAAGTGGATCAGCCAAGTGACATGTACAGACAATTAAACAACACCTGCTACAATTTTTGTCATGCATGTAAATGTAAGTCATGCCTACAATAATTTAAACACCACCTAATCCACTAGAAAGTGACGCCTGGAATATTTTAAACACTGCCTAGAAATGGCAAAATGTCACCTGCAAACTGCAGAGTGCCGCAAGCAGAATTTTCAGTTACCACTTACAAAATGTGAAGTCACGCTTACACAGTAGTGAAGTGACACCCAAAAACAAATAAGAAAAAATAGGGGGCATTTCCCAAGGGCTTGGAAAAATCTTGATTACATTTATGAATACCCTTTTGGATCTTTTACATGTTCATAATTTCAGTTTGATCATAATCCCTCATTATTGGAAAAATCACAAAATTGTTAAGGGATTGATCAAATAGGTGATAAAAATCCAAGTTTTTAGTGATTTATGCTCATTTTATCTTTCACTCGATCACACTACATTGAAGCTACCCTATAATCTAACGGTTCTTATCTAAGGTAGGAGGTTCCTTTTCCTAGTGATAATTCTACTTCTTCACAACAACCAACTCAACAACCAAATAAAGAGGTAGAATCAAACATGGCTTTCCCATTCAGAAATATGGATCCCAACCTAATCAAAAATTCCAATAGAGATAACACCAGTAATAATGGAAATGGAGAGGTCAACAATAATGGGGTCGATGGAAGAGGAGCTGACCCTAACAATCAAGGGGTAGAAAACAACAACAGAGGAAATATTGACCCTAATAATGAAGAGGCTACCGAAGAGAAGGTTAATGAAGTGTTTCAAATCCCATTCTTCATGAAACTCATGGAGAAAGTGTTGGAAAGAGATAGAGAAAAATATTTTCTAGACATAGCACAAGCAGGGACTAAACTCCCTCACAATTATGATGTTGATCAATTGAAGCAAAAATAAGACAAAGCTAACCCTATTGACATCATGAACAAGTAGTTTAAATTATTCCAAATGAAGTTGGATACAATGAAACAAATGGGGGCTCCTAAAACCTTCTCGATTGAAGCATTGTATCCATTTCCATTTGATAAAACATTAATTATGGTTCCATTCCCTAGCAATGTTATTTTTCCTAAGTATGATAAGTATAAAGGAGCATCTGATCCTCAAGATAATCTAAGTGAGTTTTATGCATTGAGCTTGGAGTTCATGCATGACACAACATATTTAATGAGGTTATTCCCAAGAAGTTTTGGATGTATGGCAATGGAGTGGTTTTCCAAGTTACCCACCGGCATCCATACTTTTGAAGAATTGGCCTCCAAGTTCATAACTCATTACTCTTCTAATATCAAACATGAGGTTATAATGATTAATTTATGCAATACCAAACAACATGAGGGGGAATGATTCCTACTTTTCCTACAAATTTGCAGAGTGGTATTTGCTAGATACCCTCGAAGTGTGCCCAAAAAGGAGAAGATGAATATCTTTATTAATATCTTGAACAATGAAATGAATTATCGGTTAAGGTTACAATTCCCTAGGTCTTTCCAAGACCTAATCGATAATGGAGTTACTGTGGAGGAGGTATTAGTCAAAAGTAGATAACTCAAACTTTACAAGGATAATAAGAATGCTAACAACAATACCTCCAACAACAATCAAAATAGGGCTCCTAACAATAACCGATTTTGGATGAGAAAAAATAACAAAGGTGTGATTAATGATGGAGTTGTAGAAGAAAATAATTTTAAGGCCACTCCATTTACTCTCACAAGAATATCTACTCAAGTTAATAATGAAAGTCAAGCACCCAAAGTTCCTTTCAACAATAACAACAATAATAACAACTTTGGGAACAATCAAGAGGCCAATAAGCCTAAACCCTTCTTTGCTCCATCTCCTAGAAGGAAGTTCATGCCCTTAGGTGAACCACTTGAAAATCCATTGAGAAACCTTATTAATAATAATATTATTGACTTACTTAGGGCTCAACCCTATGAACCACAAGTGAAGCCTACTTGGTGGAGTGAGTCCAATCATTGTGAATATCATGAAAATTTAGGACACAAAACAAATGACTGCATGCGCCTAAGACATGTGGTGAAAGATCTAATTGGTAATGGTGTGATTAAAGTGTAAGGGCCCCAAAACAATAAGGATCCTACAACCTTTAAAACACCTTTCTTTAATCATGAGAAAGGTGAGTCTTCAAATTTGAACAACCATGGAAACAATTCTAAAGGTAACAACAATGTTAATTTTTCTCATCACTATGACAATACTATCAATACCTTATCCGGACATGAGAATGTTGTTAATGTTGTGGTGATAAAGGAACAACATAAAAAGGAGACTTCTGATGCTATCACTAGGGGGCAAGAAGCAAGGATTACCCTACAAGGTGGTGCTCCTAAACCTATTGGTCCTACGCAATAAACTATTCTGGCTAAACAAATATCTACCACAAAAAAATTCTTATAGTTTGGTTGATCAATTGCAAAAGACTCCAGCACAAATTTATATTTTTGAGTTATTAAAACTTTCTCCTAATCACAAGGAGATCTTGGAAAAAGAACTTGTCGAAACTAATGTTCCTATAAACTTGGAGGAAGATAAATTTCAAAAAATGGTAGCACATCTTGTTGCACCACATTGCCTTTCATTTTTAGAACAAGATGATATGTCCATTACTCATCCTCAAAATTTTACCTTGCATATAGAAGTCTTAATCCAAAGGAATAAGGTCAAGAGAGTCCTCATTGATGGAGGAGCTGGTCTCAACATTTGCACCTTGAACCTTGTCAAATCTTTAGGGTTATCTAAATCATCTATTGATCCTAAAAAGAAAATCACCATAAAGGCTTATGATGAGGAGGAAAGATCTTCGAAAGGAATGATAGTTCTACCCATTCAATTTGTTCCTATCAAGAAAGACACCATTTGTCAAGTTCTTGACATGAAATTAACTTATAATATTTTATTGGGAAGCTCATGGATTCAAGAGATGCAAGAGATGCCTTCAACCGATCATCAATGTATTAAATATCCACACATGGGTGAAGAAATAACTATTGGAGGAGATTCTAATCCCTTTTGATATTGCAATACAATGAAAACTCTTCATGAGCTATTTATTCCACATAATAGGGAAGGAATCATTCCTAGTGTCATCATTGAAGAAACTAAAGAGGAAGGTCCTAAGTTGACATCAAATGCTACATCTACTTCAAATCATAATCAAACTAACTCACCTACATCAACAAAGGGAAAGGAGAAAGTTAGTTATGAGGGTCAAGGTTCCAATGAAAATTTAGTCAAAGATTCTACACCAAAGGTGAAAATTTTGAGACCTTCTAAGGATGAGAGAGAAAAAACTAGAAAGGAAAACTATCAAAAGATGAGTGATATGATGCATAAGTTTGAAAAGCAATGTAGAATCAATTCCAAAGGAATAGGGGAATATTTTGTTTCCCTATTTGATTTACCAACTTCCCCAAAGACACATGGGAAACCTTAAAGTGATAATCAACCTCAAAAATACAACTCTCATTTTTTTAGAGAGAGTGATAAATCATCCCTAGAAAAGGAGGATAATGAAGTTTTACAATGGCTCTACAAAGAGGAGGATACTTCAAAGAATCTTGTTGAAAGAGTGCAACATATCAATATCCAAACTAATCAATATGGAAAGGGATTTCAAATAATAAGTAAGATGGGATACAAGGGAAGAGGACCTTTAGGAATTAGGAATAGAGGGTTTCTAGAACCTATTGAACCTCCTTAGAGGTCAAGGATGAGAAATCAAGAATAGGGTATCAAGAAAAAGGAGAAATTTTAAGCCTTGTGCATGATTTTCATGAGCATGTACACATATTAGAATCTAAGAGTGAGGATGATTCTGAAGAATATGAGTGGGATACCCTATTTGAAGACTCTTGTCATGACAAAGAGGTAGATGTTATTCATACCTATGCTACCATTCCTAATGCAAAAAGTCAAGATAATGAAAATCAAGGTTCAAATTCTACACAAGCGTCAAATGAGCCTCAAGAATCCAATGTAGGACAAGAATATAGTTGAAACCAATGGATAGGTGAACGTTGTGTACCTTCATGGGGGGTGATTCAAACATTATATTTAATCCACATACATTCTTTCCCATGGAAATCCATGAGGATTCTAGTGAAGAAAATTTTGATCCTACTTCCATGGAACACCTCGAGAAAGCATATGTTATTGAACTAAGCGATACAATGTATGAACCCTCAAACAAAGCCATGTACTTGAACCCTTAAAATGGAAACTTTTCTAATGATTCCTGGACCCTTATTCATCCCGAACTCATTGATTGAGACTTAACCGAACCTAATGACCTACTATATTTTCCCAATGACAATGTTATGGCTCAATACCATATGTAGTATGAGGAAAATATTCAACCTGCAATCACTCACAAACATGAAATCATTAGTGGGTTAGCATATGAAACTCAAGTGAAATGAAAGCAAGCAAGAAAACATAAAAAGTATCCTCATATCATCGGATAGAGAGAAAACAAGTTGCACCCAAGAAGCTTGTTTGATTTTCTCTCTTATGGGAATGTGAATGTGCTCTCTCAAACACAAATGCTATGGATCCCCAAGTGGATAGATTATGATCAATGCAAGATTGACAAACAAGAAGAAAGATTCAAGAGCTAGTATGAAGAACTAGTCTCAAATCTTCTTCAAGATGATGATATTCTAAGCTAGTTATGAACATGATATGCATATATTA
>MU223781.1:1788115-1803918 GCA_018584345.1 Thuja plicata | reverse complement strand
GAAATCTATAGCTATGAACTTCTAAAAGAAAAATAACATGATAACAATGCAATATTGAGAGATGAAAATATGAGAGGAGAAGGCCTCTATTTATAGAGTTTTTGGAGAGAGGAAGAGGCTTGGATGAGGTGGCACCTATGTGACATCCACATAAGAGCCACATAGGAGACACGTAGACTTGAAAAGATGGCCAATTTTGAGTCAAAATTGGCATTTAATATTGAGTAGCTCAATATTTCAAAAGGGCAGACAAAATTGTAAGAAGGAATTAAGAGGGATGGGTGCCCATTTTGGAGAGAATTTCCCCATGTGTGTGAGCATTCCATTAGCCTTAAAAAGGTTAGGAATCACCCTTTAAGTATAATTAAAGGGCAGTTAGGTAGGGAAACATGTTTAGAGGGTGAGGTGATGGGAGTAGAGTAGGAATAGGGTAGGCTTTAGGGTAGGATTAATAGGTTCCTAGCTAGGTTTTTAGGGTATTATTCAAATCAAATTTGAATAAATTATGGTCTAGAAGAATTAGGAAAATGGAGGATTTAATAAATATAAATTTATTAAAAGGGGAATTTCATTAGACAAATGTATTTAAATGAAATACATTAGAATAGTATTTAAACTATTGATAAATGAAACTATTTAATTGATTGAATTAAATAGTTAGAGGAATAAGAGGGAAAGTAATATTAATAATAATATTAATATTTTTGGATGTCTACACCTTAATGCAGTGGAGCCATCTTCCACAAAAAAATTCAATCCGAACATGATGATAGAGGCAGGGGTCCAATCTCTTAATCCATAAGATAAAAGAAAAAAAGTAAAAAAAAATAAAAAGGTCTAGTGGTGAAAACCACCATGTGGCAGTACTAGACCCTTAAAAAGTAAAAATAACAGATGTTTCTAAAGGTCAAATCCCAACTGTGACACCTAAGGAAGAGAGATTGGATACCATACCTGAACATGAAGACAAGAGACCTCCTATCCTCATTGAGCCAAAAGAAAAGGTCAAAATTGGAACCGAATTGGAACCTAAGTTTATTCACTTAGCAGCACCATTAACTCCATCAGAAAGGAAGGATTTCATCAAATTCTTTCAAGAAAAGAAAATTAAATTTGCGTGATCATATGCAGACATGCCAGGATTGGATCCAAGTTTCATAATTCACCACCTTAATGTAAGACCCGACGTCAAACTTGTGAAGAAAAAGTTGAGAAAAATGCATACCCATGTAGCTCTATTGGTCAAAGAAAAGTTGGAAAAATTACTAAAGGTTGGCTTCATAAGAGTAATAGCTTATGCAAAATGGATCTCCAATATTGTACCTATTACTAAACATGACAAGTCCATTTGAATATACACAGATTTTTGAGACCTTAATCTTTCTTTCCCTAAGGATAATTTTCCATTACCTAGCATTGATGTTATAGTGGATTTGACAGTAGGACATTCTATGTTTTCATTAATGGATGGATTTAGTAGCTACAATCATATTTGAATTACACCTGAGGATCAAGAAAAGACCGCTTTTGCGTTCCCTTGGGGTACTTTTTGTTGTAATGTTATTCTCTTCGGCCTCAAAAATGCCAGAGCCACTTACCAAAGAGCAATGGCAACTATCTTCCATGACATGATGCATACTTTCCTAGAAGAATATGTGGATGATATCTTAGAAAAGTCACATCAAAGAAAAGATCATCTCCGTAGCTTAGAAAATATTTTCACAAGGTTGGAGCAATTTAAAGTAAGATTAAATCCAAAGAAATGTGCATTTGGTGTTCAATTCAGAAAGCTATTGGGATACATAGTTTCAGAAAAAGGGATAGAAGTAGATCCGAAAAAAGTGCAAGCAATAATGGAAATAGAAACTCCCAAAAACATTAGTCAAATGAGGTCACTCCAAGGCAGACTTCAATCTATTAGGAGGTTCATTTCTCAATTAGAGGAAAAGTGCCACTCTTTTACAAGATTGTTACATAAGGATACCATTTTTACATGGGATAATGAATGTGAACAAGCCATTGGCTTATTGAAGACATACTTGGTAAATCCACCCATTTTGATGGCTCCCATCAAAGGAAAACCATTACTAGTATATAGTTCAGCAATGGAGAGATCTTTAGGGGTTTTATTGGCACAAGAGGATGATGAAGGAAAAGAAAGAGTTATTTACTACTTAAGTAGAACCTTGATCAAGTATGAGTTGAACTATAACTTCATTGAAAGAGATTTTCTAGAAATATTTTTTTCCTCACAAAAACTAAGACATTACATGTTGATGCACAAAGTGAAGTTGATTGCAAAGATTGATCCATTAAATTATTTTCTTATCAAAACAACCCTAATAGGAAGAATTTCTAAATGGGTGATGGTACATAGTGAATTCAATATTAAGTATGTGGACCAAAAATATATCAAGGGCCAAGTCATAGTTGATCAATTGGCTGAAAATCCTTTAGTTTCTACTCATCCTATTCAAGTTGAATTTCCAGATGCAGAGATAGTCAATGTGATAACTAAAGCATAGAAATTATATTTCGATGGATCCTACACTCAGAATGGTTCAAGAGCCAGAATTATATTGATTACACCTCAAGGATACACCATTCCTAAGTCTTATAAACTATTGTTCCCCTACACAAATAATATTGCAGAGTATGAAGCTTTAGTCATAGGCATTAAAATGGCTTTAGAATGGAATGTCACAGAAGTGCAAGTTTATGGGGATTCCCAATTGGTCATCAATCAAATCAATAATGAATATCAAACTAAGGATGACAAAATCGATCCCATATAAAAGTATGGTATTACTAGAAGAAATAATTTTCCTTGATTACATTTGAGCAAATTTTGAGAGACAAGAATAGAGCTGCAGATGCTATGGCTACTTTGGCTTCTTTACTCCAAATGCCTGATCAAAATGCGAGGTATAAATTCTTGGTGGAAGAGTTGGTGAAACCATCTTTTGACCTACTTGAAACCCAAATCATTGGCCTTATAAATGGAAATGAATCACCTTGGTACGGACCTATTTATACCTATTTCAAAGACCAAGTTTTATCTTTAAACCAAACTCATGCCCAAAAATGACATTTTATACGCCAAGCAGCTCATTACACTATCCTATCAGACACATTGTATCAGAAAGGTCTTGACAGAATGCTTCTTAGGTGTTTAGAGGATAAGGAATCAAAGTTATCTTTAAAAGAAGCTCATGAGGGTATTTGTGGGTCACATTCAAGTGGGTTGAATTTAGCCAAGAAAATCCTTCGTATGGGGTATTTTTGGAAAACCTTAGAAAAAATGCTTGTCACTTTGTTAAAGTGTGTTAAAAATGCCAATACCATGGAAACATGATCCATGTACCTACACAAGAGTTACACCCATTTATCACACCATGATCATTTTACCAATGGGGTTTTGATCTCATTGGAATGATTTACCCACCTTCTTCCAATGGTCACAAATACATCATCACGGCAACAGAATATTTTACCAAATGGGTGGAGGTCGTACCTTTGACAACTGCAACAGGAAAATAAATATCTATGTTTATTCTTAATCACATCATTTGTAGATATGGTATTCCTCATGTTATCATCACAGATCATGGGAAGCAATTCAAGAACAAATATGTGGACTAACTATGTGAAACCTTCCATATAACACACCATTCTTCTTCCATTTACTATCCTCAAGGTAATGGACAAGCCAGAGCTACAAATAAGAATATCCTCAAAATCTTGAAAATATCGATTGATAAATCAGGAAAAGATTGGCACATCCCAATAAACTGGGCATTGTGGGCCTACAGAACTAGAATTCAAACACCAATAGGAGCTACACCATTTTCCTTGGTTTATGGGACAGAAGTTGTTCTATCTTTGGAGGTTGAAATACCATCCTTAAGAGTTTCATTACATGGAATAATTACTGATGAGGATTATAGGGTCACTCGACTTCAACAATTGGAATTATTGGAGGAACATCAAACACAAGCTTATGAGCATTTGAAATTGTATCAAAATAGAATCTCAAGGAATTACAACAAGCATATCAAACCTAGAACCTTTCAAGTGGGAGACTTAGTATTAAGATAAAACCCTAAAAATCAAGCAGATAGAGAAAAGAAAGGAAAATGGGAGGCAAATTGGCTTGGACCTTTTGTAATTACTTCCTCTTTTGGAATAGGGACCTACAAGCTAGTTGATTGTGAGGGTGATGAATTACAAGAGCCTATTAACAACATCCATTTAAAGAGGTTTCATACCCGATCAAATGAAAGAGTATAGGAAGAAGGAGTATCAGATGATTGTGTATCTGATGAATTCAGCATCATTCTTTGTACATGAGAAAATTTCAAAATCCAAAAACATGAGAAAAGCTCAAAATCTAAAAAAATGAGAAAGATCAAAAGTTCAAAAACAATGGAAAAATAGAAAAGCACGAAAAGGAGAAAATTGAGCATGAAGAAAGCAAAAACATTCAAAAATCAAAAAAAGGTTGTCTTGGTGAAAACCTAGCAAATAGGCACCTTAATGATATCAAAAAAATTAGAAAAATTTAAAAAAAAAATTAAAAAATTAGTAATAATAATAATAATAATAATTGAAAAAGAGAAAAGTTCCTTGGTGAAAACCTAGCAATAGGCGCCTTGGTAGCCAAAAAAAAGCAAAAAAAGATTTTAAAAAAAAGTAATAAACCTCAAAAGGTGAAAACCTAGAAATCAGGCACTTTTTGATCCCTTAGGTCTTTCCGAGTTGCATTTGTACATATTTCCTTTTCATCATCTCATTTGTATATCCTCATTGCGTCTGTGATTTGTGCATAGTCATAATAAAATCTTTGAGCTGTATTGTCACATACTAGGTTTCATTTGCCCAAGATTCACAGGGTCTCATTTATCACTTGGGGGAAAAAGCATTGGTTTTGATACCAAAAGATTCAATCAGTGCTACTTTTGGTCACATATCAGAGGAGATTTTTAGAACTTTAGAGGAGAGATATTGTTGAACCTTTGATGGATATCATTGTTCAAATCAAGCATTTGATCTTGTAACTTGATCCGTGAACTTCATGACTTTATTATTAGGATTAAAATTTGACAAAACCTAAATGATCAGAATGTTTGGAAATTCTATTGAAAATCTTGATACAATACAAAACACTTGAAGTTTTTGATGATATTCATTTTATTTTGTCATGCCTTTTTAGCTAATTGATAATGTTTTGACTAGATTGACGATGATGAAGACTTGATATTTTCTTGACTTTGAGTGACTGTTTTGAAGAAGATCCACCAACTTGTGTGAATTCATCTAAGGACATGGTCATCAAAGAACCATAGGGGAATTTCATATAGGAAGGAGGGTTAACATTTGTTTTTTTATGCAAATGGATACCTTGGCTATTTAGATCTTCCATATCTTAATACCAAAATCCACTTGCAACATTGAATCCGATGAAACCGGTATTCATACTTCCATAGTTGATTATTCAACTAGTTAGGGTTGTACTAGTTTCCCTATGGTTACCAAAGCTATGAAAGCGGTATTTATATCATCATGATTTGGTCATTGATGATTGTACTTGCTCCTAGTTCCACAATGCTCAATGATGAAAATATTATCTATTACATTTCTTTCACAAAAAGCTAGTGATAGTTAGTTGCATTGCATTGCATTTTCATGTTAGATTAATTGCATATTTAAAAGATTTTCCAAGTTCAAGGGGGTTAATCAATTTTTGGGGGTTCAATTTCAATTATCTTGTTTCAAATCAATAATTTGAGATTCTCTTTTGTATACATTAATCATTATTCATTATCTTTTATATCAAAAGACAAAAGAAAAGTATAAAAGAATTAATCATTATCCATGTTGCATCCATTTAAAAATCCATGTCATATAAGTTGCATACATCAAAAATCAAAATGTTGGTTGCATTCATTTTACCATTACATTCATCATAAAATCAAAAAACATATAGTAGTAGTTTCATAATCATTTGCATCCATCTATATATGTCATATATAAGATAACTGCATCCATAGCATATAAAAGTAAATGCATCATAAAAATTATATAGTTCTGCATATAAAGAAAACAACATCGTACTAACATCATGAGAATCAAAGAGAATCATCAATAAATGTCCATCAAAATATCCATAATTATCTTTATATCAAGATACATCAACAAAAATGGTACATCATCAAAGTCCTGATCAAATCATACATATGGTACATCAATACATATCCCAAAGATCAATATCAAATTTATCTCCAATCAAGACCCACTAGGTGCACCTGATCCATCACCAGTCCCAGCACCTGATCTATCTCTTCTACATATATCTCCTGGCCCATCTAGACCCATGTCTGATCTATTTGTGGTCCTAGGAGGAACCTGACTGCTAGATGCACCCTGGCTCATCTGCTCCATCTTGCTCATAAAAGTCTGCAGCATAGCACTAATGTGAGCCACCTGAGCTCACATAGCTGATAAACCTGTCTGTAGGCTTTGGATATCCTTCTCCACTCTGCTAGGTGGAGGCGGTTGTACTAGACCTGTGGGATCTACACTAACCTATGGATATATGATAGGAACCTGATGTGGTACTTATTGTGCCTAAAACTGAACCTATCCCTCTGTCTCTGATGTCCACATGTTGCAGTTTGTATGGGAGGAACCACCTATCTATGTCTAGGAACATACCCACCACCCCTAGCTCTGACATGCCCACCCCACATTTGAGGTCCCATCTGTCCTCTACCTAAATCTCTAGGAGATCTAGGTACCCTAGGAGCTCTCAAAACTCTAGCAGCCTACTGTACTCATTGTACTCTCCAACAACCTCCACCTCCACCACCATCTCCTCCATCATCATCATCAGATGTCTACATCAGGGATAGGCTCTGTCAGATCTATTTATCTCATAAATCTATGTCTAGAAAACCACTCCTTGTACTCTGCAGACATCCCTACATCAGTCACATGGTCTAATATGTCCCATCGAATAAAAGCTAATCTGTCAATCTCAGTACAAGAAAAATCATAGTCAATCTGAGCTCCCCACATGGACCTCTCTATCTATACTTGTGCATAATGTGTGTGAATTAATACTCCTTCATGGAATTGATTTATTTAACTACAATTCTATGGAAGAATAATGAAATTTAAACTAAATAATTTCAATCAAATTACTAAACATTCCATGGATCTCTAACTAGTATGCTAATAGAGCTCTCAGCCTTAATCTCTATCAATAACAATCCTAGAATGAGAAATTGATAAATAAATGCCTAATCTAGTTCAATTCTCTCAAAGATGATATAAAAATAGAACTCAAATTCTCATAATATGCTCTCAAATGCTCAAGATATTGCTCAATTTCTCTCAAATTGCCTATAGTAATGATGCTACGCATTCGAATTTTCTAGCATATGATTATGCTTGAAAATGGCTTGTATTTATAGTAAATTCCCAAGGGTAGGGGGTAGAGTGAATTGATCATGATTAAGCCTTGGTTAGGTAAAAGGCTTTGAGGTGGTTTCAAATAGGGGAACAATTTAAATAGTTGTCTCAAAGGTTGATACAAAGGGACAAAAATGAGTGGTTGAGATTCAATTCTGAAAATGAGTGATTGAGATTCAAATTTAGGAGTGATCCATGTGCTTTGTGTTCTCAATTCCCATTGGTTGCTCAAATTCATGTTGAAATATATTAGTATTTATTTAATTCGATCAATTAATTAAATTATCCATGTAGGGGAATAGGTTCAATTTGATTTTTGATTTAAAACTATACAATTAATTGATTAAAATCAATTATATAATTTGATTGATCCTTTTGGGCTTATATTTAATTATTTGATGTCATTATTAATTAATCCTATGATTTAACTTGATTTTGTCCACTTTGATTAATAAATATCCATTTGAATTGATTTTGATCCATTTTGAAGCATTTGGCTAAGATTTGTAGATTTTGATGATTCTAGGACACCTTCCCAGTTTTAGGTGTCTACAAATTCCCCTTTTGAATTGATGTGCAAAGCGCATTGATTCAAAGAAAATTGCATGTCCTGATCACTGATTCGATACTGATTGATTGATTGATACCAAACTGATCTGATTTGATAACCAGATTCACCACTGATTTGATTTGATGCAGAATGCCCCACTGATAAAAGTTTGAAATTTTAATGCCTCAGATTTGATATAAAATGTGATACAAAATCTTGATTTGATGATTGGATGATATATGCCCCCTTAGAAATGAAATAATTTTGATGTCCAGATGCAAAATATGATGAAATTGATGTAAAAAGTAGATCCAAATGCTTTCATTCCTAAAAACATTAATAATAATGATGATAAAATCACCATATGCCCCAATTTGCAGAACATATAGATTTAGGTCACATTGGGTAAAAAAATCTCACCAAAATTAGGTCAAAATATCTTAAATAGGTTGAAAAACCCAAATTTACTATTCATTTTCACTTTTGACTATTGATATTTTGCTCTGATCCTTCTGTGATTGATAGCAATGGTGATTCCTATTTGAGAGCATCGGTTCAAGAGAGCGCATCGGTATCAGAGACCTCTTGACTACGGACCTCTGGTGAGTGATTTGAACCTTCCTAGTGCATTTATTTCTCTTTTTTATCGCATTAATTGCAAATTTTGATGTATTTTAGATTAGATTTAGCAAAATGCCGCGTAGGAACGTTTGAATGACACTTAGGGTTGTTAAATGTCACTTCCACGCAGTTAAATAACACGTAGGAAGTGTTCAATGACACGTAGTAGTTAGGTTAAATTTTTCATCCCATGGTTTTAATGACGTGTAGGAAACCCTTTGCGAAATTAAGTTTTAAATGTCGCCTAGGAAAGTTTAAATGTTGCCTAGGACGTTCAAATGTCGCGTATACTGTAAAGTAACACCTCCAAAAATTGTAATGATCCATATGATATTTTCAATGACGCGTAGCGTGAAACAACATGTACACTTAATCAAGTGATGCCTATAAAGATGTTTGATGAAAACCTGATTTTAGATAGAACAACTTGTCTTTGATTGATTGTTTAGATTACCAATTTGATTTCCAAGCTAGAAAGATGTGATTCCATGATGTTACTTAGTGTTGAGGATATTAGAATAATCATACCAGTGAATGTTTGATGTGTCAATTAGATTGATTAAAAGATATTATCAAATTGATCCCTTCTCAAGATCTAGAGGTTAGGAACAATAGGTTGATGAGATCAAAAAGAGCAAAGATAGATTTAATATGTTTGATTGACTTGGAATGGTCCGCCAATAGAAATATACTAATATAATTCACTTTGTTTGCAAAATGCAGGCACAATACCATAAGTTATACATATGGAATGTAGCGTCTTGGGTGTTTGATCTAGTTGATGAGCTAAGCTTTCCAGAGAGATGTACTATCAAGACATATGGGCTCAGATTCCTTCTTGATCTCCCTCAGTTTCAGCTGAACCAAGGTTTATTGACAGTTATTGCGGAGTGTTGGCACTCTGACCATAATACCTTCCATCTACCCCTCGGCATCATGACTATCATGCTAGAGGATGTATACAGGTTGTTGAGGATCCGACTCATGGAGAGAAGATTTATTAAGATCAGGTCTATGATGTTAGCACATGTAGACAAGTGTTTATAGATGACACCATTGATGATGACAGCATTACATAGGCACAGTTCACTTCTTTTCCTACTTTTCTAGCCTTGTTAGCAGCAATGATTGGAGGATTACTCTTACCAGATAAGAGAGGTCTGATGACATTAAGTTTTTCCATTAGTATTGCAAAGGAAAAATAGAGAAGAGATCATCAGTATAGGCATACCCGGCAGATAGCATATTGTCTTACCTGACAAGATGACAATGCTTGTAATAAAAATGCTAAGTATAAAATTACCTAACAAACACTGACAAGTGTTGAACTGACAAAACAGTTTTCAGAACATCGTCGATGAATCCAAAGATCACTAAACTGACAAAGCAAAAAGGACATCACTGATGGTACAGTTTTGAGAACATAACCAACAGAGAAGAAAAGGCAAGGAACCTGACGAACAGTTCAATACAAGGACACCGACAGAGCAGAAGCCCAACAAAGAAAAGAATGAAAGAAACTCGACAGACTGATAGAGCAGCCCGACCATCAAAACCAACAGTCAGTTACAAAACCCACAAATAGTGGATCTGACTTTCCACGTCAAATAAAACATTGTAATTCTATTTATAGAGTTTTAATTTGTTTTAAATCATTACTTGAGGGTCAAGCAAGTATATTGTAAATGTTTTAAAGCATCCTAACAAATCTAAAACATAACTAACTAAGGATCAAGGTTAAGTTGTATACCTTGGATCTAGAATTAACTTGTAAAGCGTAAATCAAGAATGGACCTAGAAACTAGTATATATAGATGTTCAATCATTTTTAATAGAGAGAGTTGGAAAATTATTGTAGCCATGAAGAGCATCTAAGAAGAAAAAGTAAATTCATGCAAAGTTCAGAAATAGATCATATCAGTTCTCAAGAACACAGACAAGGCTACCGACGAGCAGAGACAAGGTATCATTCAATCACTCAAGGTGATTACATATACATTGTAAGATTTATAGGATCTATTATCAGCAATTAGAGATTGCATATACTATCAGATCAATATTTATAATGTAGTTTCATTCTAACAAGTGCATCACATCAGAAATCCTTTAGTAGAAGGTGAACTTAACAGTTCTTGACAAATCTCGTAACAGAGTGCACACTTAACGATGTTTCTAAAGCTTCAAATGAAGTAGATCCTAATAGGTCTCCACTCTAATACTCCTAACAGGGTAGATCATCAGAAGTGATGAAATTGTAATCCTTAACTGGATCCCTTCTTATCTACAGATAGTGAAGTTTTGTGGGTGACATCCCCACCACAGTTTTTACTTCCTAATAGGAGTTTTCTGCGATATCATATCATGTGTTATGTGTTATTTACTTTCATGTATGTTTCTTGAATGTTTACACATGTAAATAACTTATGTTATGATTTCACATACATAAAGAAAGATGAACAGATAGATAGGTGAATGTACAAATCTGATGACACAAAAGTTAATGGGCTAACACCATAAAAGTTTTAGAGGCACTGATTTACCCCTCCCCTCTCAGTACATCATTCTAGTAATTCCAACAATTGGTATCAGAGCTAAGTCTCTTTCTTGTAAAGCTTAAAGTCTTAAGAGAAAAGATAAAGACAATGGAAAAGTACAAACTGGACAAGACTATTGAGAATGAGCAGTTACAAATTCAGATTTACTGAGCAGTACAAAGAGGCAAGAGTAAGCATGAGAAAGTTGGTTGATGAAATAAATATTATGGCAACTAGGCTTAATGAAAAATATTATCAAGAAGAGGAGATCCCAAATTACTTCAACTCGGCTGAATCAATGACAAGCAAAGCATTAGACACATCAGTAGAAGAGATCACAATTCTACAAGAGGTCAATCTACATCTAACAGAGAAAATCATGATGCTGAAAATCAGTCAAGAGACTCAGATGGTAAAAATGATTGATGTTGTGAATGATTCAAGAAAAGATGAATCAGAGAGAACATTGGCTATTGATGATAAAAAAAAAATCTCTGAGAAGCTATAAGAAAAAGAATCAGAGATTCAAAGACTTATTGATCACCACCATGAGATTACCAATCAAATTATTCTTATGAGTCAAGAGGCAAATAGATTAAATACTGGACTCATTGAAAGAATACAGATCATCGGTGAGCTAAGAGAAGAGAATGAAAAAATAAAGCATGAAGTCAGAATTCAAAATCAGCACAATGAATTAATCAAGAAAGTTGAAGATAGCAATAAAAGAATGGATGATTTTCTTGAGGGACAAAGAAGAGTCAACAAATAAACACATGGTATAGCGTACACCGACAATGGAGAATCATCTAATCAATTAGATCAAAGGAATGTCTATGCAACCCCAAGAATCAAGAAGTTGTCATGCAATCACTATGCAAAACTAGGCCACACCTCAAACATTTGCAAAAACAAAATGAAAGGTATTCCTCAATCACAATCTACTTTCATTGGTAATTGTTATAAATGTCACAAGAAAGGACATAAGGCACATGAATGCAAATCCAAGGTGACAAATACAAAGAAGGAAACCTACATGGACAAATACTGTTCTACCTACAAAATGAATGGACATACACATCAGGAGTGTTGGAAAAAGAATAAGAAAGCATGGACACCAAAAGAACCTGATAATGGCTATAAACCAACAAGAATCGGTAACTCATATGTTTGGGAATATAACACATGGGTAGACTACACAACATGTGGAAGGTATGGTCATATTTCTGCCAATTGTATGATAAAATGGACTAGAAGATCAAGAGGATGGACCAATCCAAGTATGGCATGTTTAAATTGTCATAAGGTTGGACATGTGATAAAATATTGCCAAGACTGACTGATAGAAACAAGCACTTATCCCAATGGAAACACCATTGATGACATCAAGAAGATGAGAAACAAGATATGGATAAAAGCTATAAACACTAAAGGTGCTGGAATAAGCAATGCAAATGATGACACCCCATCCAATGGATCTGGTGGCATAACAATTCCCAACTAAGTTGCACAAGTAAGAATGGAACTGCATTATGACAAGTTATATTATGCATCGGTTCTATTACACATTGAGTATATTGACAAAATTAGCATTATTGAAGATGCACTATATTGTTACTTGTAATGTTATTGAAAAAAAATTTCATCGATTAAAGGGTACAAATAAGCATCGGTGAGCACACACAAAAAAGTTGACACTACTTACCGAAATGTATCAAGCATTACACAAAATCCAAGTCGCTAAGTGTAACCGATAGACATCGGTGATCTTTGAGCCGACAGAAGTTGTCATCGCCATCTTACCGACAATCATCAGTGAAATCACCAAAGCTACTAGCTACCCTGAAACTTTGTGCTTACACCATCAATGTTATTTATGCCTCAACCGATGAACTCAGTCTTTGTACACCGACGAGTTGTTGGGTATTAATGACAACTTAGGGCACAAAAGTTATAAAAGTGTGACGGAAGAACTCATTTTACACCCACAATTTTTTAGCAATGAAGCAGAGCTAAGCAGAGTGATTGGAGAATAGATTGAAGTGCGACCTCAGCAAGATTCAAACATGACTCAAAAGATTCATGAGCCATCACATAGATTCAGTAAGTACCTACAGTCACCAACCACACTGTGTCCAATTACATAAAGCCCTAAATTTCAAAACTCGATGGAATCTAGATCAAGAATAGAAAAAATGAAAGAGGATAAGAAGAAAATGATTAATCTTATTAGCAATAGTACTTGTGTTGAACTGAGATACAAGTTACACCCATAAATTGCATCACAACCTAATGATTCTGGAGCTTTCTCTAGAATCCCACCTCGGGTTTTACTGGTAGAGGACGTAAGGTCCTACATACATTGCAAGATCTCAGAAATAGGAGATCTAGACCTAGATAACTCCTATAAGGCACTATGTGATGACATTGGAAACCTAAAAGAAGAACACAAGCATCTGGACATGAAAGGTTTGAAAAATGCATTACACTTTCCTAGGGTTTTTAAGTCTGAATGGATACAGATAGTTCTCAGCAGGATGCATAACCAAACATTATGGCTTGATGAGCCTAAATGGATAACAAAGGATTTTATTCATGCGGTTACTGGATACCCCACAACCAACAAGCCAAATGCTCACAAACACCCATCCAGAAAGGAATTTGAAAAGTTGACAAGTGCAAAATCAGACAACAGAGGTCTCAAGGTTAACAGAATCACCGACAAGGAACTTAAGTTTGGTGCATGTGTGGTAGGATATAAAATATTTTAGGCCAGCAGAATGAATAGCATAGAAAGCATTGTTGTGAGCACAGCCTAAAAGATCATCAAAGAAGGAAAGAAGATGGATCTTTCAAAAATATTGTTACATCAACTTATAGAGAACATGCACGCTATAAGGGCATCAAGGACAAACACTTGTAAGTTTGGTTCTCTCATTATGTGCATATTCTTTTACTTCAAAGAATACTTTCCCTCAATAGGAAAAGTAGTATGGGACATAAGTAAACTAGTCACCATACAGATATGTGAGCACATAGAGTCATTAGGTACAAATTTTGATGACCTAATGAATGAATATTTCAAAGGATATAAAGAAAAAATGCAACCAAGAACTAGGATACCAGAGAGTTTGATAGAAGAATACAAAGATAATATATGTTCTATGGTAGATATTGATTTTACTTATATCAAACCAGTAGTACCTAGAAAATCATGGCTATCACCACTAGATTATGAAATCCAAACAAAGCAAGCTACAAAATGCATTAAGGCAATATTGAATGAACCATTGGACAGCAAGCAAACAAGATTTGGCACTTGTGAAGAATCCAAATTGAAAAGAAAATCAAATCAGATCTTATTGTTAAGAAAGTTGTAAACAAGAACAAAATGGTCAAAAATTTAATGAAGAAATTGGTAGTTACAGAAGAAGGTGAAGAGGAAACAAAAGGAAAGGAGGAAAAAACTAAGGGCCAGTCACCCATCGGTGAAGATATAGAAAAGAGTGATTCAGAGGCTACAAGATCATATTCACCACCTCCTTCTCCACCTAAGAAATCAAGGAAAAGAAGCCAAACAGTAAAGGAAACAACTCCTTCACCGTTGAAGAAAGGGAGAGTGAGAACCTATAAGAGGAAACCAGTCTCACCAAAGGAGAAACAAACCAAAAGGAGGAAATGGGTTAGAACTAAAGAAGATCTAGATGACTCAGCTATCGATGAAGATGACATAGAAGTTCAAAAAGGGAAAGAACCATTGATCCCTAACACCGTTGATGAAATATGTAAAAACATTTCAGAATCAAAATCTATTTCAGATCCTAATATTAGGAAATGGTTGAAACTTGATCCAGCGGATCAAAACAAAATTGAACAAGCTATAATAGCTAAAATGTGCAAATACAATTATGTTCCACTTCAATTCAAGGAATATGAAGTACCCAAGGAGCTATCAAACAGATTGTCTGCAAGATGTGTTGTCCTCAATTTTGAGATCACAAAAATGTGGCAACCCTACGAAATTTTCTTGTCAATTCGTAGTAGTATCCTCTATGATTTGAACATTTTGGATAAAGTGTTAATTAAGATAATTCGTCATCCCAGAAAATTTCTTTGTAACACACATTTCATGCATTTTTAATTCCTTTTCTTTTTTTTTTCTTTCTTATTTTGTCTTTTTAATCTTAATTTTTCCTTGAGTTGATAGCCCTTTGAAATACCCTTGTTTCGAGCTAACTTAGACATCAAACAAAGTAGTACAACTCAAGTTATGATGTAAAAGGTGGGGATTTTTAGCCTGACTGCATATTCTTTAAAAATCCTTAAAAGGTGGAGTTTTCAAATTCAATTGCACAAGTTCAAATTATATTTGATATATCAAGTGGATTTTATAGTCCATTTTCAAATTTCAACTCATTCTGAGTTGATTTGGCTATAGTTTTTACCGTTTTTATGAAATTAGCTTTAAAATCATCTAATTCCATGTTACTTTATTAAGACACTATAGTTATATATTAAATTAATTCAAAATTAAAGACTTAAGTATTAAAGGTGTGGTTTTTATTCTTCATTGCATATCATCAATGTGCAAAACACTTTTTAAAACTCACCTCTAAGTCTTTTTC
>MU223781.1:1769202-1787820 GCA_018584345.1 Thuja plicata | reverse complement strand
TCCCAAGGACGTCGATTTTAGGGAGCATTACATATGTTATAAAGTGTGTGTTTTAACTTTCCTTTGCCTTTTTCCCAAGGGCGTCAATTTTTGAGACCATTACATATGTTTCCTTTTGTGCAAGCAGCTCTTGAAACAACGTTTTTAATGATCTTCTAAAGGCGTCAATTTTGAAGGGAGTTGCATATGTAAACATGTTTTAAAAACAACATTTTTAAAAGTCTTTCAAGGGCGTCAAATTTAGGAGGCATTACATATATGTCTTTGCATCTACAAAGCATGTTTTGGCTTCTTTTTCTTATGACGTTGATTTTTAGGAGCATTGCATTAGCTATTTGCAAACACAAAGCATGTGTAATGTCATCAAAACAGTCTACTTTGACTGTTTCTTCTTCAAAAACATTTCATGGAAGGAGGGATTTGAGCATTTTCAGTCTTTTTCTCAGCCTATCAACTAATTTTGGTGAGTTCTTTGTTCCTTTTGTGGATTTATTTTATCATTTTTGTTGGGATTTATGCCCTAGACGTCATTTTTCTTCCTCATTGCATATACAAGAGAAATAGTCAAATGGTTGCTATTTCTTTGCATTTTATCTCTCATTCTTTCCCACTTGGCTGTATATGCATATTGATTGTCCAAAATTGAAGGAAAGAGGATAGGAATGTGATCTATATATACTCTTTCCATCCAATCTTTCCTAAATCCAAAAATCTATTAGATTTATTTCAGATTTGGCTCAAGATTTTGAGAGATTTCATCTTGAGGATTGAGGTAATTTCTTTCTACGTCTTTTCCTTGTTTTTCTTCCCAAGTTATTTAACTTACATGTAAAGCTTTCATTTTTTATTTACATCTGATTAAATTCATGTTTCTTCTACTTCTATATTCTATTCTCAAGATGCATATGCAATAATTTCATCTTACTTGCATATGCAGTCAGGATTAAAAACCTCGTTCTATGGTGAAGAAAGAAACAAATCCAATGCAAGTTCATACATGTGCTATTTTCCAAAATATCCACTTGCATAAGTTGCTGCCCCATATGCAAAGAAGCTAAAAAAAACTCATTATTTGACCTCATATGAAAGTGTACACAAAATATTATCATGTGCATGACATATTCATGTGTGAAAATGCTTTTCACATCTCTTTTGTGTAAATGCTTCCAAAAGCCTACCATGCACATAGCATGTCCATTTATGAGCTGCAAATAATTCTAAAAACTCCCACCTTGCATATTGAACACTTACCCATATACACCTTCCATATATCAAAACTCCAAGCTTGTTGTCTGCATACGTACAGTGCCTCCAAAATACTAAGTTATTCCCAATATGTATTATGGATTGAAAAACCCACCTCTTTAATAATGTCCAACATGCAAACCTGTCAAAAAATCCCACCTTTTTGTGTCCTTTTGTGACCTCAAATAAATGAAGGTTTGTGTTGTAAGAAGAAAAGTACTCCCTATACTGTTGCAAATGAAAGAAGTGATCTTCCTCAAACTTGGTTCTTCTCAACTCGGCATATGGTGGTCTTCCCAATGTGTGATTAAGTTTAAATATCTTGATTACAAATTCCACAGTTGCAGAGGCATATGAAGCAGGAGCAACCATATGATGGAGCAAGACAAGGAGGTGAAAAGTGTTGAATAATGAGCATATAGAATTCTTTCAAGACTAAAATAGAGAGACAAAGATGCTTCCTAGCAATCACCACTATGATGCAAAACAATCAAGGGTGCAGGTTCATACTTCGGTTCGAGATGCTTTCACCAAACCAGAACACATCACTCATCAGGCATCTTGTAGCAGCATAAAGACCAACAGAGGATGATGCAAATATATGTCGTATCTTGTCAGACACTTAGATGCTTTCCTTATGCATTTTGTAAAAGTGTAGAATCTTTGACAGATTACACAATAATATGTAAAGTAGTCTCATGTAATCATGCTGCAAGTACATTAGGTCCTACAGCATTGAATAATTCAAAGTTAGTTAGTTAGGGATAAGGTTTGAATAAGTCAAAGTGGTTAAGGGTTTCCCCTTTTATCTCCACTTTTCTCTCTTCTATTTTCCTATATAAAGGAGAGAGCTCATTGTAAATAGTTTCATCTTTTGGTTTTAGCAAGAAAGGCTATACTTGAGAAATTGTGTGGTGAAAACTTTGTGTTTCATTGTACGGATTGTCAAAAGTGAATAAAAGTAACAAGATTTTCCAAAATTTGTGTTTCAAATCTTGTGATTGGATGGTGTGTTCTTATGTTGCATTGTTCAATCATTCTTGAGTTCATTTCATAAGCTAAACTTGGGTGAATCATTGGAGGTTTCAATTCACCTTTTGAGAGACTTTGAGCTACAAGAGGGGGATTGCTATAATAGTAGTGGCTATGAATGTTGTGAACTGAAGACTTTGAGCTTCAATTTTGAGTATTTTTCTTTTATTTATAGAATTATTAGTGAGAGACTTTGAGCCTCACTATTAGTTCTCATTATCTCAAAAAAGGATTAATTGCAAGAGACTTTGGGCCCTTAATTTAATTCAGTAAATATATTTATAACTGTTGCCTTAGGAGTTGTTCTTATGTCAATTTCTAAGTCATTGGTATTATCGTAGCAGTAGGTGATCTTTATAGAGTTAATAAGTTGTCTTTATTTGTGAATCTCTTCTTAAAGAAAGAGGAAAGGATCAAAAATACCACCCTTATTCAATTTCAGTTGAAATCTTGCTGAAGCCACCTACGGTAAGAAGGGAGCCTCCCCTATTGCTGAGAGGACAGATTTATCTTATGATACCGTTGCCTAAAGTTACAATTTTGTAAGGTGTAGTCTTAGTAGCTTACAGAATTTTTAGCCAACAAGATGGACATTTGTACTCCATAAGGAAAAAGAGATTAGAGAAAGAGTACTTTTTACTCTTATGCCTTCTGATTCAAAGAAGGAAGAGATCGATGAAATGATGAAGAAATATGAGAAAGATTTCTCACCTAAAATGAGAGCATACAAATTTCTCAAAGGGAAGCTAATTGAGTAGTGCAAAATACTCAAAAATCCCACTAAGGAAGCTAGCCCAGAGAAAGAAAACATCATCATTAAAGATACACAGAATGATTCATCAATCAAATTGGATAAAGAAGAGAGTGACACAACATGCAACAAGAACATCAAAGTTGTAGATGAGGAATGGACTGACACTACTCTTGACAAGACACAAGGTCAGGAAATCCAAATTCCACCAAGCCCAACTCATATTGACTTGGATGATGAAGAAGAGGTTACAAAATAATAATTGACAATAAAAGGTAACATAAATGAGTATGTCAATGATGAAACATGGTTAGATAATATCATCAATGACAGTATAGGAAAAGACCCTGCAGAAGAGGTGCAAAATGATGAAGATGTCACTATTGCACAAGGTGATACCGATGGACAGGACACACTTACTGACAATGTAGAGGTAAATACTCTGACCAACATGAGAATATTGATAGAAGCAATTTATATTAACTCTAGTTAGGAGAAATCATCTAAGAAAGAAGAGAACATACCCAAGGACACGGGTAATGATGAAACTAAAGATGCATCGGACACACAAAAGAATACAAATACAAAGATGAAGGATGCAATCGACACTCAGCAAGATTTGTCTATTGAAAAAGACAAAGGGGAAGATACTAACAAGGATGAACCATTAAGAAAGGATGAAGAAAAAGAAAAGAATGAAGAAGTTAACCAAGATGATAGCATGAAGGAAAAGGTAGAAAAATATGTTGATACACCCAAGGCCACTGAAGAGATGTCTTCACAAAATCAACAAGTGGCCTCTAAACAGAAGCAACAAGATGCTTCATCATCTCGACCTTCACCTACTAAATCAATCCAATCTCAAGATCTACAACTGGTAGTTCACCAGTCCATCTCCCAACAACAAAAGAAGAAGAAGAAGAAAGTTATAAAGAAAGACATCTTGGTTGTAACACTTGATGAGGTAATTGAAATACCCAAGTGGTATGTATGTACTTTATATGTTGAAACACTTCAAAATTTTGGAGTGATGTGTCAAAGAAAATCCATACAAGAGAAAATGAAAAAGGCACATAGGGAAGCCCAGGCACTTGACAAAGCTAGGGATATACTACATCAACTTGTTCCTAAGGTCAAAGTTGAAAATGACATATCAGTCATGGAACAAATTGTAGTTCTTACCAAAACCATCACAAATAAAAATGTAGATGCAGAGAAAACAATGGAAGAATAGGCAGAAATGAAGTATCAACACAAACTAGTTGAGAAGATCAGCCAAGAAGTGGCAAAAAACAAGGTAAATCTCTTTGAATTAACAAGTCAATTAGAACCAATGAATGCAAAAGTTATTACCATAGTTCAAAAATTGTGCAGTCTTGACAATTTCACAAAAGAAAATAGTGAAAAGTTGTCCCAACTAGATTCAGATCTGACAGCAAGTGCACAAAGTTTAACCTCTGATGCAAATGCAATAAAGTTGCATCATGACAAGATCACAGAGGTAAACAGGTTAAGATAGGAAATATGGGATGTAGATACACAATTTAGGAATGAGGTTACCGAGCTACAGGCTCACATATTGCCAAACCTCACTACTCTACAACAACATATTACTGATCCAAGGAATCTAATCTCAACCCCAGAGATGTCTGTGGTAGACAAAATCTATCATATGCATGTGAGGATATCACTTGAGCACATGGCTCTGGAAACTTTAAAGGAGAAATGGGAAAATTTGATGGAGGAAATCAAAGCCTCACATTCACACATTTTTGACAAGTTGTAAGTACCTTTTCCTTTATTATCAAAAAAGGAGGAATGAATGCATGTGCATATGTACAATATACTACATTAGTAGAAGGATGAATGGACATGTATATTATATGTACATTATATCTTATATTTAAAAAAAAAGGGAATAAAAAAAAAAGGAAATTATATGTATATACACTTACACTTACTGGCATATGCATAGGGGGAGTCATTTAATGACAAAAGGAAGAAAACAAAGAAGTATACACAGGTGTACATACTAAATACATTAAGTATGTTGCACATATCATTTTTTGATACTAATGTCAAAGGGGGAGATTGATGACATTAAGTTTTGCCATTAGTATTGCAAAGGAAAAATAGAGTAGAGATCATCGGTATAGGCATACCCGACAGACAACATATTGTCTTACCCGACGAGATGAAAATGCTTGTCATAAAAATGCTAAGTATAAAATTACCCAACAAACACTGACAAGTGTTGAACCGATGAAACAATTTTTAGAACATCGCCAACAGATCCAAAGATCACTAAACTGACAAAGCAAAAAGGACATCACTAACAGTACATTTTTGAGAACATAACCGACAGAGTAGAAAAGGCAAGGAATCAGATGAACAATTCAATATAGAGATGCCGACAGAGCAGAAGCCTGATAAAGTAAAGAATGAAAGAAACTTGATAGACTGACAGAGAAGCCTCACCATCATAACCGACAGTAAGTTACAGAACCCACAAATAGTGGATCTGACTTTCCATGTCAGATAAAACATTGTAATTCTATTTATAGAGTCTTAATTTGTTTTAAATAATTACTTGAGGGTCAAGCAAGTATATTTTAAATGTTTTAAAGCATCCTAACAGATCTAAAACATAACTAACTAAGGATCAAGGTCAATTTGTATACCTTGGATCTAGAGTTAACTTGTAAAGCGTAAATCAAGAATGGACCTAGAAACTAGTATATATAGATGTTAAATCATTTGTAATAGAGATAGTTGGAAAATTATTGTAGCCACGAAGAGCATCTAAGAAGTAGAAGTGAATTCATGCAAAGTTCAAAAATAGATCATATCAATTCTCAATAACCTAGACAAGGCTATCGACGAGCAAAGACAGCATATCATTCAATCACTCAAGGTGATTACATATACATTGTAAGCTTTATAGGATCTGTTATCAGCAATTAGAGATTGCATATACTATCAGATCACCATTTATAATGTAGTTGCATTCTAACAAGTGCATCACATCAAAAATCCTTTAGTAGAAGGTGAACTTAACAGTTCTTGACAAGTCTCGTAACAGAGTGCACACTTAACGGTGTTGCTAAAGCTTCAAACAAAGTAGATCCTAACAGGTCTCCACTCTAATACTCCTAATAGGGTAGATCATTAGAAGTGATCAAATTGTAAGCCTTAATTGGCTCCCTTCTTATCTGTAGATAGTGAAGTTTTGTGGGTGACATCCTCGCCGCAATTTTTACTTCCTAACGGGAGTTTTCTACGATATCATATCATGTGTTATGTGTTATTTACTTTCATGTATGTTTCTTGAATGTTTACACATGTAAAGAACTTATGTTATGATTTCACATACATAAAGAAAGATGAACAGATAGATAGGTGAATGTACAAATCTGATGACACAAAGGTTAATGAGCTAACACCATAAAAGTTTTAGAGGTACTGATTCACCCCTCCCCTCTTATTACATCATTCCCATAATTCCAACAAGGTCATGGATTTTCATTCGGATGGGGCTGCATATTAGAGGACTTTATTTCTCATCCTCAGAGATTGGATTGGGGATCTTATGTGTTAGCCTAGCTATATCATGATTTACACAAGGTTGTTTATAGGCACAGTGCGGCTATATCAGCAGGTGCAGTTCTATTATAGCTATGGACCTGGGAGCATATCTTGATTACTAGACCTGTATTGGCATGAGTGTGAGGTCAAGGATATCCTTATGCATTTCTATATGATGGCATGATTTTCCAACATCGTCTAGGCAAGGTTGAGTTCTGGCACTGGACTATCAATGACATTGATCAGGTCGTATGGAGACCATACTTGGGCTACAAGGGATGGAGAGAGGATGATGATGAGCTTCCATATATGTTTTCCCCTTGGTGGATGATTGGTCAGTCACCACTTTGTATAGAGATATTATCCTTTGGGAGAGTTCTCCGACAGTATGGTCGTGCTCGGGATATGTCACAAGGTATGGCATTATATGCTAGAGTGCAGGCAGAGCGATCCATGTGGGGAGCTCATGTAGATTATCAGTTTTACTGGGAAGAGATTGATCAGATAGGTCATGTCAGATGGGATATGATGGAGCATGTTTTCAATGATGGGATGTCCACTAAGTATCAAGAGTGGTTTTCTCAACATAGATTTACTAGATTCACAGATCTGGCAGAGCCAATTCCTGATGTTGATGAGTTGTCTGATGATGATGGAAGAGATGGGGATGGTGGTGGTGGTGGTGATAGGAGACCACAGAAATAGAGGATATAGAGAGCACCTAGGGCTCCTCAGGTATAGAGAGCTACAGGACCTCGGATGTGGGGTGTGCATGTTAGGGCTCAAGGTGGTGGGTTTGGACAGCTTAGACAGAGGTGAGCACATGTACTAATTCAGAGACAGGATTAGGCTATTCCAGCTGTAGCTTGGGCTATATAGAGACATAGATGAGTGCATGAAAATAGACAAGTTCCTATATAGGGTCAAGATCTATAGATACCAGCATCTCCTAAGAGACAGGTATCTTCTCAGGTAGATCCACAGGTGAGCTCATCACAGGTTTAGGATGCACCTCAAGTACATGTGATACCGCAGGTACCATTAGCACCGCAGGAACCACAAGCACCTTAGGCACCTCCAGTTCATCCTATTATTAATGGCTTAGTATAGGATGTGAGGGGTTTATAGGTAGGGATGACTGTAGTTATGGGATGATTGGATCAGGTGACTACGATGCTACAGCAGTTCTTGGCTACAATGGCTCACTTACCTACTAGTGCTAGCATGAGTAAGGCACCACCTTCTACTCAGGATAGAGAAGGTGACAGGGGTCCAAATGGATCAAGGGATGGACAAGGTGCTGTTGGAGATGGATCACGTGCCCCAGTTGGGTCTTGAGATAGATATGAGATTGATATCTTGATATTGCATTGATGTATCATATGGAATTTTGATCAGGACTGATGTATGGATCATTTTGTCGATGTATCTTTGATATACAAATTTTTTATAGACATTTGATGCTGGACATTTATCTTTGATGATCTTTGATTGATTTCCCTTTGATGTTGATTTATGACATTGATGTGAGATTTCTTTATAAGCAAATCTAAATGATGTCTATGATGCACTTCTTTTTATTATGATATGGATCCAATGTCTTAGATTATGACATAGATAGATGGATGCAAATGATGTTTATGCAACTATTTCTATGTGATTTTAAGATTATCATGATGTATGGTTTATGTAATGCAATGATATGGATGCAATATTTAATGCAATGGTAGAATGATTGCAACTATCTTTTTGGGATTTTAATGTATGCAACTTAATTTATGTTATGCAATTTTAATAGATAAATGGATAAATGAATAATGATTAATGTATCGTTTCCTTTTTTTTTGTTCAAGATATGTATAGAAAATGATTAATTATTAATGCTATGAATGGATGCAAAATATAATCTCACATAATTGATTTGAAACCATTGAATTTGATGTAACCCCAAAATGATGAACTCCCTTGTACTTGGAAAAAATGCTCTAAATAAGGCAATTAATCTAACATGAATATGCAATGCAATGCAACTAATTGTCATTGATTTTTGTGAAAGAAATGTAAAAAGAGATATATATTCATCATCGTGCATTGTGGAACTAGGAGTCGATACAATCCTTATTGGTGCCACTGCGACCATAAGAATATGAATATGACTTTCATCTCAGTTGGTAACCTCTTTTAGGAACCTAGTACAACTCTCACTAGTTAAATGACCAACTATGGGAGTATGAATACCGGTTTCAATGGATTCAATGTTGCAAGTGGATGTTGGTATTAAGATATTAAAGATCTAAATAGCCAAGGTATCCTTTTGCATAAACAAACAAAGGTTGACCCTCCTTCCTATATGAATGTCCTCGATGGTTCTTTGATGACCATGTCCTTAGAAAAATTCACATAAGTTAAAGGATCTCCCTCAAAAGAGTCACACAAAAGCCAACAAAACATCATGTCTTCATCATTGTCAATCTAGTCGAAACCTCATTGATTAGCTAAAAAGAACATGACTTGAAAAGGTCAATGAAAATCATCAAAAGTTTCAAGTGTTTTGCAATGTATCAAGATTTTCAAAAAGAATTCCAAACATTCTGATCATTTAGGGTGTTGTCAATTTTTAATCCTGATAAAATAAATCAATGAAACTCAGAGATCATGTTGTAGGATCAAATTGTTTAAGGGTGAACAATGATATCCATCAAAGGTTCCAAAATATCTCTCCTCTGAATTCTGAAAACCTACTTCTAGTGTGTGACCAAAATGTTGCACTTTTGAATCCGTTTGGTACCAAAATCAAAGATGTTTTCCCCCAAGTGATAAATGTGATCAATGTGAAAAACTTATGGAACTATGAAACCTAGAATGCAACAATGTAGTAGAAAGGCTTTATTATGACAAATGCAATGAGGATATGTACAAAATGAGATGACAAAAAAGCAATATGTACAAATGCAACTAGGAAAGACCTAAGGGACAAAAGGCGCCTATTTCTAGGTTTTCACCTCTTGGGTTTATTGCTCTTTTTTTTTCTCTTTTTTGCTTTTTTTGCTACCAAGGTGCCTATTGCTAGGTTTTCACCAAGGCACTTTTCTCTTTTTCCATTTTTTTGATTTTTTTCTTTTGCATTTTTTTTATCATCAAGGCGCCTATTTGCTAGGTTTTTACCAAGACAACATTTTTTATTTTTGCAATGTTTTTTACTTTCTTCATGCTCAATTTTCTCATTTTTCTGATCTTTCTACTTTTCCATTGTTTTTGGCTTTTTGATCTTTCTGATTTTTTTGTATTTTATTCCTGTTTCTTGAAGTTTCAATGTTTTGCTAAAGCCTTTCATGACCATGTCTTTGGTAGTTTCGGGAGTGACTTTCTCTTTTTTTTGTACCTTTTCTCATGTACAAAGAAGATGCTAACTCATATGTTACTCTTTCATCTGATTAGGTATGAAATCTCTTTAAATGGATGTTATTAATGGGTTCTTGCAACTCATCCCCTTCACAATCAGCTAGTGTGTATGTTCCCATTCCAAAAGAAGAAACAATTACAAAAGCACCAAGCCAATTTGCTTCCCATTTTCCTTTCTTTTCCCTATCTGCCTAATTTTTAGGGTTTTCTCTTAACACTAAGTCTCCCACTTGAAAGGCTCTTGGTTTGATGTGCTTGTTGTAGTTTCTTGAAATTCGATTCTGATACACTTTCAAATGATCATATGCTTGTGTTTTATGTTCCTCCAATAATTCCAATTTTTGAATTCGGGCAACCCTATAATCCTCATCAGTGATTAATCCATGTAGTGATACTCGTAGGGATGGTATTTCAACTTCTAAGGGTAGAACAGCTTCAGCCCATAAACCAAGGAAAATGGTGTAGCTCTTGTTGGTGTATGGATGCTAGTTCTATAGGCCCAAAATGTCGGGTTTATCTGAATATGCCAATCTCTTCCTAACTTATCAACTGATCTTTCCAATATTTTGAGGATGTTCTTGTTTTTACCCTTGGCTTTTCCATTACCTTGAGGATAGTAAATGGAGGAAGAATGGTGAATAATATGAAATGCTTCACAAATTTCATCCACATCTTTGTTCTTGAATTGTTTTCCATTGTTCATAATGATGGCATGAGGAATACCATATTGACAAATGATATTAAAAAATGATGTGATTAAGGATAAACATGGAAATATTCTTTCCCGTGGCAGTTGTCAAAGGAATGACCTCTACCCATTTATTGAAATATTCTGTTGTTGTGAGGATGTATTTATTTCCATTAGAAGATGGTGGGTAAATCATGCCAATTAGATTGAAACCTCATTGATAAAATGGCCATGGTGTGATAAATGGATGTAATTATTGCACAGGTGCATGGATCATGTCTCCGTGATATTGGAATTTATCATAAACTTTTACAAATTGACAAGCATATTTTTCTAAGGTTTTCCAATAATACCCCATGCGAAGGATTTTCTTTTCTAAATTTAATCCACTAGAATGCGACCCACAAATCCCCTCATGGACATCTCATAAAGCTAACCTTGATTCCTCTTCCTCTATACATCTAATGAGCATTCTGTCAAGACCCTTACGATACAATGTGTCTGATAGGATGGTATAACGAGCCGATTGTCTTATGAAATGTTGTTTTTGAGCTCAAGTTTAGTCCAAAGGTAAGGTTTGGTTTTTAAGATAAGTATAAATTGGTCCATACCAAAGTGATTCATGTCCATTAAGAAGGGAAATTATTTTGGTATCAAGTAAGTCAAATGCTGGTTTTGCTAACTCTTCCACCAATAATTCATACCTTGCATTCTGATCCGGCATTTGGAGTAATGAAGCCAAAGTAGCCATTGCATAGGCTACTCTATTTTTGTCTCTTGGAATTTTCTCAAAAGTAATCAAAGAAAAATATTTTTCCAATCATCCACCATCCTTTTATATGGCATCAATTTTTCATCTTTGGTGTTGTATTCATCATTGATTTGGTTGATGACTAATTAAGAGTCTCCATAAACTTGTAATTCTGTGAAATTCCATTACAAAGCCATTTTGAGACCTATGACCAAAGATTCATATTCAGAAATATTATTTGTGCAAGTAAACAATATTTTGTATGATTTGGGAATTGTGCAACCTTGAGGTGTTATCAAAAGAATTCCTTCCCCTGAACCACTGTGAGTATAGGATCCATCGAAATATAGAGTCCATGTCTTTGCTTCCAAATTAAAAAAATTTGAATCAGGAAATTCCACTTTAATTAGATGTGTAGACTCTAAAGGATGTTCGTCCAACTAATTAGTAATTACTTGTCCCTTGATTTCTTTCCTATCCACGTACTCAATGTCAAAATCACTAAGTACCATCACCCATTTTGCAATCCTTCCTATTAGGTCTGTTTTACTAAGTAAATACTTCCAATGATCAATTTTGGCAATTAACTTCACTTTATGCATCAACATGTAATGTCTAATCTTTTGAGAGGCAAAAACTACAGCTAGGCAAGCCCTTTCCATGAAGCTATAGCTCAATTCATACTTTGTCAATGTTCTACTCAAGTTGTAAATGGCTCTTTCTTTTCCTTCATTGTCTTCTTGTGCCAATAGGACCCCTAAACATTTCTCCGTTGCTGATATGTAAAGTAACAAGGGTTCTCCTTTGATAGGTGACATTAAGATGGTTGGATTCACCAAGTATGTTTTTAATAATGTGAAAGCTTTGTCACATTCTTCATCCCATGTAAAAATAATGTCTTTATGTAGCAACCTTGTGAATGAATGGCATTTTTCTGCCAATTGGGAGATGAACCTCCTTATAGATTGAATTATTCCTTGAAGATACCTCATTTGGCTAATATTCTTAGGGATTTCCATGTCCATTATTGTTTGTACTTTCCCGGGATCTACTTCAATGCCTTTTGCAGAAACAATGTAACCTAAGAGTTTTCCAGATTGTACCCCAAAATCACATTTCTTTGGATTGAGTCTCACTTTGAATTTCTCTAACCTTGTGAAGATCTTGTCTAATATTGGTAAGTGATCCTTTCTTTCATGTAATTTTGCTAGAATATCATCCACATAGTCTTTTAAAAAGGTATGCATCATATCATGGAAGATCGTAGTCATTTCTCTTTGGTAAGTTGCTCCAGCATTTTTGAGACCGAAGGGATTCACATTCCAACAAAAGGTTCCTCATAGGAATGTAAAAGTTGTCTTCTCTTGATCTTCAGGTGCAATTCAGATTTGATTGTATCCACTAAATCCATCCATCAAGGAAATCATATAATGACCCGTTGTTAAGTCCACTATAGTATCAATGCTAGGTAGTGGAAGATCATCTTTTGGACAAGCAAGATTGAGATCTCTAAAATCCATGCAAACTCTAATAGATTTGTCATGTTTTGTGACTAGTACAATCTTGGATATCCATTCTGCATATGCAATTACTCTTATGAATCCAACCTTGAGGAGCTTTTCCAATTCATCTTTTACTAAAAGTGCAACATGAGGGTGCATCTTTCTCAATTTTTGCTTTACGGGTGTCACATTTAAATGATGCATTATGAAGCTTGGATCTAACCCTAGCATGTCAGCATAAGACCATGAAAAGTTAATTTTCTTTTCTTAAAAGAATTTGATGAACTCCTTCCTTTCTGATGGACTTAAAGATGCTGCTAGATGAATAAACTTAGGATCCTCTTCGGTGCCAATGTTAACTTTCTCCATTGGTTCAATAAGGATGAGTGATATTTCATCTTCATGTTTGGGTAGGGTATCCAACATCTCTTCCTTAGGTGCCACAATTGGGTTTTCACCTTTGGAAACATCTGATATTTTGAATTTTTTAGGTTCTAGCACTGCCACATGGTGGTTTTCACCACTAGACCTTTTCATTTTTTTATATTTTTCTTTTTATTTTGTGGATTGAGAGGTTGGACCCCTACCTCTATCATTATGTCCAAATTGTATTCATTCATGGAAGAAGATGGCTCAACCGCATTTAGGTATTGGGCCATGGCAAGGTCATTGGGAAAGTATAATAGGTCATTTGGTTTGGATAAATCTCAATCAATGCATTCGGGGTGCATTAAGGATAAAGATCGGGGTGCATTTGGGAGGTGGCATCTCCATTATAGCTTGGACCGTTTCAAGGTCAACCTTTATTCCCTTAGCTAAAATGATGTGTCCAATTAATTTTACCGAGGTGACTCCAAAAGCACATTTCTTAGGGTTTAATCTAAGTTGGAATTGTTCCATTCTTTCTAAGACAAAACTCAATTCTACAAGATGTGTGTTCCTTTTTTTAGATTTTCCCAAGGTATCATCCACATAATCTTTCATATTTCTATGCATCATGTCATGAAAGATGGTATTCATAGCTCTTTGATAGGTAGCCTCGGTGTTTTTGAGGCTAAATGACATGACGTTCCAACAAAAGGTTCCCCATGCACATGTAAAGGCATTCTTTTCTTGATCTTCAAGAACTATTTTAATCTGATTGTATCCTAAGAAACCATCCATGACAGATTACATTTCATAACCCATAGTCATATCCACTATCATGTCTATGTTTGGAAGTGGAAAGTGATCCTCTGGGGAAGCTTTGTTAAGATCTCAAAAATTTGTGCATACACGAATAGATTTATCATGTTTAGATATAGGTACAATGTTTGAGATCCATTCAGAATAAGCTATAGCTCGTACAAATCCAGCACTCAAGAATTTTTCTAATTTAGCTTTGACTAGGAGAGCTATGTGTGGATGCATCTTTCATAATTTATGTTTGACTGGATTAGCACTAGGAGCTATAGATATATGATGCATAATTAGATTAGTGTCCAACCCTGGAATATATGCATATGTCCAAGAAAAATTAATTTTCTTCTCCCTGAAGAACTTAGTGAATTGTTGCTTTTCATCAGCTGATAGAGACTGAGCCAAATGTATGAAATGAGGTGCTTCATTTGTCCCAATATTTATAGTCTATGTTGTCTCTATCAGGACTAGAGATCTATCTTGAAAATAACTAGGCATAATACCAAGTACCTTATCCTCGGGCACCTCAAAGAGGTTTTCACCCTTAGATACATTTTTTGTTCTTACTTTTTTAGGCTCTAACACTACCACAAAGTAGTTTTCACCATCAGAGTGTCTGTTCTATTTCAATTTTATTTTTATTTTATTACTAAATTACTTGATATCTATCTCAAACATGTTTTTTTCTAGTTCATTGGTGGAAGAAACTATGGGCTCAATAGCATTGAGGTAGAAAATTATTTCATAGTCATTTTGAAAAGAAGGTAACGCTGGCTATTCATTTTATTGCGAACAATCAATAAGGTCAGGGTACATGAGTGGAAGGGAAGTGGAAGGTTCCAAAGCATTGATATGGAGGCGGTCATCTCTAGTGACAAGATGTTCAGATTTTTATAAGGTCTCCCTTGAAAGTACCTAGATCCATCTGATTCCTAGCGTGGTTAACTTGATCAATGAAAGAAACATATAAGTTCATCTTGTTAGGGCCTATGGATGACTTTTCAGCCACTTTGGTTTGGTTAGAATAATTATGCACCACATTTATTCCCAATTATGTTGACTTGATTGAGAGAGAATCCCGTTCATGCTCCTGTGAGTCAGTATTATCTTCTCTTTATAAAAATTATGCCATGTTCTTACAAATACGTTCTCTATTAGGATCTTCAACATATGACTCGTCTCTTTGGTGAGATGTAGAAGCTTCATCATCGTGTTCTAGTTAAATTCCTTCTTCATTCCAACAGATAGAATTAGAGGGGAAAAAAATTCTCGTATCTTGCTTAAAAGTGCGACTAGGCACAATCTCTTCTTCAGATTCACTAGAATTATCAGGAGATGGGTCAAAAATAGGTTTCTCATTAGAGAATCCCAATATAGTATTATCCTTGGATTTTCTTCCATTTTTATGACTCATAGGTTCAGAAGAGAATGTTTCTTATTGTTCAAAGGACCATAACCTAGGCAACCCATCCTAGCTAGGAATTCATATTCCTTTCTATATCTTTTGGGAGAGACTATTGCAGTAAGCACAACTTCCTCAGATTCCTTTTGTCTGTAGATACATTCCCTAATAGCTTGTTATTATTTTTCATCTTCTATGGGTACAGAGGATTGGACAAAGGTCCCATAACATGTCATAGCGGAAGATGAAGGCTTCTTATCCTCTGAAGGTTTTCCATAAGAACGAGGGGAGACTGGGAGTCTAGCAATTGAATCTAGTCAATAGTCCCCCATTCTAATATTTATCATTTTTAACTTATTCTCACAATCAACAAGAGTAGTCTTAGTTTCATCGGTAGCTCTATTGTGTGGTACTAAGGATTCAGCAGCAAGTGTATTGATAGATATAGAACTATCCCCTAGAATGGAAATCTTGGTACTGTTGAAAGGAAACTTTATACACTGATGGTAGGTAGAGGGAACTGCTTGCATATCATGGATCCATGGTCTCCCTAGAAATATGTTGTAAGTAAGGGGAATATCAAGAACTTGAAAACCCATATCTTTTTCTACTAGACCAACCCAAATAGGTAACATAATCAATCCTTTGGAATACCTTTCAACTTCGTCATAGGATTTAATAGTAATCTTCTTCCTTGGATCAATGGTGAAATCTGACAATCCCAACAACTTAATCACACTGAGAGAACAAATATTTAACCCAATAGCAATATCTATCAGCACGTGTTTTACTCGGGTTCTGTAGATTTGGATTTCAATATGTAAGGCAAGGTTATGGGGGGTGACTTAAAGACTTGTCATCTTCCTCAGAAAATGAAAGTTAATGTGGACCATAAATGTGATTAACCATGGTCTGAAATTGATCAGTATCAATATATTTGGGGATATTTTCTATTTGCAAAGCTTTCTCTAATATATCCTTATGTGTAGGTGATAACTCTAGCAACTCAAAGATTAAAATTTGGGTTGTAGTGCGCTGAAATTGATCTACTAGATTATAGTTTGACTTGCTAGAAGTAGAGGCTTTCTTGGAAGAGGATGTCATTTACTTAGGATTGGCTTTCTTGGAATAATTTGGACCTCTGAGCATAACCTTGGGTTGAGTCCTAGTGACAGCATTTAGACTTGTTAGAGTATTATTACTTTATGCTTATTAATTAAATCATATTGATTTAATTATATAAGTTCCTTTTACTCTAGTTACTTAAGCTTCACTTAGGTGCATTATTAATTAATAATGTGCAGCCTAGTTTTTCCCTTTAGGGTTTCTTTCTCACCTTTTATAAGGTTGAGCATTTTACTTTTTCATTATCGGGATAATACATTTTGAGCTCTGACATTTTTGAGCACAAGAGGGTTTTGTTTTTTCCATATTGTTGCTTCATTCTTTGTGACAGGTTTATTGCATGCAGCTGGATCTTGGAGTTGAATCTGATATTTCATCAGTTTCTACATGGTATCAGAGCCTTGCTGCTGCAGCTTGTTCAAGTTTTTTGGAGTTGTGGATCAAGCCCTTTCTTTCTAGGGTTTTTTGGTGTTTTTTATATTGAAACTGGGGGGTTGCAATTTTTTAGAGCACCTTGGGCAAAAACTGACCTCACGATTATGTCCAGAAGGCCTGAAATACCCAAAATCCATATAAAATTTGACTTGTTTGGACACCAGAGCTTCTGGAAAAAAAAATTATCTCCAGGCTGTATAGCATGCAAAACGAGAAAAAAATAAAAAAAAATTATTTTTTAATGATTTTTGGTGTTTAAAAAAAAATGCCTGCAGTTATTCCAAAAGCTGCCACCCGTGCGCCACCAGGGGACCACCCACGCTCCACCTCGCATTGGTGCACCACCGCGAAGCCACCGGACCTCCCCTAGGCCGCCACTCTACCCAAATGCCACCCAGCCGCCGCCCTCCAGCCACCCTCCACTGGCTGTGTCGCCTCTGCGTCGCCCGACCGCAGCGCCACCTGCGCGCCACTCGACAATCGCCCAGCCACCACCACCACTAGCGGCACCACTCAGGGCACCTACGTCAGCCTGACATCATCTAACAGCCTGGTGACATCCATACAGGTGTCAAATTTAGACCCATCACTATGTTTTTCTAGCGAGCTCACTTTTCAGGGTACCTGTCAATTTTTTTCTCATAACTTGAGCATACGATGTCCATTTTTGAAAAATGAAATATTGCCAAAAATGTGTTTCCAAGCCGGATGTGTTGATGCTGGTCTTGATTGTTGGTTCCACTATTTGAGCTCCTATTTTTGGTGTCAAATTTGTGGCTTTGTTTTCCTCCTTCTCTGCATTTGAAAACTCAATTTTTTCTCTAGTTCTTTGTGTTTTTTTTCTTCATCTTGTGGTGTACGGGAGTTAGGTTGATAGTTTGTGGGGGGGTGCCTATTTCTTTCTGCATTTTCAATTCAGAGAGACCCTTCTACTTCCGTCTTATTCTCTCAATGTCGGACACATCCATTGTAGTTCTGACTCCACATAACTACCACACATGGAAGCCACAAATGACCAGACTCCTCATGTCACAAGGTTTATAGTCCTACTCAAATATAGTTTAGCCAGTTCTACAGAGGCCTTATGAGGCTCTTATGCACAGAAATAGGATGGATGAGGCAATGGGCCTCATTGCCATGAATATTTCAGATGGGTTGTTATTCCACCTGGATGGTCTAACCACACCCAGGGATATGTGGGACAAGTTTTCCACCTTGTTGGCACCATGAATTAGTTCAGGATTCTCCAGATAGATGCAGAGTTCACCTCCTTAGCACCTGACTCCTTCACCGGAATTGAGGACTTCCTGATGAAGTTCAAGTCTCTTCGATCTATTTTACAGGTTGCTGGAAAGACGAAGTCAGATGATGACTGTATCTTCCTGATACTCTCAAAGCTTCGTGGTCCTTATTAGATTTTCACTTCTACCTTCTACTCCACTATGGATGCACTGGGTGCACGGCATGTTATGCCCTCTTTTGAGACCTTTTGTGACAGGTTAACTCATGAGCAGTCCAAGC
>MU223781.1:1692728-1741979 GCA_018584345.1 Thuja plicata | reverse complement strand
GAGCTGTAAGAACTGATTTTATTTTAGTTATCTTGCCTGCTTTGGATAACCATTTATCTTTCCAGATTCCTATCTTGGAGTCTATTCTAGTTAACACCTGCTTCCATACTTTATTCTGTTTAATGCCTCTATCTAAGTCAATTCCTAAGTATTTACAGGGGAAATTTCCTTTCTTAAAACCCAGAATTCTATAGAGTTGATTTTCTGTCGTAGTAACCGTATTTATAAAGAAAATTTCAGATTTATTAGCATTGATATTTTGACCAGAGGCTGCCGCATAAGATTGTAGAATGGATTTGATTGCTTTTGCTTCTGCTATTGTGCTCTCACTAGGAAGAATAGTATCATCTGCATATTGTTGGTGGGTTATATTTGTAATATTTTTTGTAACTTGGATACCATTGATTTTCTTTTCGATTTGGGCTTTTGAAAATTCTCGTCCAAAGGCTTCTGCCATAATTATAAAAAGAAATGGGGAGAGTGGATCTCCCTGGCTTAAGCCCCTTGATGTTTCGAAGAAACCTTCTGGTGAGCCGTTTATTAAGAGGGAGATTTTTGTTGTCGAGATACATTGAAATATTAAATTAATCCACTAATGGTTAAAGCCAAATGCTTCTAGTGTTTTACAAAGAAATCTCCAGTCTACCATATCATATGCCTTTTGGAAGTCAAGTTTTATAAACATGCTTGGGGTTTTGTTTTTGGAAGCTGAATGTATTGCTTCTTGTATGATTAGGATACCATCTAGAATGGAGCGTCCTGGTACAAAGCCTGTTTGTTCTTCTGATATAAGTTTAGGTAACAGGGGTTTTAGACGAGATGAGAGGACTTTGGAGTATATTTTATAGATCGTGTTGCAAAGCGCAATAGGTCTAAAGTCTCCTGGATTAACAGGATTTTCAGTTTTAGGTATTAAAGTAAGGAAAGTGAAGTTGATTTCAGATAATAGGGAACCGCCGTTTCTAGAAGCTTCTATAGCTTTCCATAGATCTATCCCAATTATGTCCCAACATTTTTGGAAGAAAAAGGCCTGGAAGCCATCTGGACCCGGGGATTTGTCGGGATTCATGCTAAATAAGGTTGTCTTAACTTCTTCCAATGTAATAGGTTTATTTAAATTTTTATTATCTTCTGCCGTTATGAGGGAGGGGATTGAACTTAGCATTTTATCTTGGGCAGTTAAGTTGGAGCTTTCAAAGTTATTAAGAATTTTATGGAAGTAGTTCACCATGGTTTCCGCAATAAGATTTGGATTTTCTGTCAAATTGCCATTCTCATCTTTGATCCTTGTTATACTTTTCAAAGCTCTATTTGCTATTGTGCTATTATGAAAGAATTTTGTGTTTCTGTCGCCTTCATTAAGCCATTTCTCTCTGGATTTTTGTCTCCAGAATGTTTCCTCTTTTGCTAAGATATCTTCTTGTTTATGTAATAATTCTTTCTCCAATATATAAGATTTGTTGTTCATTCCGTTTTTAATAATTTCGGAGTTTAGATTAGTTAGTTCTTCTTCCAAGTCTAATTTTTCTTTAAAAATATTCTTGAAATGTGTTTTGTTCCATTCAAGGATCCTCTTTTTGGTATGTTTTAGTTTTGAAACGAAAATGTACATTTTTGAACCTTTGAATGTTACTTCGTTCCACCAAAGTTTAATTAGATTCATGAGGTTATTGTCCAAAAACCACATTTTTTCGCATTTGAAAGGATTTCTATGTGGCTTTCTTGGTTCTGTTAAGGAGATTTGGACTGGAAAGTGATCAGATCCGGCTATTGGCAATATCTGAGATGAGATATCAAACTGGAAGGAGCAACGATCTCCTTTAAAAAGAAATCTGTCTAATTTTTTGGCTATATAGTTAAAATCCTTTCTCCTATTATTCCATGTATAGATGCCATTATTGGTCGAAATATCTTCTAAATAGTGATCATCTATCCAATTTTTAAATTCTATAGATGCTGGATGCATGTATTTTGTACCTCCAGCTTTTTCTTCTAAGCTAATTATTGTATTGAAGTCTCCACCAATGATTATAGTTTCATTGATATACTTGAGGAAGAAATTACTTATATCTGCCCATACAGCTTTTTTGTCTACATTAGTAATGGGACCATAAACATTAATGAGCAGGAATTGAAGATTGGAGATAGTGCTTTTGACTTGGCAGCTCATCCAATTATGCCTTGATTCAAAGATCTCAAGACTTACCTTCCTTTGATTCCATATAAAGCCCAAACCGCCTGAAGCCCCTCGTGATTCCTAAAAATGCAAGTTCCAATATCTCAGTTTATTTTCCAGTTTCAGCCCTTCTTCTGTATTCAGTTTTGTTTCCTGTAGCATAACAATTTCGGAGTCAAAGGCTTTTAAGTTCTGTCTTAAAAGTCTTTGTTTTCTAGAGGCATTTAAGCCTCTAGCATTCCATGTAGTGATTTTCATGGAGCCTTGGGAAGGAACTTCCCCTTCCCAACATTGAAGATGTCACTTATCTTTGGTTGTTCTTTTACCTGACCATCAGCTTCTCTCAGTTCTTTTAAAGATTTCCTTCCCCTTTTAGCTTTAGAGGTCCCGAATCTAGGTGATTTGATACCCTCTTGGTTCATACATATACCTAGCTTTCTTTGATTGGAATGATATTTTTCCTCATTTTGATCCCCTTCCAGTAAAGTGTATTCCTCTTCTGCTAGTGCTATAAGGATCTGCTCATTTAGGGTGTTCTTCATTTCATCATGTCCTTTGTTGCCAGTATCAGTCTTTCCATCAGGGCATTCTTCCAAAATAGACCTCTGTGTTTGATCTTCCTGTTCTATTCTCATTAAATCTTTTCTTAGATTATCAAAAGTGTAATTTTCCCCACCTATTAGAAGGACTCTTTGTAGGAGATTCTCTTTCTGCTGGATGGTACATTCGTTTAGATTCTCTGGATTAAAAACATGAAGGAGTTCATCAGTGAGAAAGTCTATCTCCTCATTTTCTATATCTTCTATGTTTATGTCTTCATTTGAGCTGATATCTTCATTCAAGAATTTGCTGAACTTGTGGGATAGTTCTCCAATTTCCATATCTCTTTTGATTGAGCCTTCATTGTGACTTTTACTATTCTTATTCTCTGGAGTTTGCCATAATTTGTTGAGTTTAGGTGTGTCATCAGAAGCCACTACAGGATTTGAGACTTGAGCTTCTTTACTTACTGTCAGTTTGGGTAAGTTGTTGTTGAGATCCTTGATTTCTTTGTAGTGCTCTGTATCTTTACTTTTTTCATTATTAGATATAGTAGAGGGAGTTTTCTTCTTCAACTTTTTTGCTTTTTTGGAGTTTTTTCTTTTGTTTCTGCTAAAACTTATTTTCCCCGTCTGCTCTTGTATGTCCTCTTGACTCTTCTTCTGAAGGTACGTATCCTTACAATGAGGGAGACTTTCTGGAATTGTTTATGTATCTGGTTTTGAATTTATGACTGGAGTTGGCTGTTCTGAGTGTATTGGCTTGATTGCACTTATTGCACTGTGCTTCAGGAGGTTTAGGCTATTCATCTTTTGCCTGTTATATTTAATCAAAGGGAGGGCCTTCTCAAGATCCGTGGTCTTAAGCATTGGATGGTTTTCATTTGACAGTTTTGAATCTAGATTAAAAATTTCAGAGACCTCCTGGAACTTCCTTTGATAGTTGATATTATAAATGGCTTGATTGGTTATAACTTTGATTGATTTGTAAGAGAAGGAATTGACTTTACATTTGATTAATAAATTAATGTTATTACAAGTATTATAGGATGTGTCAATACCAATGGGGTCCCCTAGAGATGCTCCAAGTTTTTTGAAAATTGCTGGGTGCATCAGTTCTGGAGGTATTGATTGCAAGGTGACCCAGGTGGGAATGAGGAAATCAAGATTTTCCTCCTTGCAATCAGGGATCCATCCAAAAAATTTAATAGCATAACCTTTAAAGAGCAGTTCAGACGTATGTAGGAGGTTCTTCTTAATCAGAGAGCTACCACAATGCAAATATAATAATCTATTAGTGTAGTGAGTGATACTTACCTGTTCAGCACAGAAGTCGGTAAGCCAGCGAATAAGACTTGAGATGTGATCTGATGGCCCATTCCAGTAAGCGTAGATGCCAAGATCTCGGCAATCTTTCCATCTAGTTTCACTGAGGGGATTACTGATGATGACCACATTGTCCTCAAACTTAGAGGCTGGCTCAATATAAGGGCTAGACCGAGCCTTAATATCTTTTGTTGTCTCTCTCCATCTGTGTGGGGGAGTGTAAACCGGAGACAGATTATGGGATAAAGGAGCCGTAACTTTAATATAATTTGACCTTTCAGCCTCTGAGAGGTTAGAGATGATTCGAGCTTCCTTCTTCACATACTTTGTGAGGTTGAAAGTTCTTAGTTACTGATCTAAAATTTCTGTGGAGAAGATAACAGGGCGCTGTTTGAAAGCCTCTTTCTTCTCAGGAGCTGTCTGTGTCTTCGCCGTGAATTTGTTGGATCCTTTGATTTCCTCCCCAGATCTCGCCTCATCCGCGTGTTCCGCCTTTTCTAAAGGAAGAAAGGGGTTTGATACTTTCAGTGTAAAGGGCCCTACCGGGATCTTCTTCTTATGCCCTCCTTTAATTTCTTTCCAGGGATTTACTTTATATTTTACTAGCTGTGTTTTCGGTCCATTTCCCATTTCTGATCTAGTGTTATCCATCGGGATCCGAGTGGAAGCATTTTGGTATGAATTAGGGTTTTTTGGAGCAGGTGATAAATGCTTTCGACTATGGAGATTTCGGTGGTTTTCCTTCCTCTTGCCTGCAAGGACTTTGTCTGTGAAAGGCACCTTGGGGCATTCAACTGCTTTGGCTACGGCATGACTCCTTTTCTTCTCAGCGATGAAGGGCAGCAAATGATCATAATCATTATGAATTGCCTTAGATTTTCTACACTCCGTCTCCTTGTGCCCATAAAGCCAGCAATTGTAGCAGTATGGCGAGAGGTGCTTTCCAACTGGATAGTCTGAGGATGAATTCTTTTGCAGCTTCTTTAGAGAGGATGCTCCTGTGCCCGAAATAGGGCTTTCTTTGTCATGCAGGGGATCGATAGCTACAGGGTTTGATTCTGCAAATTTTCGCTTACTTTTTTCCATCGTGCGCATATTATTGGATTGCCTCAATATTAATGGCATGTTAGATTTGTATTGATTTGTGCTCAGTTTTTTTTTAGTTTGTTAGACATTCATGTGTGTCTATACATACACTTACACACAATACACACATACACACGTGTGTTTATACACACACTTGTATCCATATACACATACAAGTGTGTATTCATGTATATACATATATACACATGTGTGTATACACATATACACACATTTGTGTATATATACACACATTATGTGTGTATATACACATGTGTGTATATACACATGTGCATGTATACACACACACATCCTTATAGCAATATAATATACATCTTTATAGTCACAGATTCCACAAAATATTAAATTTGGTTTGTATATACACGCACATGTGTAAATATACATATGTATATATATGCATCCTTATAGCAATATAATATACAACTTTATAGTCACGGATCCCACAAAATATTAAATTTGGTTTTTTAAAAATTAGAATTCCTATGCAATTCCAATTCCGCCTATTTTGGTGGAAGATGCAAATTCCAATTTTGGGGCAAAATTGGAATTTCAAAATTCCAATTCCAATTTTTTGGATGGACACAAACATGGAATTAGAATTTCCTAGAATTAGATAATGCCAATTCCAATCTAATTCCAGTAAACAAACAGGCCCTATAGTGATTTTTCATTTTTTTTCCCTATGAGCTAGGTTGCGAGTTGATTTTCAAGCCTTATGAAATTAAAACTTTGACTTAATTTAATTAAATTTAATAATCTTATTACATTTGAACTTATAAGCTAATGAATAGTATTTATTAATAATATTCATTAAGTTTTGAGCTTGAATCTAATAAGAATATTATTCTTGATTGAATGTAATTTTTTATTAAAATTTATATTTTATTTTTAAAATATTTATTAGATTCAAAATTTGTGAATCAATGAATATTATTTAATGAAATATTTATTAAGTTACAGATTTTGAATATTATAAGTATTATTTTTTAAATAAAGCATAAATTTTAATTCTTTTATAGTTTTAGTTTTTTTTTTAATCTATTATTATCAATCGTATTTTATTTCATTTGATTTTAATGAATAGTTTTTAACTATTCATTTAAAATTTCGTATATTAAAATACGGTTGTTAGTAATAAGTAAATAAATTTAAAAGCATATTTGTTTACTTATTAATTATTACTTAATTATATTTTAATATATTTAATTTTTGTACAAATAGGCCTATTATCTATTTTAAAGGATTAAATATATTGAAATATAATTAATTAATAATTAATAAATAAATAAGACTAAGGAGGAGTTTTCTTTATTGCAATCCACTTATTGTTGATAATAATAATAATATTTGTCGCAATTATAGGGCAAATATTATTAATTATTCTAAGTGCATCTGGGAGGTCTTGTCTAGGAGTTTGCCTTAGGTTGTGTCACGTTTTTCTAGGGGTTGACTGTCATTTGATTGCTTGTCTCATATTCACTTGAGAAAGAGAGAAGTTTTGTTCACTATCAGTTTTGGAGCAGTTAGGGCATGTTTACAACACCTTGGAGCCTAGTTGGAGATGTTTGGAGTTGTTAAGTTATCATCAGTTGGGGGACCTTTTCTAGCAGTTTGGTCATAGTTTCTTGCAGTTATATCCCTATTTTGGTGGGATTTATCCTCACATCCGACCCCCACAGTTTTTGCATGATTTTAGAAGATTTGGAGTAGTTTTGGGGCAGTTTTGAGTGACACTTCAGTTGTACATGGCTTGGTGGAGTTTGAGGATCACTTACACTTCAGTTTCTGACCGTTTAGCTCTTGATTTGCTGGGGTTTTCTCATGCATCTGACCATTTCTGATCTAGGGCCTATTTATTGTATTTTTACTTCATGATTGAGGGGTCTTCTTTTGGGCTCACATGTTTTGCACATTGCATACTTGTGAGTGAATTGTAAGAACACTTTGTAGTAGATATTTTTTCAGCATTGTTTATACAAATACAGCGGTTCCTTCTCATTGATTCAGGTGCAATATTATGGGTTCTTTATTTCTATATTGTGTTTATCCTTCATTCAAACTACATTCCTTATTGCATGTTCTAATCTAGATACTTGTGATTATAGGTCTTTATTTGTGTCCTCGCTCTTTAAGAAAATTGATAGAACCTAGGTTTTCCTTTCAAAACAAAAGATTTCAGGTCCTTGCATAGAAACACTTTTGTAATTGCATACTTTTCTGAGTATTGAGAATCATTAGTATCTTCAATAATTCATGTTGATTTAATTGAAGTTGCATACAAATCATTTGGTGTATCACCTCATTTAGTTTTAGGTATTCATAATTTTCTCATCCATTTCCCCATATGCACATTTAGTTTTAGGTGAGCACTATTTAGAAACTGACTTATCTTCCATTCTTCTCTCATTTTATGACAACCCACCACCCGAGAGAGTTTTCATGCTTCAACGGGATAGCTAGACTTCATATCAAGCTAAAGTCAAGATCCTGATTGACAACAGTTTTTTGACATGCCCGGTGGGACCCTTCTTGTTCCACAAGCCAGATCAATGCATTATTTTTGTTGTTGTTTTGGTGTGAGCAACAATTGTCAGCCTTAAACAAGGTATTTTTTTTTAGGCAGATCCAAACATACACCTAGCGACTCTGCAGAAAAGATCTATTGGTTTCAAAAGATCAAGTGTTGGTATTTTCAATTTTTTTATATTAAGATTTCCAGCTTATTATATGAACAAAAATGTCAAATTATTGTGGGCGGAAAGAATACCCACCACCGTATTATGAAAGAAATGTCCATGAAGTTTCTAATCCGCCATATCATTTTGAGGGTGCTACCAAATTTTTCAGAATGATTTTGTAACAGTAGGTTATTAGCATGTTCCATCTATTTATGAGTCTCTCATTCCTTTGCACATCTTGTATAAAATAGATTTTAATGGAAATAGGGATCAAGTAATGACTCTCAATCAAAGGCTTTTTGGCCTTTGAAAGGAGATCCATCTCTTCCCTTACATAAGGATGAGTTTGGATATCATGAGTTACAACTCCTTTTTGGGGGTTGGGCTCTCGCCAGATGCAAGAAAATAAAGAGCAACAATGATTTGATATGCAGATAGAGGATTTAGCCTACCAAATTTTTCAAATGTGCATGTTGATATAGAATTTGCAATACTGTAAGGATACAACAATAATAAAGCAGCATTAGCGGACTCAAGAAAAGGAGCAGTTTGATTCCAAAAAAAAACAATATGATCAAGCTCTGGCAAGAGAAGAGAAGGAGGCACAGAAGCAACAGTATGAGGAGTATTTTCAAAAGGAGATAGAAGCACTGGAAGAGTTTTGTAAGAAGGAGCTGAAAATACAAAAGAATATTCATGAAAAAGAGCTAGAAGAACATTTAGAATTAATAAGGGTCATGTTTTCTATAGGTGTAAGATGTGAGGAAAATTTCCAAACAAAATTAACAACTCATGAGGAATTTCATGACAAAGAGCTACGTGAGAACAAAGAGAAAATAAGGCTCCTAGTTAATACAACAATTAAGTATAGAGAGGCCAGTAAAATTCACTATGAAGAGGCTCAAAAGCATAAAGCAAATGTTGAGCAAGAGGTTGTATCTGAGCTTCATACCTTTGTTGATAAGAACAATGAAATGGTGGTAAACATTTTTGATGAGCTACCTAAGTTTTTTGAAGAGTATACATACTGGAACAAACACCATTCTCAAATTTTGGCCAAGTGGATGAAGAATTGAAGCATGTTCTCATGCAAGAGCATGAAGAAGATGTTGAAAATTAGAGGGTAGAAACAATAGACCTAGGACAACAAGATGATCCTCAATATATTGAAGTTCTACTAATTCAAGAAATATGCCATAAGGTAGAAACCGGTTTCTTATTGCAAACGACCAAAGAAGACATGGAAGAAGACATTATTTGGAATGAAATGGAACTTTTTCGCTCAAACTTTGATGAAAAAACAATTTATGTTCAGTAATAAACACAACAGAAAGTGGATGAGCAAACTGGACCAGAGATGTCTCCATTTAGGCTACATGAACCAGAAGCTTCTGATCAACAAAGTAATCACTCAAAAGTCAAATTACTTTGTACAAGAGATATAACTGAGGTAACTGGTCCTATATAGCATAATGTTGTCACAAAATTATTTCATCGGCCTGAAATCAATAGAGAAGGCCTTGATTTTGCACTTGAGAATGTAAGATCAGAAGAATGGAACCAAAAGTAGCATGCTAATCATTTTCACCAATCCAGCATTTATGCTCTTACAAGGGGCTTCTCAATCAGGCATATTTTCAGAGTGGGACTTATTCTTGATATTCCAGTTATAGAGTAGTAGATACGACATGTTTATATACCTCAAATATGCATTGATTTTGATTAAATCTAAGAGGTATGTGATATGGTCTAACATTTTCAAGATATGCTACAGGAGTTTTTGGTGTTTTCAGTCATATTGCATATATTTTTAGTTGCACATATGTATGCATCTCATCTGTTGTTGGTGAGAAAAGGAAGCTATTTCAATCAGTCTATTAATGGATGTATTTGAGGTTTTGATGATTGATTAGCTTAGAATATTTTAGAGGTTTTCAATTTCAATTTTCTTTCTCCAAGTGTTGGGCACACTAGTTTTATTTTTTAGTCAATTAGTTTGCAATAAGTTATTTTTGGGGCTGCAAAGAAGGATATTAGTGTAGCCCATCATGATGAGATAAATAATCACCCATCATATAGATAATGAGTCACAACTCACTTCCCTACATCATAAATGGTCATCCATCTCACCATCATAAGCTATAGAAATTTTCTCATTTCTAGCTCCTGTTAGAGTTGGAGTTTGATCAGACTAATGAAAACCATTGCTGGGACACAAGAGGACAATGTGAAAAAAATTTCATTACATAGGTGTGGAAGTGATCCACTACCCTATCTCATAAACCATTGTTCATAAATCCCTCTTGGAGCACAGGAAAGATGTCTTTCAGTTTGTTTCAGGTTGCTGTTTTGTTTTCTTCCAAGTGCTTATGGCACACGTTGCAGTTTGTTTCATTTTTCAGCAGTGTATTTGTTTTCCATTTGAGAAGGTTCAGTTTTACTAATTTCAAGACTTTGGACCCAATGGATTACAAAAGGAAAATGGTCTTGTTTTTTAGCAGGCAAACACCCCCAAGAGGTTGCCAAAAATGTTACCAATTTAGTTTGTATACTAAATTGCTAAGTTGAAATTACTTATACATTGAATTATGTGATTGAGTAACTGTTGCTATGAATTACATGACTGATTGATTGCAGAAAAGTAAAGTACATAATTAATAAATACTAATAATTTGATAATTATTATTCAAATCTGATATACAAGTACAAAATAGTGCAACTTTATCGCATATTATTCAAATGTTGTTTTACAAAGGTACAACGATAATGTTCAGATTTCAATTGTATGGAATATATACAATGCATTTAGATCTATACAAGCCATGGAAACTCTTAATACCCTATCTGAATAAACATATTGTAAATATCAATAAAATAGGAGAGATAGAGAGAAATCCTCCATTTCCTATATGGGAGACCAATCTTTGAATTGTGTTGAAGATCTGGGCCCACATCTCCAGCTTTGATCATACCTACAAAATAGAAAACAAAAAAGAGTATGTTCAGAAGAATTGAGTAATGTAACTTTTCCTAATACCTCTACATTACTCTATGAACTAAAAAGTGCTTATGCAGATGAAGCATTAGAAGATGCAAGGGAGGAGGTTGAAAAACAGAGAGAAAAATAGTTTTATACTAATATCGGTTGCTTGATGGGAAGATACAAGTATGAGGACCAAGTAGGTTGTTGAAGGGACACACATACATTACATGTGTGAAAATTTATGACTGAAGTCATGTAGAGACAAAGATTAATTAAGAAGGATGTAGAGGGGGCATACATACATTATAGGTATGGGACCTTCCAACTGAATTAATGAAGCTGTAGAAGATTGGTTGTTGAAGGGACATGACCTTTTGTCATGAAACCTTTCAGCCTCGTAGAATAATCATTTTTTCTATAGGAGGGCCTAATGAACAGGATAAAAGCTACAGGAACTTATCATATTAGATATATATCTCACATTGTTATAGGAAGTAATCATCATAACATATTGCTATAGGAAATGTTTTTTTTGTAGTCATATATAGATCAGATTTGTAAGCAGGGATGCATGGCTATGTCAAAAAGGCATAGTGGAGAAAGCTCACATTTATAAGTGAAAGATTCAAATACGGATTAAAAAGGGAAAGACTATAATCATCAAAACATAATAGAGTACCAAAAGAGTATGTTACTACTATAAAGAATCAATCAATCATAACAGTAAATATCAGGTATTATTCATATTAAGGGGTAGTGATTTCTTTTAATGTTTTGATAATGCTTACCATAAATATATTGTGGAGCTTATTCAACCTATACTATGTTCATTAAGAAATAAAGGGTCAATGTTAGATCAAGCTCATGAAAACATTATTAGAGATGACATTTTCAAGCTATAATGGGCGGCAACTAAAGAATATATATTGATGTGATATTAAGCTACAACAATAGCAATATGGATATTAACATGTAATAAAAAAATTCACATGATGTTTATCAAATAGTATATAGTTATTGAATATCAAAACTAGAACATTCATTATTTACAAAGATGCAAATAAAAAATGAAGCGTTGTTGTTGGTGTCACAAAGGGTAATGCTCACCATGAATTATGAACAGAATTCTGAGCATTCATGTATTTATATACAAAGAAGTCAGTGAATGATTTTAAGAAATTTCTAATGATTAAAAAAGATGAAGGAGCATTATCTTTCATGAAATACTAGAATCGTTATGCATCAGCATTCAAGCTTCAAACAAAAAGTTCAGAACATTCAAGACAACAACATGTTAATGGTTTTTTTCTATTTAAGTTAAAAAGGAAAGCTTCACTATTTGTTTTTTGCCAAGGTATTACTATAGGAAAATTCTAAACATGATATTGGAGAGTGTGTTTTTCAGAAAGTTATGGAAAAATTTGACATGAATTATCTAAATATTACCATCAACATTTCAAAGGATTTTTTTTTGCAGTTGTTTTATATTTTAGCAAAGATTAAGCTATAGAGACATTAGATTTAGCAAAGATTACATGGTTTTATATTCTTTGTGTCAAAGGTTATCAGATAAAGACTTCTAGTAAGTATGATTATTCAAAATTTTAAGGTTCTAAAGAGAATAAGCAGTTCAATCATGTCTTATAATCCATTCAAGGGAACATTTTGAAAAATGAACTACAAGATTTAGTGTGAACATGAGAGTATTTTCTTTAGTACTATTGGAAATATATTACAGGCTTGGTGACTAAGAGGGGGGGTGAATCAGGAACCAATAAAACTTATTCTCTTTTATCCTTTATTAGATTGTCTAATCTAATTGCATGCATGGAACAGAAAATCATAAAACATTCATAACACTTGACACAATATTTGGTTACCCAGAAACCTTTCAAATAGAAAGTAAAACTGGGGTGGGGATAGTACCCATAAGACTTAGTATTGTTGTATAAATTTGGCCGGTTAAGGCTTACAATTGACCACTTTTGATGGCCTATCCTATTAGGATCAATAAGGATTGTTAGGTCCACCTTGTGAAAGGATTTATGCAATACAATAAAGTATGCACTTTGTTAGGAGATTTGATAAGGACTGTTAAGTCCACCCTGTTAAAGGATTTTGTTGATACACTTGTTAGGATGAACTAGTGAATGATCTGCTATGCAACTTTGATTTGCTGAATAAGATCCTTTGAAATAATACTAATCACCTGAATGTGATAGATGAATCTTTGTTGTTCCTTTATACTTATGTAGCCTTATAATCAATCTACCACTTCATATTCGCATTCATATGTCTATTTCAATTACACTCTCTCAATTTGGATAAACAAAGTGTCTTACATATATATATATTATCCAAATCAAATACCTTTGTAAGTCTGCTACTATCTTTTTTAATAGCACCAAACAATATGAACAAATTCGGCCCAATGTTGTTACTCAGGTCCAGTAATCCACTTGGGTGATACACTAACACTCGGGCGATACAGTGAATTGAAAACTCTAGCACTCGGTTAACACTGGGTGCTTGGGTCACATTGATCACTTAGAGATGGTAACTCGGGTAACACTGGTGACTCGGGTCACACTATTCTGAACTATCTGCTCGGTCGACATTGCAACTTCTTAGGTTACACTTTAAGTTGCTAGCTCGGTCAACATTGTAATCATAAATGACTAAGTGTTTTGGCACTAATTGACAACATTTATTTCCATAAGGTCAACAATCTCCCCCTTTGGCATTAGTGACAAAAACACTTATCATATCCAAAAATTCTGATCAAACTGCTAAGTTAAAACTCCCCCTTACCATATGCTTGGGTACTTGCTCAGTTTTGACTACTGCTCTGCAACTCGGTTACAATTGACTCTGTAATATATATATATATATATATATATATATATATATATATATATATATATATCTTTTCTTCTCTGTACATGTATTTCCTCATATTTATATACAATATATCTTTCCCTTTGTATACAATAACTTTCCCCCTTGTTTTTTACACAAGTGTCAAAAAGTATATCTACAAGGTAATACCAAAATAGGAAAGGAAATCACTATGTGCCTTCAAAATTTGAGACAAATTATTGTCCCAATTGTCTTGCAACACCTTCAGGATGTGTAACTCAATCTGAATTTCTGTAGACAACTCCATCATAAGCTCTGCAACTGAAAAAGTTGTTGTTATGTATGAGTGTCTTTGCATGAGAAATATGTTTTTGCATGACATCCATATGTGGAAGGAGTTGGCTCTGTATAGCTATTAGGGATTCCCTTTTTCTTTCTTCTTCCCTCAATAACTCTGCCTGCATATCAGTGAGATACTTGATCTTTACAAAATGTGCTAAACTCGAACTAGGATCAAGTGCCAACTGGTTTTCACTTGCCTTCAAATCAGTGTCAATCTTTGTCAGCTTGTCTTTTATTTCCGTGGTAAAGTTGAAAGTGTCACTCAACTTTACAAATAATGCCACAACATTATTTATAGTGTTTTTTAGAGAGCTGATGATAGTTGTTAGCTTCACTTGATCTATTGCAATCTTTCCTTCAAAATTCTCTAGAACCTTATTTTCAAATTTTCTTTTTGCATTTTGTAGTAATTTCTCCTATCCACTAAGATCATGATTAAACTTATGGACTATGTCAACAAGTTGGTCCATAATGGAGTCATCTTCATTGACTTCAATCTCTAGTGAATCCAGGAAAATACCTTTGATGTCTTCTGGAACTCTGTTCCTTTTCTTCTCTTCTCGGAGCTTCTGTTGTTTTTCTCTTTTCTTCCATAGCTCTCCAAGGATGTCCATATGCTTAGCTGTCAAATTGGAAAGATCCTGATTTGGAATCACAATATCTTCCTCAAGGTCAACATCATCAGTTATTGTTTCCTTTTCTTTACCCTTGACCTTGGGATGAGGTGAAGGAACAATTTCCTTACCTTTTCCATCATCATCCTTGTCTCTTCCATGCTCATCCTTATCTTCAGTGTTGAATTGGAGTAGATCATTAACTTTTGATGCACCAACTTCAAAATCAGTGCTAACTGTAGAAACATTAACAGTGTCCTTATGTGACTCGGTTTGGCTTGGTGCAGTAGCAGGTAGAGCCTGATGCTCGGTTCCTACTAGTCCTAATGTAGATTTTGTGATCAATTCCTTGCTCGGAGATAGGATATTCTGAGTAGGTGAATGGGTCAGGGATGCCATTACGTCTACTTCTATTTGTACAGTATTGGATTCTTCAATGGTCTAAACCTCAGTTAACTCTTTATCATTAGCCTATATAGGAGGTCTTGTACTCGGTTCCACTGCCTTATCATATTCCTTGTCAACAAAAATTGACTTCCATATCTTTTTTGCGGACTACACAACATCCTCTATTTTCTTGCTCAAGATTTGAAAGGTCCTAAACCTTGGAGTGTGATTACTCTCATACTTGGTCATATCATATTTTGCCTCTTTATGAGTCATAGTAGGCATTAATTGTTTCAAGGTTTTCTCTCTGATTTCCTTTTCAATCTAAACTGCATTGTGCCAATGAATAGTGATATCCTTGAGAAGGTCTTCAGTCATATTTCTTCTCAATTCGGATGGGTCATACTTCCATCATGCCATTTTCTCAACTAATGCATCCTCAATCATTTTCTACTCATCTTTGGTTTTGGTAGCATACTTCAATGATTTGAGAAATACCATACCACTACCTCCTTTTAATTCTTCAATATTTGTCTCAAAGTTAGGTTGGGGTTTCTTGAATATGACTATATCTTCTTCTTCATCTTCCTTGGGTAATATCAGTTTTCTTTTAGATATTCTTGTAGTGATGATAGGGGTAGAGATATTTGTTGTTTTCTTGGGGGCTAGCCTCTTCTTCTTAGGAGGCTCTACTTCTACCTCTTCCTCTTCCTTCTCAGGTTCATCTTCTTCTATTTTTATGTCATCTCCTTTGCTTTCAATGATTGAGGGAGGAGAGTCTGATGGCTTTCCATATTTATTTTCAAACTTCTCAATTCTCTTCCTTTCTCTCTTCAACATTTCGGGTATCTCAATCTCAATGATATTATGCCCTTGGATTCTTCATAAGTACAAAAATATGGTGCTTTAGGATCAACAGGTTCATTTACAAGAGCTCCAATGATGTCTCTTGTCTCATCAATGTTAACCTCATATGCAAGAGGTTTCACCCATGCAACCCTAGGTTTGACTGCTTGAATGTATACTTTGTCACAATCAACTAGAAAGAAAATATAATCCTTATAGTCCTCTACTAATTGTTTGGGGATTTTGTATCTATTCTATATTTTCTCTCTGAAGATTTCAAAGTAAGCATCCATGATGCTTTCAAAGTTATCTCCCAATTCTGCTATGAATTCATTTATCTGATAGACTATAGGTTTGTCCTTTTTCCATACAACTGTGCCTTTGGAAGGGAAAAACTTCTAATTATAAAAGAATATGTAGACCAAGAGTGAATTGAACTTACATGGATTGGTCTTGGATGCCCGGATGCTATCCATGTTTTTTCTCAATTGGATGAGCTGCAACTCGGCAAGGTCGAATGAAAAATTGTTCTTGACCACTTTATATGCCAAGTCCACAGCCTCACATGGTACACTGTTGGTCACCTAGAACTATATATCTTGTGAGAAATCACATGAATTCCAAAATTTATTTCCATGTCAGTAAATCCATTCAATTTAATACCTCTTACATCCCACTCAGCAAGAATCTTCTTGGCTAGGTCATCTCAAGGTAGGGTTTTAGTAGCTTTAGGCTTGTCAAGCATAGGGTACCCTATCACTCAGTGTACCATCAACTTAGTGATCTTTATAGGTTTCTCCAACCATAGATGCATGTCGTGAACACGGCTTATAACAAACCTAATCCATTTTATTTAGAAATTCTTTGGCATATGCAAAATGTGAGTTAAACCCTTAACTTCTAGGTGCTTGTGTTCAGGCTTCAAATTTCCAGCTACACAAAGTGCTTCATATGCTTTGTTTAAATCCAATGTGCCTAGCTGTTAAATGTTACAATATAGAAACATTGGATGTCATTGATTAACAGTACCTTAGGAGGAATTCGGGAATGAGCTCCCATTGGATCTATCTCCTCTACAATCGCTTGATGAAGTTTAAACTTTGGCGGTTCATAGATAGCATTCCTTACCAACATCTCGGATCCCTTCTTAGCCTTGATGTTGGATGAAGATGCCATAATTCTTGGAGGATTGATAAAACTTAGCTGTAACTAAATATTTTGAACAAATTCTCTCTGGAATCACTGTAATCTCTTAATCACTCTATAAATTGTAAACAATAACCCTTTGATTTCACCATTTATGATAAATTTCATCATAAAGTTTTCATTAAATGCTTTGTACATGGTAGTTTTCATAGCTCAGGTATTTCTTTAGGCTTACTCGAAATCTCGACAAAAAATAATCTTTGCATCTTTGAAACCATTCAACCCGACTTAACTCAGTTAAGCTAGAGTAGCTCGTTTGTAACTGAGATCCTGACTCGGTTAGAACCTTAATGTGTCCTAGTGCATCAATATGTTGATTTGGAATTGCTAGCATATCTATAAATGATATATGATGGCTTATGTGCACAATTCTAGTTGTCTCCTTGCATATTTATTTGGAGATGGTGGATCCACCCAATTCACTACTTTGGGTTTCATTTGATCCTTCATTGTTTTGGTCTGAATTATCAGGAGTCTTCATCAACCACTACTGACTCATCTGAGTTCTGATTTCATAAACTTTTTCTTTTCCTTTCTCAAAACCAGTATCCACTTTTTCTCTGTTCATACAGTTCTTTCTTAGATGACCAAGTTGTTTACACACATAACATCTCTTAGTAGGATTGCTTTTTCTGAGGTGAGTCTTTGCACAATTTGCACCAATGTGCCCATATTCACCACAATGAAAACATCTGCTCCATGTGTTGTAATCCCAACCAAAAATTTCTTTAGCTAATTGTTCATTAGGGTTCCATTTCTTAGTTCTGCACTTGGAAGACTTATGACCTTGTTTGTTACAATTGAAACTTTTTCCTTCAAACTTAGGTTTCTCAGTGCATTCACTTGTCCTATGTCCATGTTTGTTGCATCTGTAGCATTTTCCATTAAAATTTGACTTTCCATTGCTCCAACATTTATTTTTTGTGTGCCCTAACTTACCACAATGATTACAAGTAGGTTTCATGTTCTTTTGAGTTCCTTGTTGTGAGGATTCACCTTGTTTAGTATAACCTAATCTATTATGTCCATGATGTCTTAATTGATTTTTCTCTTTCAACTAATCCATGCTTACTTGTGAATTCATTATACTCTCATTGGTTTTCTTTTCACTATTGAGATCATTTTGCAGTCTTTCATTTTTTGTCCTCAGATTGATAACTTCTTGATTTGCATTATTGAGTTGATTTATCATATCTACTTGCTAAAGTGACAAATGATGGATTTCTTTTTCTTTTTCCTCTAATCTTGTTCTTAGAAATATTTTTTCTTCTTTTTCCATTTCTCTATCATTTTCTGCTTGGTTCTTTTGTTCCATGACTTCACATATTCTGACTGAATGAATTTCTTGTTCTCTCTTCAACTTTCTAACTTCTTCATGTAAATTGAGATTCTTTGCAAGTATATATTTAATGGCTGCATCAGCTTCTTCAAAACTTCTTTCTTTTCATAAATCTTCAATTATTTCTTCTATGTAACTTTTATCATTCATCTGCACTGCCAAATCTTTTCTTCTTTTCAGGGAATCAGAGAGTTTCTCCTTGAGTTTTTTGATTTGATCCATGGCCACTTGTAGATCTATTTTTTCAATTTCAATGGCTTTCTCTAGTCTGTATATTTCCATTTCCTCTGATCTTTTCTCAAGTTGTTAAGCTTCTGATAAGAGAACCTCCAACTCTGATACCAATTGATGGAAATATATTATAGGCTAGGTGACTGAGAGGGGGTGAATTAGGAAACAATAAAACTTATTCTCTTTTATCCTTTATTAGATTTTGTAATCTAATTGCATGCATGGAATAGAAAAGCATAAAGCATTCATAACACTTGACATAATATTTGGTTACCCAGAAACCTTCCAAATAGAAAGTAAAACTGGGGTGGGGATGGTAGCCACAAGATTTAGTACTGCAGTATAAATTTGGTCGGTTAAGGCTTACAATTGACCACTTATGATGGCCAGCCCTGTTAGGAGCAATAAGGATTGTTAGGCCCACCTTGTGAAAGTATTTATACAATACAATAAAGTATGCACTCTATTAGGAGATTTAATAAGGATTGTTAAGTCCATCCTATTAAAGGATTTTTCTAATACACCTGTTAGGATGAACCAGTGAATGATCTATTATGCAACTCTGATTCACTGAATAAGATCCTGTGAAATAATACTAATCACCTAAATGTGATAGATGATTCTCTATTATTCCTTTATACGTATGTAGTCTTCTAATCAATCTGCCACTTCATATTCACATTCATATGTCTATTTCAATTACACTCTCTCAATTTGGATAAACAAAGTATCTTACATATATATCTTATCCAAATCAAATACCTTTGTAAGTCTGCTACTATCTTATTTAATAGCACCAAAAAATATGAACAAAGTTGGCCTAATGTTGTTACTCGGGTCCAGTAATCCACTCGGGTGATACAATGACACTCAGACGATACAGTGAATTGGAAACTCTTGCACTTGGTTAACATTGGGTGCTCAGGTCACATTGATCACTCAGAGATGGTAACTCGGGTAACACTGGTGACTGGGGTCACACTGTTCTAAACTATCTGCTCAGTCGACACTGCAACTGCTCGGGTTACACTTTAAGCTATTGGCTCGGTCAACACTGTAATCATAAATGACTAAGTATTTTGGCACTAATTGACAAAATGTCTTGTCATAAGGTCAACAAGTACTATCCTTGAAAGGTGTTAGGTGACATAATAGAACATTGCATGATGGAATAAAAATGACAATAAGTTATTCTATTCTATAATTTACAAGAGGGAAATGATTAATGATATATTGGCATCAAAAAAGAATATGAGCTTCTTTGTATTTGTTTACTAGGTGCCTTATAATAATTAACTATCCCTTTATTATGAATTTGTTTCCTTTCTAGGACTATTTATATATATCCTCGTCCATCATATCAAAATATAGGATTAGGATTATAGAATATATAATCTTCCAAAATCTTTCTCTAGAATTATTTTGGGAGCTCTTTTGTTTTCTATATAGCCGAAGATTGGGGATCCTTAGGAATATGACATTCATTTGTGTCAAATATCTTGACCATACTAACAGAATTCAATTTTTGAGGAAGAAGGATGAATTTTACCTCCTCATTATCCAAGATTACCCTCGCACAAGAAAATGAAAAAGACTAGAATTGACTCAAGAAATACCAACCTAAGAGGATATCATTATATATACAATCATCTTGCCAAAAGGAGAAAAACCAACTAAAATTTTCTAAGTTTACAAGAATGTCAAAAGATTTTTCTTTCATATTTTCATGAATCCAAACCATTTAACTAAGGTTTTTGGGGATTTCCAATATACAAGAGGTAAGACAACATGCTTAGCAATGTTGATTGTTGACCTTGTATCTATAAGAGCAAAAGACCTTTGACTAAATCCTTCTAATTTGGTAGTAATTATAGGATTCTTTGGGACTAAAGATAGAAGACACAAAATAGGGTTTAGATTGTTCTTTGCATAGTTTCAATGACTTGAGGTGAACTGACTAGAGGATCGAGCAAGGCTTCTAGTTTTATTGGCTTGTAGTATGCCATAAATTTCATTAGGATCAGCTGATGTATGGGATTCATGTTCGAGGTGCTTTAAAGCTCCAACCTCTTTTGTCTTCTTGATAATTATTAGCTCAATTTTCTCATTCTTCTTTCTCAACAATTGTTGCACGTGTTGTGTTTTTCTATGATGATCTAGAACATTATTTTCTCCTTTTATCTCTTCTTCCTAAATTTGATCAATTGGAAACTTCTTGTTGTGAGAGGGAAAATTTAGAGAGAACTGATGATAAGACTAATTGTTAAATAACAAAGAAGACACATTGAACTTGTTTTAGAATGATTGTGGAGAAAAACCTTTTAGAACAAGATCTTTGTACTCATTTTTATAAAATTCAACAGTGACCATATTTATTTTATCAATGCTCCTTAAAGGAAATCAATCTATTTTTGTACAATCTTTAAATTGACAGAAACCAATACTGTTAAAAAACTAATTTTTTTTAACAGCTATTGGCTAAATTCAACCTACAAAATTATACTTTAATTATTCATGGAAGCTAATATTTGGCCAAATATCATTTGCAATAATCATGATCCACAAACATCTTTAATCTATTTGCCCAAGTTGTACCAATGTAGTGCTCTATCCAATGAAATTATTGTAAATTTTCTTATTATCTTGATTAGTGTTATTGTGGTTGGCTTTTATGAGAAATTTTGACATTTTATTTCCTCTCATTTAGTTACTCTAGTTATACTCTTCTGTTAGAATAACTGAGAGGGGGGTGAATCAGTGGCCTCAAAATATTCCAATAAATCAACCCAAAAACTTAGTACCACAATTATAAGCCTCTAGTTATCTTTAGTCCTACAAGATGTATGCCTTGAAATAATCTTATCTTAATGTTTGCCGAATAGCAGTCTGGCATTTACCAAAATATAGTAAATAAATTAGTGTTTACCGATCAATCCTATTTTAGTAATGTGTAAAGAAATGACTTATAAACACATTTGACACATGGATTTTTAATGTGGAAACCCTCTTAAGGGAAAAACCACTTGCGACCGTGGTGCAGGAGCACCTAGGTAGGGCTAGTTGGTAACCTAGGATCCTAGCTTAATTTTGGATTGTAGTGGTCTTAGCCAAGCCACTAGTGAAATAATAGAACTAGATAGGTCCTAAGGTGTGTTGATCTGGTTAGAAGACCTAACTAGATCATTTGATGTTAAGAAGTAGTGTTTTGTCCAAATTAGGGTAATGTTCCAAAATGATGGAATCTTGTTTTTTGTGCTTATAGAGTCTAGGAGGGATAATTTGAGGTATAATAGGCATGTTAGTACATTTAGATAATTTATGTGGTGTGTTGACCAAGTTAGGATGCAATAATGAAAAAGTTGTAAAAGTTGTCCATGTTGCCATTGACAACATTGACAACATTTCTTACAATTATGGATCTTCAAACAATTGGTTGTATAACTGTCAGAAAAATTTGGATTAGTGCCCTGGTCAACTATATAAGGCCTTTCCTGACCTATGTGTGGGGTTGGATGAACTTGGAAAATCAGTGTACAAACTGTGAAATTGAAAAACCAGTTACAGTTGAGCATTTTGGTGTTTGATGGATTAAAATATGCACTGTGAGTTGTGAAAGAGTTAGTTGATGTAATTTCTTGTTTCTCCATGTGATTAGTTGGTGTTTTAGTTCTAGTTTCATTACTTTTGTAAATAGTTTTGTTTTCTACACTATCGTTGGTCTGAATGAGGCATTTTTTCCAAATGGGGTCATAGCACATCATTCAACCGTGGCATTTTTACGGTCTCTTGGAATGGGTGAGGTGACTCCTTGTACTATATGTGTGAGGAAGGATGGGCCTTGGAAAGAATATTTTCTAATTTTATAGTGATGCCCTAGGCGAGCCAGAGATGCATGGCTAGGGATCACAGTGAGTTGCAGAGGCAATATGAAAGATTGAAACCATTGGTAGCTTCAATCAGAGCATGTGGAGAGGAGGAAGTGTGTATGGAGAAGCCCTAAATCCAATAGTAAGTTTTGGTGGTCAATTATTTATGGTGAAAACTTAAACCCTTGTGGGTAAGTTTAGTAACTGGTGAAACCCTTAATTATAGGCTTGAAAGTAGTAACCCTTTGTACAGATAGTTTGGGAAGGTAAGACCTAGAAAATCTTAAAGGTCTTTGAAAAGGGTGTCTAGATATGGACTTAGTTTTTCACCTTGTTTAGAAGTTTTTGAAGTTATATGCAGAAAGGTGCCTAATTAGGCCTAATGCTTGTAGCCTTATTTTGGGTGAGTTTGGAGTGTGTATTTGAAATCATTTAGTATTTCATTACTAATTGTGTTCTTAGACATTGAGTTGGATTCAATTGTCTTGCTAAAAGCCTCCCTCTCCACTGGTTTTTGGTTTTAACCAATTTTGGATCAATTAGTCTAGAAGGTGCAAGAAGACCTCTATGGAGCATGTAGTGAGTTGAGTTGATTTCTTGATTGGTGTTGACAAGTTGAAATAAGAGAAGGATTGGTAAAAGAATCCTTGCAAGATTAGGGTTAGCTAAGGACCCTAATAGGCTAGAGAAGTGGCATGTATGATACCCTAGAATAATATAGGGTTATGAGAAAGACTTGTCATTACATCAGATTGGTATCAAAGCAAGTTAAAGATTTGGGAGTTGGTGTATGTCTCTAAATACTGGTGAATCAGTAGGGGAGATCAGTATGGTGAATAATGTAGAGATAGCTAAGGAGATGGGTGAGAAAAAGGAGAAAAATAGAATCCTTGAAGAAGCCCTAGAAGATATGAGAATCAAAAAACAAGAAGTAGTTGATGCCAAGGATAAAGGCAAAGAAGTTGAAAGCAGTGACAAAGGTAAAAATATTGTAGAGGAGGATATCATCCCTGAACCAGACCCTGTCTTGAATGAAGAACCATTCTTGAAAGCCATAAAGGCCCTAGAAGGAAAGGCATTGGAAGGAGTACCACTATTTAGTGGGAAGATGGATATAGAAGCAGTAATGGAGTGGATTAAAGGGATAGAGAACCATTTTGAATGTAAAGGTGTCACTAAGGCACAAAAACTCAAAGTTTCAAATTCAAGGCTCAGAGGGTCAGCACTGACATGGTGGAATTATCTACAAGATGAGAGGGTTAGGATGGGTAAACAACCTATTTCTAACTAGAAGGCCATGGTGACCAAGGTAAAGGAGAACTATTTGCTAGAGGACTATGAAATTCAACTTCTTAGAAAGAGACAAGGTCTAAAACAAAAGGACTTAGATGTGGCCTCTTATATAGAGGAATTTCAAAAGTTATGCCTTAGGTCCAAGATTCAGGAAGAGGAACCTATCAAGGTAGCCAGGCACTTGGGTGGTCTAAATTGGAACATCCAAGAGGAGATAAGTTTGTGGACTCCAACCACTGTTCAAAAGTGCCACCAATTAGCTCTAAAGGTGAAAGAGAGGAACAAGAAGGGAGACTCCAATCTCATAGGAAGAGGTAGAGGAAGAGATCAAGGGGGTCATAGAAGTGGTTATCAAGGCAGAGGTAGTGAACAAAGGAATCAAGGAGATTCCAAATTGATAGAACATGGTAATGAAACTACTCCAAGAGGGGGTTATACCAGAGGAAGAGGTACTCAAGGAGGCTCTAGTAGAGGAAGGGGTTCAGGCAAAAGTGACTCATACTTTTCAAGTATGAAATGTTATAATTACGACCAATTGGGTCACCCTTCCTATAGGTGCCCAAATAAGGCCACTTCTTCTAACAATAGAAAGAGGATTGCATATGCTCAAGAGGACACAACAAGTGTTAAAGCACCAGAAGTTGATCACATTGAAACAGATATGGGAGAGAGCTTGATCAAAAGGATTATGATTAGATAACCAGTAAAGGATGAACCCAAGCATAGAAGAGAACTATTTAGGATCAGATGTAAAATGCTTGGGAAAGTTTGCAAATTGATAGTGGATTCAGGCTCCACAGACAACATAATATCATAGGAAGTTGTCAATAAGCTCAAGTTGACAAAGAAACCTCATGTCAATCCTTATAAGGTGACATGGGTGAACAAGGGCCAAAGTGTGTTGGTGAATGAGAAAAATTGGGTGGAGTTTTCTATTGTAGGGTACAAGCACAAGTTACTATGTGATGTACTACCTATGGATGCATGTCATTTACTCCTAGGTAGGCCTTGGCAATATGACAGAGGAACAGTATATGATGGGAAGGAAAACTCCATCTCCTTCAAGAAAGGTGACAGAACTTACAAGAAATAGTCCTTGTTGGAAGAAGATGAACCACAACCTAAGACTCCTAGTATCTTATTGAGTAGTAGAAAGGAGTTCATAAATTCCCTTAGAGATGAAGGGAATGAAGGCTATGTTATATTTCTTAAGCTGAAGGAAGAAGAGAAGCCCAAACAAGAACCATTGCCATTGGAGATTAGAGAGTTGCTTGAAAAGTACAAGGATATTGTCAGTGATGGGACTCCTACCACATTTCCTCCTAGAAGAGTGATAAGTCATCAAATTGAATTTGTACCTAGTGCATCATTGCCAAATAAGGCAGCATACAAGCTTACTCCATATTAGAATTTAGAGGTGGATAGACAAGTACATGGGCTATTAGATCAAGGGATAATCAAGAAAAGCATCAACACATGTGTCATACCAGTGGTCTTAGAATCCAAGAAAGGTGGTAAGTGGAGACTTTTTACTGATTCTAGAGAAATTAATAGGATCACAATTATGTACAGATTCCTGATTCCTAGGATAGAGGATTTGATGGACTGTCTTAGGGGGGCAAATTATTTCACTAAGTTATACTTGAAAAGTGGATACAACCATATTAGGATTAAAGAGGAGGATGAATGGAAGACAGGCTTTAAGATTGTTGATGGGTTGTATGAGTGGAGAGTTATGCCATTTGGCCTCTCAAATGCCCCTAGCACATTCATGAGGCTCATGAATGAAGTGATTAAGGACTTCACAAGGATCTTTATCATAGTGCATCTAGATGATATATACTTATATACATTAGGACAACAGAGGACAATGTGAAACATGTGGAGGTGGTGCTTAGAAGGTTACAAGAAGAGAAGTTGTCAATCAACCTTGAGAAATGTGAGCTCTTCAAGCAAAAACTTGTATATTTGGGATTTTTTGTATCCCAAGGGTCATTGAAAATGGACCCAAGTAAGGTGGAGGCTATCCTAAATTGGCCCATAGCAACCACGACAACAGAAGTTAGGAGTTTTCATGGTTTAGCCCAGTTTTACAGGAAGTTTATAAGGGATTTCAGTGGTATTTGTGCACCAATATTAAACACCATCAAGGGTGGTCTAAAGACTAAATTCAGATGTACTTTAGGAGTAGAGAAAGCATTTGAAATGTTGAAGAAATAGGTTGTAACACAACCTATCCTTAGACTCCCTAGTTTTGATCAACTCTTTACTTTGGAGTGCGATACAAGTGGAATAGCAGTAGGGGGTGTGTTAAGCCAAGAAGGTAGATCAGTAGCCTTCTTCACTGAAATGCTAAATGAAGAAAAGAAGAAATATTCTTCTTATGATTTGGAACTATATGCTTTGGTCCAATCTCTTAAGAAGTGGAGACATTACTTATTGCTCAAAGAATTTGTGGTGTTTACTGATAACCAAGCTTTGAGCTATATAAAAACCCAAGAGAATCTCAGTAACAGACATTTGAAGTGGATGGAATACCTTTAATCATTCACATTCATGATAAAGCACAAGAAGGGACAATTGAACAAGGTTGCAGATGCCTAAAGCAGGAGATTGCTAACCATTCAGGAAGTTCAGTTGAAAAGCATTGGGATAGAGATTTTAAAAGATCTCTATAGAGGAGATGAAGACTTTTGTGAAGCCTATAAGGTATGCTCTGATTTTTAGAATCACTTCCATAGTCAGTTTTCTAATTTTACCTTGCAGAGTGGATTGTTGTTTAAGGGGAACCAATTGTGTGTTCTTAAGGATTTAATGAGAGAAAATCTCATTCAGGAAAAGCATAATGGAATCTTGAGTGGCCATTTTGGTGTGAACAAAAACCTTAGAGTTAGTTCAAAGATTTTACCATTGGCCCGAAATGGTGAGAGATGTAACCAAGTATGTTGAACAGTGTGTTGTGTGCATGAAAACAAAAGGAGGAGCTAGCAATGTAGGTTTGTACCAACCTTTTCCAATCCATAATATACCATGGGAGTGTGTTAGCATGGATTTCATTGTAGGGTTACCTAAGACAAAGCATGGTCATGACAGTATTTATGTTGTGGTAGACAGATTTAGCAAGATGAGTCATTTTATCCCTTGTAGGACTATGAATGATGCCAGTAACATTACACATTTGTTCTTTAAGGAGATTGTATGAATCCATGGACTACCCCTAATCATTGTCTTAGATAGGGATGTTAAGTTCATGAGCCATTTTTGGAAAACACTGTGGAGTAGATTGGGAACCAACTTGTCATTTGGTTCAGCTTACCACCCTCAGACTGGTGGCCAAACTGAGGTGGTTAATAGAGTGTTAGGTAACTTGTTAAGGTGTCTAACAAAGGGGTATGGGAAGACATGGGATGTGGTCATTCCCCAAGCAGAGTATGCATACAATGACAGTGTTAACAGAACCACTGGTAGAATCCCATTTGAAGTTGTTTATGAGATGCATCCAAGGGGTGTATGTGAGATTAGAGACCTTGGAGCCATGGAGTATAGGAGTGTTCATGCTGAATACTTCACTCAAACCATGAAGGAGATCCAAGAGCAGGTGAAGAAGACAATACTGGAGTCTACCTAAAATTTTAAGGCTAGGATGGATGAAAAGAGAAAAGATGTTCAATTTGCAGTAGGTGATTATGTTATGGTACATTTGAATAAGTCTAGGTTGCAGAAGGGAATGCCTACAAAACTACATATGAAAAGAGTGGGACCCTGCAAGATTTTAGCCAAGTATGGGGATAATCCCTATAAGGTGGATCTACCTACTGAATTATGTATCTCACCTATCTTTAAAGTGGTAAATTTGATAAAGTTTAAAGGACCTTTGACAGAGATGGATGTGAATAGAGAAGATGTTGCAAAGGATGTGGAACCTGATGCTTTACCTCCCAAGCTGCAAATAGATAGGGTGTTGGATTCAAGATTCAAGAAGACTACCATCCATAAGGTGTACATGGAACACCTCATCAAGTGGAAGAACAAACTAGAGTCAGAGGAAACATAGATTTCTAATACAGATTTCAAGAAGATGGTCATTCCTGAAAACATTGTGTCCACAGGAGTGACATGATTTTCCTTTGTGGGGGAGTATGGTGCAGGAGAACCTAGGTAGGGCTAGTTGCTAACCTAGGCTCATAGCTTGATTTTGTCTTGTAGCGGTCTTAGCCAAGCCACTAGTTAAATAATAGGACTATATAGGTTCTAAGGTGTGTTGATCTGGTTAGAAGACCTAACTAGATCATTTGATGTTAAGAAGTAGTGTTTTGTCCAAATCAGGGTAATGTTCCAAAATGATGGAATCTTGGTTTTTATGCTTGTTAGAGTCTAGGAGGGATAATTTTAGGTATAATATACATGTTATTACATTTGGATAAGTTATGTGGTGTGTTGACCAAGTTAGGATGCAAGAATGAAAAAGTTGTCAATGTTGTCATTGATAACATTGACAACATTTTTTGCAATTATGGATCTTCAAACAATTGGTTGTATAACTGTCAGAAATAGTTGTATTAGTGCCATGGTCAGCTATATAAGGCCTTCCCCGACCTGTGTGTGGGTTTGAATGAACATGGAAAATTAGTGTACAGACTTTGAAATTGAAAAACCAGTTACAGTTGAGCATTTTGTATACATTTTGGTGTTTGATGGATTAAAATTTGCACCATGAGTTATGAAAGAGTTAGTTGATTTAGTTTCTTGTTTATGCATGTGATTAGTTGGTATTTTAGTTTTAGTTTCATTGCTTTTGTAAATAGTTTTGTTTTCTGCACTGTCGTTGGTCTGAACCAGGCAGTTTTGCAAATGCGGTCATAGCTCATCATTCCATCGTGGCCTTTGTACAGGCTCTTGGAATGGGTGGGGTGACTCCTTTTACTATATGTGAGAGGAAGGATGGGCCCTGGAAAGCATATTTTCTAATTTTACAATGATGCCCTAGGCGAGCCAAAGATGCATGGCTAGGGATCACATTGAGTTGGAGAGGCAATATGAAAGATTGAAAGCATTGGTAGCTTCAATCAGAGCATGTGCAGAGGAGGAAGTGTGTATGGAGAAGCCCCAAATCTAATGGAATTTCTAGTGGTCAATTCTTCATGGTGAAAACTTAAACCCTTGTGGGTAAGTTTAGTAACTGGTGAAACCCTTAATTATAGGCTTGAAAGTAGTAACCCTCTGTATGGATAGTTTGGGAAGGTAAGACCTAGAAAATCCTAAAGGTCTTTGAAAAGGGTGTCTGGATATGGACTTATTTTTTCACCTTGTTTAGAATTTTTTGAATTTATATGCAGAAAGGTGCCTAATTAGGCCTAATGCTTGTAGCCTTGTTTTGGGTGAGTTTGGAGTGTATATTTGAACTTGTTTAATATTTCATTACTAATTGTGTTCTTAGATATTGAGTTGGATTCAATTGTCTTTCTAGAAGCCTCCCTCTCCACTGGCATTTGGTTTTGACCAATTTTGGATCAATTAGTATAGAAGGTGGAAGAAGACCTCTATGGAGCATGTAGTGAGTTGAGTTGATTTCTTGATGGTGTTGACAAGTTGAAATAGGAGAAGGGTATGGAAAAGAAACCTTTCAAGATTAGGGTTAGCTAAGGACCCTAATAGACTAGAGAAGTGGCATATAGGATACCCTAGAAGAAGATAGGTTTAGGAGAAAGACTTGTCATTACATCAGACTGGTAACCCAAAATTTTCACTCTTGCAAAGTGAGCTCGGTGAAGAGCCAACCATGTTAAAGGTTACAAACACATTGTTAAGTGTGACCTTGTTAAAAAATTTATCACTAATAGTTAATCACTTGATATCTGGCATTTCACTATGCTATCTTCATGAATTAACCTTTTTATACTCCTTGGGATGTATCTCAATATATAAAGGATTTGTTTAGATCCTGCCCAGTTAAGAGAATTTTCTGATCTAATGGTTAAACTGAAATAGTATATGATATGTTAATAAATACAACTATACTTTGTAGATGTTCAGATCTATTATAAGCTCATAATACCTTTTTGATCAATGTTTCTCTCTAATACATTTGCTCCACTTCTTTCTGCTTGGTGATGTTGTGCTTCTCTGTTGCTCGGTGTCCATAGAAATATTAGCTCTGTTCTTCAGCTTGTTTGATTAGGAGTGTATGAATTCTTTCTTCACCAGTATTCTACTCAACATCCTCTTCTCTATTCACTCCCCTAATTCATAATGAATTAGCTTGTCTCTTTATAGACATGATTTCACCATTTCTAGGTCTTTGTCTTTCTTGTTCTTGACGTGATCTAGAAATCTTGCCATTCTTGCTTTAAAGCATACTTTAGTTTTCTCCCACATATTTCTCCTTGACTACCGGAATAAAATAGCTTTAAAACCCTAGCTTATCTATGGATTTTAACTTGTCAATGAAAACAATGTTTATCAACCAGTTAACTCCTTCTTTATCTCCTGCCAGCTAAGTCTTTTGTCATTTCTAAAATTCAATTCTTTTCGGTGTTTTAACTCCTTGTTAGCTCAGTCTTGACTTTAGTTGTCCTCGGGCATCTCTGTCTATTGGGGTTGTCTATCCATCAGGTAAAACTATGATCCTGCTCATCGGTAATGCTTGCTCAAGTTTCTTTCTCGGGTATCACTGTGAATTTTCTCTTAGGGTTCTCTATCCGTCGGGGTGCACTATTCATCGGTGTTTGTTGTCACTTAGTGTATGCTGAAATTTTATGCATTACTAATAGCATAACCTTTATCTCTCTGGTTCTTTGAATTCTTTGGCATTATGTATACAACCAATTGAAGATTATATCAAGTTGACATCAATGAAAATACAATACATTGACTGATTTAATGTCTTGCATCAACTTTCTACAGCTCGATGATCCTCAACTTAAAATATTCAAACATTCAATCAATTATGGTTCATCAATCTCTCCATTTGGCATTGATGGAAATACACTACATTACTACTAATACAATATGAAATATATCAGTTATAGTTCATCAATCTACCAAACTTATTATTCTATTACCAATACAAATGTTTGGCTCTTGGTAAGCTCTTCTAGCTAGATTTGATTCATGTAGAGTACTTTCTTCAATCTTCATTCCCTTCACTCAATAGATGTAGCAGCTTATGATTTTTTCTCTCCCTTTGATGTATAATATTTTCTCTGATGTTTTCTCGCCCTTTGACTGTTCCTCTCCTTGATCATCTCTTTTTCCTTTGACAACAATCTCTCCCTTTGGATGATTATGATGGATATTTCATATTAAGTCATCTCTCCCTTTGGATACTCTCTTCCTTAAAGGTTACATCTCTCCCAAGTTATCTCAAGTCATCTCTCCCTTTGACAGAAATGCCAAACTATATCTCTTCTTTTCATAATATATTCCTTGAATTTCCCTTTCCATAAGTAATACAATGACTCTGGTATTTGGTGCAGATAAGTACCTTTTTGTGTATTGATGTATATTTACAGTTCACCTCTTGCTTGCATCAACATGAATTATTTTTTTATTTTATGTAGGCTGATGCAGCCTCCTAGTTAGCTTAGTGACCAATAGACAAGGGTCGGACCCCTAGTCTCTTTCTCAGGTACCCAAATGTATCTTTAGGCAATGGCTTTGTGAATATGTATGTCAATTATTCCTTGCATTGAACATACTATAGTATCACCTCTTTCTATTGCACTTGTTCTCTTAAGTAATGATACTTGATAGCAATATGCTTAGTCTTAGCATGCATGACTGGATTCTTTGATATGTTTATTGCACTGGTATTATCACAATAGATAATCATTGGTTCAAGAATCTTCATATTCATCCCTTCCAGTAATTGTTTGATCCATGCAATATTAGAGCAGTTTGTAGTAGCAGCCACATATTCTACTTCTGCAATAGATTGTGAGATGCATCCTTGCTTCTTGCTGATCCATGTGACAAGTCTGTCACCCATGAAGAATTCTCCTCTAGTTGTGCTCTTTCTGTCATCTAAGTTTCCAGGCCAATCAGTATCTGTGTAGACTTGAAGCTCAAATTTGCCTTCTCTTTTATACCATAAGCCATAGTCTTGGTATTCTTTAGATATCTCAGAATTCTCTTGACAGCAGTCATGTGTGATTCTTTGGGATTAGCAGAGAATCTTGCAACTATTCCAAATGCATGTGCTATATCTTGTCTAGTATGAATAGCATACATTAATTTGCCAATCATTGATCTATATAGAGTCTGATTTACCTCAGGTGACTTTTCTTCCTTTTTCATCTTGCATCCAGTTGCCATAGGTGTTCCAACTAACTTGAAATCTTCCATCTTGAATATCTTTAGCACTTTCTTGATGTATTTGGATTGTGTGATATATATGCCTACATCTTGTTGAAGAATCTGTAGACCAAGAAATAATTTGATCTCCCCAAACATTGACATCTCAAAATATTTGCTCATTTAATTAGAAAAATATTTACATAACATATCATTACCCCCAAAGATGATATCATCAACAAATATTTCAGAAATCAGAATATTATCATTAGAATCTTCTTTTAAATACAGATTACTATTTTCACTTGTTCTTACAAATCTAATGCTTATGAGATAGGAGTGAAGTCTTTTATACCATTCTCTAGGTGCTTGTTTCAATCCATACAAGGCTTTGTGTAATCTACAAACCATGTTTCTATTGTTAGGATCAACAAACCCTTCTAGTTGTTCAATGTATACCTCTTCCTCTAATATTCCATTTAGGAATGCAGATTTGACATCCAATTGGTATACCTTGAATCCTTTGTATGCAGAATAAGAAAGTAAAATTATGACTCCTTCTAGTCTAGCAATGGGTGTAAAGGTTTCACCATAGTCAATACCTTATTCTTGTGAATACCCCTTGCATACTAACCTTGCTTTGTTCCTTGTGACTTCTCCATTCTCATTCAGCTTATTTCTGAGTATCCATTTGGTACCGATGACATTTTTGTCATCTGGTCTTAGTACTAATGTCCATGTTATGTTCTTCTCAATCTATTCTATCTCTTCATTCATAGCACTGACCTATTCTTCATTTTCAAGTGTAGTATTAACATATTTAGGCTCAAAATCAAAAATTAAACATCTAGTGCTCAGTGACTTACTTCTTGTTCTCATTCTAGCCTTCTTGTCTCCTATGATCTGGTTCTGTGGATGGTGTCTTCTGACATACTGGGCAAGTATCAGTTCAACTCTTTGTTCATCATTCTGATCATCATCTTGACCTTGATTATAATTGCCATCACTCGAAACATCATTTTGGGAAATTTCCTAATTTTTGGTGTTTGCAGCTTGATGCTCGGGTGCATTGTTTTGTTGCTCGGGAGAAATACACTATTTCTCAGGCAGAGTGTCAGGTTCTTCATTGCAGACAAACCTATTTTAGTCTTTTGGTTCTTTTCTACTTTCCTCATCATTTTCTCTGCATATTCATCTATTCTGACATGTGCACTTTCAATGATTTTGTTAGAGGACTTGTTAAGACATTTATAAGCCTTGCTTTTGGTGGAATACCCTAGAAAGATTCCTTCTTCACTTTTGGAGTCAAGCTTTCCATTTCTATCATCTTTCAAAATATAACATTGGCTTCCAAAAATTCTGAAGTAACTTACATTGGGTGTGTATCTATATCATATCTCATAGGGTGTCTTCTTGGTGTCTTTCTTCAGTTGAACTCTGTTCAATGTGTAGACAGCAATACTGACAGCTTCCCTCCATAATGTTTGAGTGATGCCTTTCTCAATCATCAGTGTTCTTGCACAATCAACAATGGATATGTTTCTTCTTTTAGAAATCCCATTTTTTTGTGGTGTTCTTGGTGCAGAAACATGTCTTTTAATTCCATTCTCATTACAAAATTTAGTGAATTCGTCAGAAACAAATTCTCCTCCTCTATCTAATCTTAAGCATTTTAGTTCCTTACCACTTTTTTTTTCTACAATATCTTTATACCATTTAAACATCTTGAATGCTTCTAATTTTTCTTTTAAGAACATAACTATCATCATTCTAGAGTAATCATCAACAAAGAGAATGAAATATCTATCACCATAGTAACTCTTTGTTGTCATTGGTCCACATAGATCAGTATGGACTAATTCTAGAATAGCATTAGATGTATGGGTTTTTCTCTTGAAACTAGGCTTTTTCATTTTACCTTTTTGACAATTCTTACACATGATATAGTCAAGCTTTGACATGCTCTGTAAGCCTCTTACTTTCCTTTTATTTATTATCTTAATCATGTTGTCAAAATTCAAATGAAATAGTCTCTTATGCCACAACCATATATCTTTTTTTTTAGTCATTAAACAAGTGGTGTTAATATCATCAAGATAGAATAGGTTGCCTTTTGTCTATTCACCAATTCCTATCAACCTTCCTAATTCATTAAATATCTTTGCCTTCTTATTCTCAAATGCAACTCGGCGACCTCTGTTATTCAGCTATGAAACACTCACTATATTATAGTTAAGTCCTTTTACCCAGTATTCATTTTCACATCTAATCATATTATTCATCACTATGGTTCCTTTACCTTCAACTGGACAAGGTGAGTCATTACCCATTCTTACTGATCCACCATTATAATACTCAAAAGTTTCAAACTTTTGTTTATCACCATTCATGTAGTGAGTGCACCCACTATCTATAATCTAGACATCATTCTTACTAACCTTAGATATGAGTGCAGTCTCAACATACTTTTCTTCTTCATCTGAATCATCCTTCATGGCTACAAATACCATCTCAATGTCTTCATCAGATTCGGTGTCAGTATCTCCAGCCTTTTTCTCAGCCAGGTAACAAGATTTCTTCCCTTTGTCCTTGTAGTCTCGAGTATCTCTTCTATCATATTTTTGAATGCTTTGGTAATCTCTGTTGTCACTTTTGTCAAACTTCTTTTCATATGATATGACATTATTTATGTCTTCATTTCTTTTGTTAGGACATCTAGTAGCAAAGTGTCCAATCTCTTTACAATTAAAACATACAATTGGTAATTTACCTTTGTATCTACTTTTTCCTCTCTACAATCTTCTAGCCATTAGTGCTTCAATATCATCAAGTCATTGGTCATCACTATCACTTTCACTATCATTCCTCATAGTGTGTTTATGACTTGACTTACTTATTTTCAAAGAAGATTTGAATGCAGACTCAATAGATGGTAAGACACTATTGTCAAAGTTATTCATCTCAAATGAAATAAGTCTACCAATAAGACTATCTAGAGTAACATTATTATTTGCTACTGCTCTCATTTCTTGTATAGAAAATACTCTAATAGCATGTACAGGCAGTAAGGTTCTTAGGATTTTACTTACCACTATTTCTTCTTCAAGTACACCTCCAACTCCTCAGATAGCATTGACTATCTGTTTTATTCTACAGCTATATTGAGTGATATTTTCTCCTTCTTTCATTCTTAGGTCATCAAACCTTCCTCTTAGGCTTTTTGCCTTAGCTCTTAGTACATTAGCATCTCCTCCATGTACCATTTTCAATTTGTCCCACATTTTATTTGCAGAGGTGCAGGTTTTGACATCTTCAAATTCATCATCAGAGAGTGAGGAAGAAATATCTATCATCATTCAGTTGTGATCATGTTTTTCTCTTAATTGATCATCTGTGAGGTCCTATAGGCAACACATATTCAATATCCAAGTATTGAGTAACATCATTTCCAATACCTGATAGGTGGAGTCTTATCCTGCTTTGCCATGATGCAAAGTTGTCTTTGTTCAACTTGGTCACATCTCGTTTTCTCATCTTCTAATCTTTAGCTTAGGTCTTGAAACCTTCCTTTTAAGCAAACAAGCTCTGATACCAATTGTTAGAATGACTGAGAGGGGCGTGAATCAGTGGCCTCAAAAATATTCTAATAAATCGACCCAAAAACTTAGTACCATAATTATAAGCCTCTAGTTATCTTCAGTCCTACAAGATGTGTGCCTTGAAATAATCTTATGAAATAACTACTGCTCGGAGTTCACTATTAAGACTTATTCTTAATGTTTACCAAATAACAGTCTAGCATTTACCGAAATATAGTAAATAACTTAGTGTTTACCGATCAATCCTGTTTTAGTAATGTGTAAAGCAAAACATTAAAGCAATGACTCATAAACACATTTGGCACATGTATTTTTAACGTGTAAACCCTGTTAAGTGAAAAAACCACTTGGGACCGGTAACCCAAAATTTTCACTCTTTTGAAGTGAGCTCGGTGAAGAGCCAACCCTGTTAAAGGTTACAAACACACTGTTAAGTGCAACCTTGTTAGAGGATTTATCACTAACAATTTATCACTTGATATCTGGCATTTCACTATGTTATCTTCATGAATTAAACTTTTGATATGCCTTGGGATGCATCTCAATATATAAAGGATTTGTTTAGATCCTACCCGGTTCAGATACATTTATGATCCAATGGTTAAACTGACACAGTATATGATTTGTTCATAAATACAACTATACTTTGTAGATGTTTAGATCTATTGTAAGATCGTAATACCTTTCTAATAAATTTTTCTCTTTAATACCTTTGCTCCACTTCTTTCTGCTCAGTGATGTTGTGCTCCTCTGTTGCTCATTGTTCACAATTTTTAGCTCTATTCTTCATCTTGTTTGATCAGGACTGTATGAATTATTTCTTCACCAGTATTCTATTTAGCATCCTCTTCTCTATTCACTCCCCTAATTCATAATGAATTATCTTGTCTCTTTATAGACATGATTTCACCGTTTCTAGGTCTTTGTCTTTCTTGTTCTTGACGTGATCTAGAAATCTCACAATTCTTGCTTTAAAGAATACTTTAGTTTTATCCCATAGATTTCTCCTTGGTAAATGAAATAAAAAAGCTTTAAAACTCTAACTTATCTCTGGATTTTAACTTGTTGATGAAAACAATGCTTATCAACCAGTTAACTCCATCTTTAGCTCCTTCTAGCTAAGTCTTCTTTCATTTATGAACTTCAGTTCTTTTTGGTGTTTTAACTCCTTGTTAGCTCGGTCTTGACTTCAGTTGTCCTCGGGCATCTCTATCCATAGGGGGTGTCTGTCCGTCGGGTAACACTGTGGTTCTTCTTGTCGGTAATGCTTGCTCAAGTTTCTTGCTTGGGTATCGCTGTGACTTTTCTCTTGGGGTTCTCTATCTGTCAGGGTGGACTATGCGTCGGTGTTTGTTGTCACTTAGTGTATACTTAACTTTTATGCATTACTGATAGCATAAAATTTATCTCTCTAGTGCTTTGAAGTCTTTGACATTATATATACAACCAATCAGATTATATCAATTTGACATCAATGAAAATATAATATATTGATTGATTTAATGTCTTGCATTAACTTTCTGCAGCTCAATGACCCTCAACTTAACATCTTCAAACATTCAATCAGTTATGGGTCATCATCTTCATGAATAAAAATCACTTATTCTTAACTAGAGTCTCTTTGTCTCTATGTTGAATACTTTATTTGTTTGCAACATATGACATTATATTCTTTTCTCTCTTCTTGTTTTTTTTCTTCCATTATAATGTTTTGTAAAATATTTTCTTTCCCTTTCTCCTTTTTTCTAGGGGTATTCGAAAAGAGATTGGACTTTTACTTATAGAACATTCTTTGATGAATTTACTATGAATTTCATTTCTTGATTGGTTAGAATATTTATTATTTTTTCTAGCTTTATGCCCTATAACCTTTTCCCCATTCTTATCAGAAAACATTGAAGAAGGATTCATTGCAAAATTATCTTTTCATCTTTTCAAAGCATTTCTTAGCAAAAGAATTTTCAGCATAACCAAGATTATGAAGAGATTGTTTATCCTGGTCATTCTTGGAAAGAACATCATTTAAATTATTATTATATTCGTAATCCTTTTCTTTAAGAAGACCATGATTTTGAATTATCTCTTTATTCCTATATTTCTCTTTTGAAAGTAGTAATTTGTGTTCTTTGTACGCCTTTACAATTGGATCAATAACTAGGCACAACTCCCATACTCACAGATTGGGCATCTACACTGCACAACTATCTGTCCTATGGCAAGGTTCATTTAATATGTCAACCCAGGGGCATAAGATTGAAATGGTTCTGCAAAATATATGTAGTAAGTCTCCATTGTAGCCATGCTACTATTGCTTGAAAAGGAAACTTGTAGTAAAGTAAGTACTTGGAAGTAAAAATATCTAAATTATATTTATCAAAGCATAACTAAACATGAGAACTAAATAAGTTCAGGTTTTACTAGGCAGGAACTACTCTGCCCACTTTGGCTGCAGGAACAGACACGGGAATTGTTTCTGTCTGGTTGTAGGAATAAACAAAGAACTAAACAACAACTATGAAAGAAGCAAAATAAAAATGAAAATGATCACTCACCAAGTGGGCCCCCGTGGGTGATTGAATACAAGTTCTTTAATACACTACATACTTGGAATAAACATTCTTTTATTCATGTAACTGAACTTTATTACACAAGAACTAGAAACTGGAAACTATATTGCTGAAAATATTACATCAATATCAACCAAGTTCTGATTGATATTATTCATAACTAGCCCCACTTCATAGGGTGCTTAAACAACTTATTTATACTAAAACTTACAACTAACTTACTTACTTATTGACCACTTCCAACAGAATAAGTGGATGCAATTATTACATTAAAGAAAAAATGAGAAACTTTCTCAACAAGGAAGAAACAATCTTCATCTTTATCCATGGGAGAGAATATAGGACAACTACTTCCTAGATTTTTTGAACATTAAAACATCACTAAATGATTCATCCAAGAAGTAGGCTTAACATTTGGGTCTTCAATGTTGTACTTTATTTTCTCTCTATGCTAAATGTTTCGGTCCAAGAGCTTTGGCAAGATCCATTGAATTCCTACTTTTTCATTCCTTCTTGTTGACATGTTCCTACAATGAGAGGTTAGGCGCACAAAATATGCATATAAATTCATTTTCACATTTCATTCATTCATTAAATCTCATATCTCATACATATGCATACATCACATGGTTGCAGGAAAATAAACTATTTGGCTACAAGAACCCATTACACTTCAATCATTCTTAAAGGAATAATATAAAGATAACTAAGGTTCAAAAAATCAAGTATCCTTCTAAAAGAATATATAAGTCCATAGGTATATGACCATCAAATACTATTAATACTTGTTCAAAGTCTTAGACCTATAACAGGAAAAGAGTATTGAAACATCATAAAAATTACAACATTTTTTAAACAAAGCAACAGAAACATAGGTAAACTTGGCCATTATATTGGCCCATCCTTCCCCCCAACTAAAGATCTTGTTAGTCCTCCAGTAACTAAAAAATTCCTCTTCCTGGCATTTATTCTAAAGTTTGTGGTTGAACTTTGTCTGGCACCCCCTTTCACTAAGCTCCAATAATATCCCTTATTCTCATTCAACCTCTGCCACCTGGTCATTTCTTCATTTATGTCATACTCATTCCCATCATCAACTATTCTCAGAAGTGGCCAAACTAAAAGTGGAGGCTAAAACCTCATAGGAAGCCAATGTTTTTTCCTTACCCGACCCAGTTCAATATACCACAGTGACCTTTTTGTTGCAACTACGTAGTTCTGTGGTGAATTTGGCACAACCTTTCTCAAATTATCAGGCAAACTATTCCATTGCTAAATAATGGATTGAAGGACTAGTTTTCCTTCCTGTATGGTCAATTACTCATACTCTTGGAATACATCTTCTCTTGAACCATGGATTCTTTCCTAGTGAGCATTTGATGACATAAATTCTTTCCATTAGTATGCAAAGAGAAAAAAGTTGTACAAACCATCGGTTACACTCTATTGAAAGTCAGGTTTTCAGTTTTGACCAAAATTGCTAAGTAAAGGGAAACCCGACGACATAATTTTGAAGTGTAAACTGATGGTGCAATCTGAACATGAAAAATTGGAACCCGACAGGAGTAAATCGACAGTGGAACCTGACAAGCAGAATACAGTGAAAATTGAGAGAACATACAAGAGAGGAACCCGACAGAAAGTTCAACCAAGGAACAACCGAAAGACAGTCAAACTGATTTTAGAGCAAACTGAGCATCAGACACCGAAAGTTAGTTATATCCCAAGAAAAGTGGATCTGACTTCCACGACAGATAAAACAACTATATTTTATTTATAGAGTTTTGATTTGTTTTTAAATTCATTTCTTGAGGAACAAGAAACATTATTGTAATTGTTTTAATCAGTCCAACTAATTAAAAACAAGTAGACTAGGAGATCAAGGTCAAGTTGTAAACCTTTGATCATAGAGTTAAGTTGTAATACGTGAAACTTAATTAGGGCAATCTATGTTATAAATAGATGTTGTAATCATTCTTTGATTATGGATGAGATGATGAATGTATCCTACGAGCACATCTATGGATCAGACTGAGAGTTTCAAGAAGTAGAACAACAAAAGATGAATTTGGTTATCAAGAACCAAGAACAGAGGCTACCAAGAAACAAAAGGTATTAATCATCACATTAGGTGATACATTTATACATGTAATCTTTAATGGATCTGTACTCAACAATACTAGATTGCATACACTCAGGTCAATAAGTATTTTTGTATGCATTCTAACAAGTGTATCAAATAGAAGAAATCCTTTCAAGAAAGGTGGATTTAACAATCCTATTGTAAATCTCTTAACCGATTGCACACTAAGCAGTGTTTCTAAAAGATCTTAATAGAGTAGACCTTAACCAATCTCCACAGATACTCCTAACAGAGTAGATCATCAGAAGTGATAAAAATTTTAAGCCTTAACTGGCCCCTTCCAATATGTAGATAGTGAAGTTTTTGTGGGTGCCATCCCCACCGCAGTTTTTACCTTCTAACAGAGATTTTATGTGTTACCATGTCTTGTGTTATGTGTCAATTAATTTCATGAATGTTTCTATGAATGTTCACATGTTTGTTAGATTTTATGAATTGATATATCTTACACAAAGATAGTAAAGAACAGATGGTTGGTTATACAATTGATTACACAATGGATAAAGGTTAAAAAGAGAAAAAATTTCGGGGTACTGATTCACCCCTCCCCTCTCAGTACACACTTACCATTATTTCCAACAATTGGTATCAGAGCTAGATCTCTTATTTGGAAGGTTTAAAGACTTAAGAGAAAAGATCATACAATGGAGAAGTACAGACTTGACAAGAGTGTTGAGAATCAGAAGCTAGAAATTCATATCTTATATGAGAAATATAAAGACACTAGAATCAAGATGAGACGACTCCTAGATGAAAGAAATATTATGGCATCTCGCTGTAATGAAACAGATTACCATGAGGAAGAGATGCCAGATTTCTTTGAGTCATCAGGATCTACAACTAGCAAGGCAATAGACACATCTAAAGAAAGCATCACAAGCTTAAATGAAATCAATCAACATCTAGAAGGACAAGTGAAATATTTGCAAATCGGTCAAGAGACATAGATGGTAAGAATGATTGATGTCATGAACAATGCTAGACAAGTTGAGATAGAGAGAACACTAGTTATTGATGATAGGAGGAAGATTATTGAAAAGCTATAAGAGAAAGAGTCATAAATACAAAGACTTACAAAACATCATCATGAGATCACAAATTAGATTATTCTTATGAGTCAAGAGGAAAACAGAATGAATACATAACTCATTGAAAGAATAGAATCCATCAGTGAGCTAACAGAAGAAAATGAAAAGTTGAAACAAGAAGTAAGAATTCAACAATAGAATAATGAAATAATCAAGAGAGCTAAAGAAATAAATAAAAGAATGGATGATTTTCTTGATGGACAAAGAAGATTCAACACTTACACCAGACTAGGCTATACCGAGAATGGAGAATTGCCATACCAAGTTGATCCAAAGAATGTCTATGCAAATACAAGACAAAGAACGCTAACATGCAATCACTATGGAAAGATAGGCCACACATCAAATGTATGCAGGAGAAAAATGAAAGGTATTCCTAAATCCACACCTTCATTCACAGGAATATGTTATAAATGTAACAAGAAAGGACATAAAGCATATGAATGTAAATCTAAGGTGAAACAACCAAAGAAGGAAACCTACATGGAAAAATATTGTCCTACTTGAAAAATGCATGGGCACACATCTCTTGAATGTTGGAAGAATAAAAAGAAAGCATGGAAGCCTAAAGGTCAAGAAATTGTCTATCAATCGAAAAGAGTTGGTAACTAGTGTGTTTGGGATTACAACACGGGAAAATTGTACAACATGTGGAAGATTTGGTCACATAGCTGCAAACTGTATGAGACCATGGACATGAAAGTCTAGAGGCTTGACTAACCCCAGAATGGAATGTTTACACTGTCATAAAGTTGGTAATCTCAAGAAAGACGACAAATACCAAATGACAGAGACCAACACCTTTCTCGATGGAAATGCCATTGAAGACATTAGGAAGATGAGAAACAAAATGTGGAGGAAAGCTACAAACACTGATGAAGTTGGACCGAGCAACACAAATGGTGACACCTTATCTAATGGATCTGGTGACATCACCACCCCCACCTAAGAAGAAAAAGTAAGTATGGAACTGCACTATACCAAGTTATATTTTGCAATCAGTTCCATTATACATACTTAAAATACCAAATAAACATGATTAAATATGCACTATGGTATTACTTGTTATAATTCTACAAATTCAATTTCATTGGTTAATACATATCGAAATGCATCGGTATACATACAAAGATAAGTTTTCTACACTTATCAAGAAGCGTCGGTTAACACATAAAAGATAATTTTGCTAGTGTAAACCGAGATCCATTGGTAATCAGGTGAGTTGACAAGTTGTCTTCGCCATACACTAAATCTGTCGGTGAACGAAACAAGTTAAATGACTGCCCCAAATAATCATGACTACCCCAAATAATCATGTTTTTAACCGAAAGAGAAGTTAGTGTATCACCCGACGACTCCGTCTTCACACACCGAGGAGTGGTTGAGAATTAATGACTTGACTTAGGGAAAAGTCTATAAATAGACTACGAAAGGGTTTCATTTTTACCAAGCGATTAGAGCAAAGCGACAAGAGATGAACCAGAGCATGAAGAAACAACATTGTAGAGTGACTCCAACTTGATTCACAAAACTCTAAACAAATCCCTTATAGTTACAGAGTGAAAATTAAGTAACAAAGTAAACCAAGAAGTATGTTTATCATTTACGGGAAATTCCTAATTTCAGAAACTATGGCAGCTACATCAAGAACCGCTAATCTCAATAGTGTTAAGAAGAACAAGATCAATCTTATAAATAATTCAACCTATGAGGAACCTCACTACAAGATATGTCATGAGGTTGCTTCGCAACCCGACAATGTTAGTGCATTCTCCATAATACCATCTAGGGTTTTGCTCATCGAGGATGTGCGAGCATATATACACTGCAAGATTGCAGAAATTAGAGACCTGGAAGTTGAACAAGATTTCAAGAATCTATGTAATGATGATGGCACTATCAAAGAAGAGCACAAGTACATTGAGGTAAAAGGGCTCACAAATGCCCTATGGTTCCTGAAGGAATTAAAGATCGAATGGATTCAAATAGTACTAAACAAGATACATGACAAAAGGTTATGGATGGATGAGCCTAAACTGATTACCAGGGATTTAATACATGTTGTTACTAGATATCCCATAATCAATAAGGTAAAGGCACTAAAGCACCTGCCTAAGCTTGAAATTTAGAATAATGCATGAGCTACATGGGATGGAAGAGGACTAATAGTATCCATCATTAATGATGATGAACTGAAAATTGGAGCATGTTTCCAAGGATACAAGTTCTTTCAGGCTAGAAGGATGAACATCATTGCATCCAGAGTAGTGGATACAGCTTACAACATTGTCAAGAAGGGATTGCAGTTGGATCTGTCAGAACTACTAAAAAAATTAGAAGAGAACATGAAGACAATAAGAAATGCAAAGTCAAATTCATGTAAGTTTGGTTCTCTGATAATGTGTATATTTTTCTATTTCCAAGAATCTTTCCCATATATAGGAAATGTACAATGAGACACAACAAGACCAGTAACCATATAGACTAGTGAGTTCATAAAATCACTAGGAGATAACTTTGAGTCAGTCGTGGATGAATACTTTGCTGGATTTAAAGAAAGAATGAACAAGAGAGTAAGGATTCTAGAACAGTTAATTGAAAAGTTCAAAACTAACATTTGCTTTATGGTAGACACTGACTATACATATATCAAACCAGTTGTACCAAGGACAGCATGGCTATCTCCACTTGACTATGAGGTAAACATAGATCAAGCATCTATTGCAATTAAGGCATTGATAAATGAGCCATTAGATAAAACACAACCTAAGTTTGGTACGTACAAAGAAGACAAAGAAAGGATTAAAATTGGCTTTGTTGTGAAGAAAATTGATAGGAAGAAAGACAAAATGGTCAAGAACTTGAAGAAAAGACTATCAGTAACAGAAGAAGAAACTGAATAGACCAAAGAAATCGAGCGTCAATCACCCATCGGTGAAGCTGTGAAGGAGAGTGACTCAAATTATACAGAGTCAGATACACCACTACCTCCACTAGCTAAGAAGCCAAGGACCACTACTGCATCTAGGACCAGGAGCCAGACAGAAAAGCATGCAAGTCCTTCATCGATAAAGAAAGTTCAGGTAAGGACCTATAAGAGGAAACCTCAAACACAGAAAAGGAGGCCAACAAAAAGAAGAAAGTTCATCAGAACTAAGGAGGACATAGAGGAAATGGAAAAGGATGAATCTGTCCAATAGGAAAAGGATAAGATTCCTAAAACCATTGATGAGGTATGTGCTTCAATTATCAAATCAAGAAAAGTCAATGATAGAAATTTTAATAAATGGATAACATTGATCCCTTGGATCAAAACAAAATTAAAGAGGCAATTATCAAAATTATGTGCATATTCAAATATCTTCCAATACAATTGGTAGATAATATGCCAAAAGAACTTCAAGATAGATTATCGGCAAGATGGACATTTGCCTTACACTCTGAGAAAGAGATTAGGGAAAGAGCCCTAGTATATGTCATGCCTCTCAAATATAAAATGGAGGAAATTAATGAGATGATGAAGAATCACTCCAAAAGTTTCTCACTGAAGCTAAGAGCTTACCAAGTGCTTCAAGGACATCTAATGGAACTAGACAGAAAGAGTGAGGCTGAATGGAGAAAGATACTTGATATTCCTAAAATGGATACAAGTCCCGAGACACAAATATCTCTTACCAAAAATCAACAGACCAAGGATGATCAAGCTACATAGAGCCCCAAACATATTACTATCAATGATGAAGATGTCACAATAGTATAATTGGACAAAGAAGAATTGAACACATCAGGTAAAAAGGATATGGATGTTGCTGATGAAACATGGCAAGACAATAATGTGGATAATACAGTCATTGACAACACCAATGATCCTTCAAAAGAAATTTAGAAAGATGAAGATGTCACTATTGTCAAGGATGAAATCGGCAAATATGACACTAAAATTGATGTTACACAAGTACACATACTGGGCCAAATGCCATTATTGATTCAAGCAATCAATATAATCTCACAGAAGGAGAAAACCCTTGAGCCTGATGCTAGCATACCAAAGGATAAGGATAATGATGAGAAAAAAGATATGTCTGATGAAAAGAAGAATACAACTGATGAGCAGGTAGTCATTGATGGAGAACAAAAAGATGGTGATCAAAATGTTACAAATATAGATCACACACAACAAATAGATGGAGACCAAACATAAAAAGATGCACAAGTGAAAGATTCAGATGAAGTGTAAAAAGAGAAAGATGAGCAAGATAAGATAGATGATACCATGCTGAATGAAACCAAAGGCGAAGCTACAAATACACCAAAGTTTGATAAGGAGACATCCTCATAAAACCAATGGGAAAACACTGAGCAATAATAAAAAGGTATCACACCACATAATCCATCAAGTAGCACATCAAACCAAGCAAAGAAACTGGCTATGGTTCTGCATACAGGTGCATCACAAGAGAAAAAGAAGAAAACAAAGAAGGACAAGTTGGAAGTCACACTTGATGAGATCATTGAAATACCTAAGTGTGATCCAACTACATTAGATTTTGAATCACTCCAAGATTTGGAGAAATCTGTCAAAGGAAAGCGTTGCAAGAAAAGCTTAAGAAGCAACACTGAGACTCCTTAGTATTGGAGAACACAAGGGATATCTTAAGCCAGTTAGTTCTTGATATTGATGTTGATCACAACACCCCCATTCTGGATCAACTTGTCATTCTCACCGATGCCATCACAACACAAAATTTAGATGCAGAAAATGTGATTAAGGAACGAGCAGAAAATAAGTTTCAATACAAACTGACATAAAAGATCAGCCAAGAAGTGGCAAAAAATAAGGTAAAGATTTCAGAGTTAGCAAATGAATTAGATCCATTAATTGCTGAAGTTGTTTCCTTAATTCAAAAGCTATGCACTTTAGAGAAATTTACAAAGGATAACAATGTCAAGATTGAAAAGATTGATTATGATCTGAATGCAAGTGCACAAAGTCTAACCATAGATGGAAATGCAATTAAATTGCATTATGAGAAGATCATTGAGATCAAACGGTTGAGACAAGAACTTTGGGAAGAAGAGTCACAGTTCAGAGAGGAGGTTATCGAGATATAGTCTCTACTATTACCAAACCTCACACTTCTGTAACAATACATAAGTTTAGCAAGGCAAGTTATTGCCACCCCTGAGATGTCTATAGCAGACAACATCTACGATATGCATGCCAGGATCACATTAGAGAATATGGCTCTTGAATATTTAAAGGAGAAATGGGAGAAGATGATGGAGGAAATGAAGTCCTCTCACTCTCATATTTTTTATAAGCTATAGGTATACACCTTTTCCCTTACTATAAAAAAAGGGTGAAAAGGAAAATGATATGTACAAAAAGGCACAAAGGGAAAAGGAAAACACAAAGGGAAAAGGAAAATGTAGCACAAGGAGAACAGAAAGAGATAGTATAAAGACTAAGTGTACATACACATATACTATACTATACCGGCATATGCATAGGGGGAGTCATGAAATGACTAAGTAATATACACATTGTACATACTATAAAGTTTGTTGGTATTTTGCACATATCAATTTTTGATACTAATGTCAAAGGGGGAGATTGATAACATAAGTTTTTTCCATTAGTATGCAAAAATAAAATAGTTGTACAAACCATCAGTTACACTACACCAAAAATGAGGTTTTCAGTTCAGACCGAAATTTCTAAGTAAAAGGAAATCCAACGACACATTTTTGAAGTGTAAACCGATAGTGCAATCCGAACATGACAAAGTGGAACCCGACAAGAGTAAACTGACAGTGGAACCTGAAGAGCAGAATACAGTGCAAACTAAGAGAATAGACAAGAGAGGAACCCAACAAAAAGTTCAACCAAGGAACAATTGAAAGACAGTCAAACTGATTTCAAAGAAAACTGAGCATTAGACCATAGTTAAGTAAGTGATTTACACAACTGGCAAGAAGATAACTATGAGATAAATCAGGAGTTAAAGCCGCAAATCAATTTGGGTGGATTTTTTTTCATGCCAAGAATCAAGAACCAAGAATTAAGGAACATCATGTCTATATAAGAGACAAGCATGGTTCATTTCTGCAAGCAATCAGATACACAAAAGAGTGAACTAATAGAAGATGCTGAGGAGAAACTGATGAAGGATAAACTTCATGCAGTCTTGATCAATCAAGCTAAGGGAGAGCTAAAGAATTCTGCAGACACCGACAAATAGAAAAGCACAACATCACAGAGCAGAAAGAGTTAAGTACAAAGGAATTGAATTGATACATTGATCAGAAAGATATTGTAAGTAAATAGATCTGAAAATCTCCAATTCAGTTGCATTAGAAACAGGTCATTTTGTTTCAGTTTAACCATTGAAGAATTAAGTTTCTTAATAGAGTAGGACTTAATAGTCTTTTGTAATTGAGGTATATCCTAACAGATTACCAGAAGGTTGACTCATGATAGTAGTATCGGTCTTACCTAAAGCCTATTTATAGTCTAAGAAGAAGGCTGATTCAAGGATGGTAGTAAGATTAAGCATAAAGCCTATTGAAAGTCAAGAGACTGATTCAAGGATGGTAGCATAGATGCCAGATACTAAGTGACAACCTATGTATAAATATTGTCTAACAAGGTCGCACTTAACCGTGTGTTTGTAACCTTTAACAGGGTTGGCTCCTAACAGGGCTCACTTTATAAGATTGAAAATTTGGGGTACTGGTCCCAGTGGTTTTTCCCTTAATAGGGTTTCTATTTTAAAATCCTTGTGTTATATGTGTATGGTTCATTACTTTATTGTTTTACATTCTACATATGCATTTATGGATTAACTGGTATACTCTGCATATTTACTGAGTATCGGTAAATACAGTTTACTGCTTATCAGTTATCAAGGAGAATAAGGACAGACAAGGTAAACCGACAGACAGTTATTTGTTTCAAGTATTTCAAAGGTATACATCTTATAGGGACTTAATAATTGGAGAAGTATTGATTGGTGGATTAAAGTTTAAATTGGATAAAAATTTGAGGCCATTGATTCACCCCCCCCCCTCTCAGTTATTACTAATAATTGGTATCAGAGCTTGTGTGCTTAGAAGGAAGGTTTCAAGACCTAAGTAAAGATCACAAGATGAATAGACGAGATGTGCCCAAGTTGAAAAAGGACAACTTTGCTTCATGGAAAAGTAGGATAAAGCTTCACTTATCAGTTATCGGCAATGATATTACTCAATACTTATATACTGCATATGTGTTGCCTATAGGACCATTGACAGTAGATCAATTGAGATTAAAGCATGAACATAACTGCATGGTTATAGAGCTTTCAACCTCACTCTCAAATGCTAACTTTGAGGATGCCAAAGATTGTAAAAATGCAAAGACAATGTGGGACAAGTTGAAACTTGTACATGGAGGTGATGCAAATGTTATGAGAGCCAAGGCAGAAAGCCTTAGAGGAAAGTTTGATGATCTCAGAATGAAATAAGGTGAAAATATCACACAGTATAGCACAAGAATAAAAGAAGTAGTCAATGCTATACGAGGTGTTGGAGGTACACTTAAAGAGGAGAGAGTGGTAAGTAAAATCCTAAGAACCCTATTGCCTATATATGCTATTAGAGTCTTCGTTATTCAAGAAATGAGAGTAGTAGAAAATAATACAGTCACTCTTGATAGCCTGATTGGTAGACTGATTTCATTTGAGATGAATAACTTTGATAATAGTGTCTTACCAAGCTTAGAGTCTGCATTCA
>MU223781.1:1665652-1687430 GCA_018584345.1 Thuja plicata | reverse complement strand
GGTATATCCTAACAGATTACCAGAAGGTTGACTCATGATAGTAGCATCGGTCTTACCTAAAGCCTATTGACAGTCTAAGAAGAAGGTTGATTCAAGGATGGTAGTAAGATTAAGCATAAAGCCTATTGACAGTTAAGAGACTGATTCAAGGATGGTAGCATAGATCCCAAATACTAAGTGAAAACCTATGTATAAAAGTCCTCTAACAAGGTCGCACTTAACCGTGTGTTTGTAACATTTAATAGGGTTGGCTCCTAACAGGGCTCACTTCAGAAGAGTGAAAATTTGGGGTACCGGTCCCAGTGGTTTTTCCCTCAACAGGGTTTCCACATTAAAATCCTTGTGTTATATGTGTATGGTTCATTACTTTATTGTTTTACATTCTACATATGCATTTATGGATTGACTGGTATACTCTGCATATTTACTAAGTATCGGCAAATACAGTTTACTGCTTATCGGTTATCAAGGAGAATAAGGACAGACAAGGTAAACTGACAGACAGTTATTTGTTTCAAGTATTTCAAAGGCATACATCTTGTAGGGACTTAATAATTGGAGAAGTATTGATTGGTGGATTAAAGTTTAAATTGGATAAAAATTTGAGGCCACTGATTCACCCCCCCTCTCAGTTATTACTAACAGATAAAACAACTATATTCTATTTATAGAGTTTTGATTTATTTTTAAATCTATTTCTTGAGGAACAAGAAACATTATTGTAATTGTTTTAGTTAGTCTAACTGATTAAAAACATGCAGACGAGGAGATCAAGGTCAAGTTGTAAACCTTTTATCATAGAGTTAAGTTGTAATACGTGAAACTTAATTAGGTCAATCTATGTTATAAATATATGTTGTAATAATTCTTTGATTATGGATGAGATGATTAATGTATCCTACGAGCACATCTATGGATCAGACTAAGAGTTTCAAGAAGCATAACAACAAAAAATGAATTTGGTTATCAAGAACCAAGAACATAGGCTACCGAGCAACAGAAGTATTAATCAATCACATTAGGTGATACATTTATACATTTAAGCTTTAATGGATCTGTACTCATCAATAATAGATTGCATACACTCAGGTCAATAATTATTTTTGTTTGCATTCTAACAAGTGTAGAAAATAAAAGAAATCCTTATAAGAAAGGTGGATTTAACAATCCTATTGTAAATCTCTTAGTTGAGTGCAGACTAAGCAGTGTTGCTAAAAGGTATTAATAGAGTAGACCTTAACCAGTCTCCATAGATACTCCTAACAAGGTAGATCATCAGATATGATAAAAATTGTAAGCCTTAACCGACCCCTTCCAATCTACAGATAGTGAAGATTTTGTGGGTAACATCCCCACCACAGTTTTTACCTTCTAAAATGTGTTTTCTGTGTTGCCATATCTTGTGTTATGTATCAATTACTTTCATTAATGTTTATACGAATGTTTACATGTTTTTTAAAATTTATGAATTGATATATCTTACACAAAGATAGTAAAGAACAAATGGTTGGTTATACAATTGATTACACAATGGATAACGGTTAAAAAGAGATAAAAGTTTTAGGGGTGCTAACTCACCCCTCCCCTCTCAGTACACACTTCCCATTATTTCCAACAACATTATCTATGAATAACCTCATCCAGTCATAGTCAAGTGTCTTGGCTTCCTTACACTCAACTCTTACAACCAATGGAGCATCTACCTCTTCATGCCTATAAGGACTAGCCTACAGATCCCTACTAGTATCGTTGTGTATCCATGACATAAATGCTCTTAATTGGATATCTCTTATGTAAGCAAGTGGATTCCAGTTGGTATAATGAGGAACAAAAAAATTGTGTAAATGCAATTCATATAACAAGTTCTTAATGGCTACAAGAGAGTTTCTATATATATCATATAATTCATGAGCTCTTTCCATGGATGGATTTAACCCCTATACCACCCTCATCAATTTTAGATTCAAATACTGCTCATTAAGGTAGAGGGTGTAAACCCTGCCTGGTGACCTACATTGCATAAGCTTAGGAACTAGGTTTATAATGGTAGTAATCCTATCTTTCAATTTTCTAATTTCCTCATCCTTATTCTCAAGCTCAATTCTCTGATTATCAATTATTCTTTGCAATTTCTCCTTCTCTAACTTCCACATGGTTTGTTGTATGAACATGTCTTTGTGGAGGCTTAATCCTATAGCAAGTGTAGTAGATAGGTCAGGAGGCGTATTAGGTTCTTAGTCCTCTAAGGATGGGTGTACCCTTGGTGGTTTAGATACATGTCCCCCTATCCATACTACTATAACAGTTTCATTCATTTGTGTACTGCAACAACGGATTGGGTAAGGCCATCTACATATTGATTTTTAGGAACTTGTTCTTCTTCCTGTGCAATATCCCCCTACTCCATGAAAAATTATTCCTTTGTTTCTAAATAATTTTCCACCATGGAAGCATCCTAACTTTCAGGTATGGTATCCTCCCTCTAGTTATTCTTCTCTACATCAATGGATTCAGAGGAATCTACTGCAACAAAGGTTGATGTTTTCTCCTCAGTCTTCTTTGGGGGCTTTCCTCTTAATATATCACTCTTTCTAATAGATGTTTCCTTAGAGATACTTCTTTTTCTATTTTTCTTAAGAGGGTTCTTATTTCCTATAGTGGGTTCTATTGGGTATATTTCCAGTTTTGAGTCTTGCTATAAAAAATTGGGGTTCCAGTATTAATTTTGCTTGAAATGTCAAGATCTTTCGAGAATGTTATCAAATTTTCCTACAAATGTTGATCTCCAAGCAATAAAATCAATAAGAAATGTAAAACCCTAAGCCCTGGGTCATTATTTTATCCTTGTTGAGAAAAAAACCCTAGTTCTTCATAGTTGGTTTCTAATTTGAAGTTACCTTTTTCATGAAACTTAAGTGATTTAAGTCATATGCCCTTTTTCATATTTTAAGTCAATCACTTAATCTCTTAAAACATTTCCAAATATTCCTTTTGTTTGGAGACTCAGCGCAAAGTTTTGGTCGCATGATATCAAAAGGTAAAGAATTCCCTTTAGAGGATTGAGAGATTAAAGGTGGTTGGCGTGAAATCTAAGGAGGAACCCGTGAGTTAAGAAATCATATGGTGAACTCAAGTTTCATTCAGTCGTGAAGTCTCACAAACTTACCAAGGTTAAATCATGGTTATTAGATTTCCTATTCTGGTAGAACGGGGATAGAGTCTTTTCGCTCTGCTAGGGTTTCATGCATACAATGTCTTGTTTGTGTCTTTGCTCTGAGCTTTCCATTTGTCATACCACATTTACTATGGGATTTTTGCATTAGGGTTAGTTTTTAGTATGGCTCTGGCCAACTTCGGCCCATTAGTTGATGTTGGTGCATGAGTTGAAGCTTTGAAATCCATGGTGCCTCCTCTAAACAAACATCCTCGCAAGTTTGTCCTAAAAGTCTTTCGCGAGGTAACCCTGATATTGTTCTTAATCTACAAGAACTTGATTCTACATGTGAATGGTTAGAAAAGCATACTCTGATTGGATATTTTATGGGTCGTACTCCTCCTGAAAGTATCCTCAAAGATTGGGTAAACAAGAGATGGACCCCTCATGGGGTCTGCCTTAACAGTGTGCAAAACCTTACCAAAGGGTTTTTCCTTTTCCATTTTGCTAACCCTTCCCAGGTGGAAGCTATTTTTAGCCATGGGCCCTGGACTATTAGGTCATCCCTGCTTGTTTTTTAGAGATGGTCTTGAGACTTCACTGTCTCGGATGACAAGAAACTCAGGGTCCATATTTGGGTTGAGTTTGCTAGTCTCCCTTTTCCATGTTGGTCGTTTATTGAGTCCATTGCTAAAACCCTTGGTAAGGCCATTGTCATGGAGCATGACAAATTTTTCAATGCCCATCCCCATAAGTGTGTCTGTGTTGAGGTCAACCTTTCTAGGGACCTCAAAGACACTGTTGAAATCTAGGTTGGTTCTCTCACCATTTCTCAAAAAGTGCTTTATTTGAACCTACCCAACACTTGTTATAGGTGTCAATCAGCAGAGCACAAGATTAAGGATTGCCCGCTGGTTACCCCTCGGGTGAAGCCATCACCAAAGGAAGCGCCGGTCAAAAATACAGAAGCTGGAAAAAAAGAATAATGGACTATAGTTTTGCGAAAAGGCAGGAATGCCTTAGGCTCCAAGACGATGCACACCACTTTCATTGTTGTGTCATCTCCGGAACCTCCAGTTGGAGAACTTCCTCCTTCCACTGATGCACCACTGGTGCTGCCACTTATTTCAAACCCTGTTATCGAGGGGAAAAAATTAGCTGCAAGGCCTTCCACTCCAAAAGTGGTGCTTGCGCTGCTAGCGGTTTCTTTGGTTTCCTCTCGGTCTTTGCATCAGTCTCACAGTCTTGATGGACGCACGGACGACCCAGAAAAAAGGTGGTTTACCTCTTTTGGAGATTTACTCCCCAGCTTTGGCTTTGTACCATCTTTCTTGCAGAATAGTTTCTCCTCTCTTAGGGACGAGGAAAACATGCAAGAGTTTTTATGAATTTTTTGTCCTGGAATGTGCGAGGTCTAACTGACCTCTCTAGAAAGTACTATGTCTATGATACCCATCGTAGACTTCATAGTCTGGACATTTTATGTTTATAGGAAGTAAAAAATTTTGGGTTCCTGCTTAACTCTGTCTGTCGTGTCATTTGGCCAAACGACATTATTTTTTCTTCTCAGCATGAAGTTGGTAAAGGTGGTGTCATTACTATTCTGTCACCTCACCTTCATTCTTCTGTTATTGCTCACGGATCTGATCTGATGCAATGTGTCACCTAGATTTTGCTATCTTTTCATAATCATTTTTTTGGTATCATTAATGTTTACGCCCCCAATGATGCTGTGGAAATATCTCAACTTTGGTGCTAGCTGGTAGACAATTTTCCTCCTACTACTTGGGTTATGTGTGGGGATTTTAATATGGTTGAGATGGCCTCTAACAAGGAAGGGATTACACATTTTCGCTGGATAGCTGGGGAGAGAGAAGCTTGGTACCATATGTGCAATAAATTGGGCCTTTTTGATCCCAATGCGAATCGCCACCAGCAGGGTGGGGTTTGGCATACTTGGTCTAATTTCAGAGCTGGCTCTGACTGCATATTTAAGAGACTAGATCGTGCTATGATAATGGCTCAATATTTTTTCTCTTTTTTTGAAGATCAAGGCCTACATGTCATTCCTCTAATAGATGTGACCCTGTCAGATCACTTCCCCATTTATTTTTCCATCACTTGGCAGTCCTTTGTCAAGCGGGTTGCTCAGATGCAGTTTTATCTCAACATGTCTGTGCTAATGCATGCTTCCACTATTGCTCACATTCTTCAAGTTTGGAATTTAGAGCCTCAGCCCCATAGTCATCTTGGTTGGATTCAATGGTGGAATGATGTCATCACCCATACTGCAAGATTTCTTTGCATTTACGACAGTTAGTTAGCCTGCTACAGGAAGTGTGCTTACGAAGCTAATACCAAGGCTCTTCGCAATGCTGCTAATACGCTTGCATTGAACCCCTTTGATTCTGATTTTTATCTTAATCTGGCCCAACTTCGACATGAGAAGCAAATTGTTGATGCCTATGCTGCTCATGGAGCTCAAATCAAAGCTCGCCTCCACTGGTTGGAGGTGGGCAATAAAGCCTCTAAGGAGGTTTTTCATGCTCTCAAAGCTCGACATACCAATGTTGGTATTCAAAAAAGAAAACAAGGATCTGAAACCCTTACTGATCTTATGGCCATTCTATAGGCTTTTGTTCATCATTATGAAAAAGTGTTTGCTTCGCAGGGTAATTCTGTTGCGCGGGAGGAGGCTCTTAAGGCTTGTATTACTGTTACTCCAAACCGCCTAGCAATCGAGCAGCATGCCTTTTGTGAGAAAATGATTACCATCACTAACCTCAAAGAAGTGGCTTTTTCTATGGCCAATGATAAATCTCCAGGATGTGATGACTTCCCCTGCGAATTATACAAACACCTTTGGGATGTTGTTGTCCTGACCTGCACAAAGTTTACCTCGAGGCCTTTCACAATAAAAGTTTGGGTACTTTAATTAATAAAGGGAATATCAAATTCATACCTAAATCTGGTGATCCCAAGGATATCTTCAATTGGAGGCCCATCACTTTGTTGAACGTCTCCTACAAGATAATTGCCAAAGCTTTAGCTCTCAAAATCAAACATTTCCTTCCCCTTATTGTTTTCCCTCAGCAAACTGGCTTTATTAAATCTAGGTATATTCTTGACAACATTATTATTGTCTGGGAAGGGATGGAATGGGCTCGTCAATCTAAACAGGCTACCCTGTTCCTCAAAATTGATTTTGCTAAAGCCTATGACCACATTGAATGGCCTTTCATTCTTGCTATACTTCAAGCTCTTGGGTTCGGTCCTCACTTCTTGCATTCTGTGGAAATATTTTTTGATGATTCCTCTACATGCATTACCATCAATGGGTCTCAATCTGATACTTTTGGGCTTTTTAGATCCATCCGGCAAGGTTGTCTGCTGGCTCCTGCTTTATATGTGCTTGCTGTTGAAGGCTTTGGGTATTTGCTTGCCAATTTTGTTTCCTCTTGTTTTGTTTGTGGCATTTCCCTTCCTGAATCCTCTTCCCAGATTGTTAATGGCCACTTTGCTAATGACTCCTTTCTCACTCTTATTGAGGATGAGGAGAACATCTCTAATGCCTTGCAGTGCCTAGACACCTTTTGTCAAGCCTCTGGACCTGCTATCCAATGGTCTAAAACTCTTTGTTTCAGACAGTCTTTTCTTCCAGCCCCTCCCTGGCTTGATAAATTTGACTAGAAATGGGTTTAGCATGGGGAATTCTTCCACTTCTTGGGCATTCTCTTTGCTTTCCATGGATCCTCTATGGATTTATGGAATGTTGTGATTGCCAAGATTGAAAAAAAGTTGAAATATTGGATTTCCAAGCCTCTCTCCCTTACTGGGAAATTTTAGATTTGCTCCAAAGTGTTGGCTACTACTCATGTCTACTAATCCTCATGTTGGGCTCCTTCTAAGGCTTTTTATCTCAAGCTGGAATGTTTCCTCAGAGATTTTCTTTGGGCCTTTGGAGCTGACGACCATGGGTTTCATAGGGTTGCATGGGAGTTTTGTTGCCTTCCTCATGATTCTGGAGGCCTTGGCCTTTTCTCCACTCAGAAGCAAGGGCATTCTCTTTGTGCTAAGTGGATTATCCATGCTCTTAATAGTGATGAGGCCTGGAAAATTCTTGTCAGGAACTGCATCTCCTCAGGATTCCCTGTTCACATGCCAGCTTGGAAGGGCATTGGTCTTCAGACCTTGCTCACTATAAAAGAACCTGTTCAGATTCAGGGTACCTTCATCATCAAGAGCATTTGGAAAGCCTGGGAAGCTATTAATCCCTGGCTCCATTGGGATGGTGATTCCTTTCGCAATGGGCTTTCTTTAAATCAACAAAGCCTCTAGTGGTCTCTGTTGTTTTAAATTCAAGGCATTCCCCTGCCCAAGACTCAAGGGACTAGTGCTCTGCATTTTTTCAAACGTTGCATTTGGACTCCCAAAGACCTTTTCTCTAGAGCCTCTATGGGTCTCCATTCCTAGGAGGATATGTAGGTTTAGTACCGTTTGGCTCGCTCAGATCGCCAAACTTTTGATCTATTGGTTTTTGTGATTCCTGCCAACTTGATTCATAAGATTGGTATTCAAGCTGTTAGGCCCTGTTGGAAGGATTGGAAATGGTATCCTTCCATGCTTTTCAGCAATTACAAACCAAGGATGGGTTATAGGTGGTTTTCCCCCCATCTTCTGATGGTGGATACCCTTAGTCAGAGATGGCATCTTCATTCTTCCACTTCTCACTGGAGCTCTCGCTTTCAAACTGTCTGGGCTGCCATTACGGAGCCCAAGATGGCTCTTTTTGCTTGGTGTTTACTTTTTCAAGGGCTCCTAGTGGGACCTAGGCTCAAACATCTAGGTTTTCATGACCCTCAATGTCCTTTCTGTGGTCACCCTAAGACTTTCTTGCACATCTTCTGGTTCTATAGGAGAGCTCAACAATATTGGTAGTGGATTCATGATTTCTTCAAACCCTTTCAGCCTGAGCCTTTTTCCTGGCACATGATTGTCTTAGGAGATTCTCCTAGACTTCCCTCCAAGTTTACCCAGATTTGGCATACTTTTAGGATGGAGATTTTGTTCACTTTATGGAAAGATAGGAACGCTGTTATTTTTTCTCACATCTTTCTTGATACGAATGTTTCTTTGTATAACAAGGCTTGCATATGTAATAATGTTATGATGTAGATTCAAGTTCAAGCTAATAAAGTGGCTCTGGAAGTGGCTCACCTACAGGAGTTGCTCAATCATTGGGGCAATGCTCCCTACACTGTTGCCAGGGTTCCCCCTGATGCCATTTCTGCTGAAGGTACTCCTCCTAGAGGTTGTCACCATGGGCGCAGCTCCTCAGCGCGCTGCTCACGTACGCCACGGTCTTAGGCACCCCGCCATCACTCTCTGAGAGGTGGCAACAATGGTTGGTGGTGTCACTCAACTTCTCTGCCTCGCCATACTTTTGGGTGGTCTCCAACTCTAGCTTAGTCTACCCCTCCTGATGCTCCTAGTTCTCATCGTGGCTCTGATTGGCATCCTGTCACTTCTTCCAAGTTTCCCCACCTGGCTTTGGCCATTTCTCTGCCCAGGGCAGAAGAGAAAGATAAGAAAGAAGCTAAAGATGTTGGATGGTCACTTCCCGACCCTCCTGTTAACCTCAATGATGTGTGGGGTTTTGATGATAAATATCATCCTCCTTTTGCCACTAATCTTGCTGCTTAAAGGCTTTATGCCTATTTTTTTTTATGAATAGTTGTTTACCATTTTTGGCTCCATCGTGTGAACTCTGCGGGGTGATTTCTATATCCCCCAGCCCCTTTTTTGTGGATATGTAACTTTGATATTTTATTAATTGAAAAGGCACTATTCATCAAAAATCATGGTTATAATATTTGTTCATTCGCGAGATCTCTAAAATAACCAAGGGTTAAGTAAAGTCTTATGAGATTTAGCGAGAACTATTGATGTCTCATAAAATTGGTGGCTGGCGCTAAGTCTCACAGTATTTTGATAATGTCATTAGATGTTTGGAGATCTAGCAATAGTCATTGATGCTAAAATGATCTTATGGCTGACATTTAATCTCAAGCTAAAAGTGTAGATTAGTAAAAGTTTGGGAGATTCTACATAGACCGTTGGATTAAGATAGAATCAAGGACAGGCACATAATCTCATGAAGAAAAGGTCAAGTACATAAAATTTAAGAGATTCAGCATCAATCATGGATTAAGGAAAGATCTAAGGGCTGGCGTTAAATCGCTAAGAAAATTTAAAAAGTCACAAGGCTTTCAGTAATTCAGAGATAATGATTTAGATGTTGATACATGTTTAATTTATTTAGAGATTTGTGGTGTGCGTGAAGTCTCTAAGAAAACCCATGGTTAAGAAATTTATCTAGTGACCTAGAGATAGCTTGTAGTCGTGTGATCTCATAACAAACTGAAGTTAAGGTGAAAGCTTAAGAGATTCAGAGCAAACTGTCAAATTAAAAGGAGATCAACGGTGGTCGCGTAATATCCAGATAGATTCAATAAGTGATAAATAATTAAGACACTTAACTTAGGTCATTGATCAAGAGTTAATTGTATGAATGGCATGAAATATCTGAACAAACTCATGGTGAATTAAAACCTTCCGCGACTTCGAGTTGTTTAGTCGCGTGATCTCTAAAAGAAGAAAGGTTAAGTTGTGTTACGAGATGGGTTAATAAGAAAGATCTAAACCATTGACAAGATTTAGATCATGCGGTGTGCATTGAATCTTAGAAACCAAGGTTAAGGCTAACTCTCAATGAATGAGAGATAGAATCATTGTGCAATCTCAAAAAGGAACTGTGGTAAGACTGAGGTAAAGTCACAAGGGTTTGTCTCGCACCATGATGTAAGAAGTTAGCCTATTAAAGGGAAGGGATCTTGAAAATGTGTATGAAATATGCTGAGATGTGATAATATAAGCCTATTATATCAAGTATCGGGCCCATTTCACATATAATGAGGTTTTAAAATTGACAAAAGCACTCATGACTATCCCAATTAGCTTATTCAAAATTGATCACCTGTCAACTTCAAACGCCATGGCTAGGGAAAAAATTTATGTCAAGGTACACAGAGTTAAGACAAAAGTGATTGAATGAAGCTTTCCAATCCTTGGCTAGACTAATGCATTGATTCTGAAATGATAAATAGACATATCTTTCATACAATTAAGTTTACCAAGTTTTCAGAGTTACAAAGCCGAGAGATTGCATAATTGTAAGAGCATTTAGAAGCAAGGAATTGTGTGAATTTTAGAGCAGTTTACAGTAAGGAGCTTGTCTTTTAAAATAGAATTGTTTCAGTGGGATATTCAAAAATTAGTGAAGATGAGCCGACCAACCATGAGAGGAGCTTCAACCAGTGGAGCAAGTAAAGAAGTAGAGGATGACCGGAAAGGAAAGAGAAAATATTCTAAGGAATTTCTGGCTCTACTTCCTGGAACAAGTCAAGGCCAAAAGGTAAATGACAAACTCTTTACTGATGATTTAAAAATTGTAGAGATCCTAGGACTCCAAGGGTTTCTGGTTATTATCTTTATAAGTGTTTTTCTAGTAATAATGATAGCTCAATTCCTATATCAAACCCATGGACATCAGGCTTAGCAAAGTTGATGGTCCTTGATATCTTCATAGATACAGACTTGTTAGTTGAGCTAGCAAAAAAGTATGATTCCCTCTCCAAAACTATTAAGAAAAGTGATGGAACAACTCTAGTCACTTGAGATAGGGCCTCTTTCATGAAAGCTTTCAACATATACCATCCTTGTTCTAAGGAGATTAATTTGACAAGATTGCATAATAGATATACCACGGAAGCTACCATTGTTGCCAAACTAATCCAGGCCCATGTGCCTAGGTCCAATAGGAATTATATTTTTTCCATACCAGGTACTGCACCTTATTTTCATAAAGATTTTAAGCTTCTACATGAAGTACATTTCTTATGGACTATGTAAGGTTTTGGGAGTAGATGACGGCCCCGAGAGATTATCTGTAGACCTTCTGATGATCATCTTGGATTTGCAAAATTTACATGTCAACACTGATTATGACTACATTTAGTATGTTATTGACCAGATGCATCAAGGTCTTATTGATATATGTACAAATCCCAACCCTAAATTTAGGCACTATTCCCTATTAATGCATTTAATCTTATACTTCAATGTCAACAACATGGACACACAAAATTTGAGGCCTAGGGCATTTTTCCATGGCCAACCAAACCCTGTACAAATATGGCTTAGGGTTTGGAACTACACCTCCAACGAAAATGAGTTTTGTGCTTTTCATAATTGGATTGCATATCCTATTTTGGAAATGATAGGTGCAAATATGAAAATATTGCCCAACAAGGTACTACAACTCCTTAGACCTTGTCAATTTGTGGATAAATGGCTAGGAGACCATATTTGGGGAGATTTTTACCTTGAAAAGACATTTAATCTAATGAGGGTTTATGGATGTTCTCAGCCACCTCATATTCTTCCACAATATGTGCCTCCTAGGATACCTACAATAGAGTTCATCTGGAAATTAATGTGGACTGATATGGAGCACTTGGCTCCCCACTGGAAAGGTACATTTACACCCAGACAATTCAAGATTTTTAATTTCATAATTGGCAAAAGAGCCATGGATTCACTAAACAAATGGTTGGGTCAATACAGAATGAGTGTAGCCATATATAGGTATATTGACCCAGAGGATTTTATTAAAAATGCTAAGAAACTTCTGACTCCAAGTATACAAGCTATCAAAGAGCATGAAGAGTGTATAGAGGAGGATTTAATCAAAAACATCCTAAAAGATGAAGAAGTGGCAAGAAGGGATAATTAATACCAGGATTTGATAAGCATGGAGAAACAAGTAAAGAAAAAGGGAATTCTCTTTGGGGGTTTCTTTCCAGATGTACCCTGTATACATAGACTCACAAAAATGATGGATTCATACAATACCTTGTACAATCAACTTGAGGGGTTGATTGAATATAAAGAAAGAGGCCTAGACAAGCACTCTTCTTTAGATTATGAGGAGGAAAGTGATGGAGGTTACTCAGTCCATAGCCCTCCCCCCATGGATTAGCCACCCTCAATAGAACAAAGTATAGAGGTAGACCTTACAAAGGTGCCTGACATTGAGGTGACTGATGAACCACCTAAAAAGAAACAGAAAATGGAATTAGGGGAGCCTTCCCATGCCAAGGCACAAGAGAAGAAAAAGGATAAGATAAGTTCCCTAATCACTAGTAACAAAGTTTATGACGACCAGCTGAGAAAATCCATTAGAGAAGGAAATAAATTAAAAGGGGATGTACAAGAGGAAATTGGAATGCCCCTCCTACTATGCCAAGATGAAAGGCAGATGCATCAAGAACAGTTTTTGAGTGATGATAATTTCATCAAAAATAAAGAGTTCAAGGATTTCTTGATTTGGGTGAAACAACAACAAATTGGATCACAAATATAATTAATAGAAGGTGATTAAGTGCCAAATGAAGCTTTGTAGGCTTTGCAAGCATATGACCCAAAATCGAAACCATGACACCAGAGGAAGCCAGGAAATTGGTTAAGTCTAGTGGGATGCTGCTTGTGGAAGGATGGGATCTAGCCTCTGCATTCATAATTGATCACATCAGAAGGTAGCTTGATGCAAACTCATCTTCTAAGACACAAATTGGAGACATGATCAAGGGATGTGGATACGATCCATGATCCCAAACTTTGGAAATGTGGTCCCTTGCACCTAAGACACAAAAGCCTTATCTGATCATTGTGCAAGAAAAGCAAGATGGGGATAAGATAATTTGGTCTATCCACAATAATTGTGACTTAGAGATATCTCAGGCTCTCACTCATTTTTTACACCTCAATGAGGCTAAAACAGAGCAAATGTCAAAGAGGTATCATAAGATTTTTAATGAATCAAGTGTTGTGGTGAAGGATAGGGAATTATGCTTGAATAAAATCAAGGCATTAGAAGGAAAGGTGGAGGAATTGGATAAGAAATTACAAGAGGCCCCCAAGGCTATTCTTGCTCCACCTAAATAGGTTGTAGATGCTCAGAATGAAACTACATAGGATATTTCAGCAAGCACAAAGCAAATAGATAAGGATAAGAACAAAGTGGCTTTGGAAGCCCTATGGAAGATTCTGCAACATAGGATTGATATCCTAAAAGGAAAAGTAGATTTGGTGCATAATGCTTACAGTAAGCTACCTGACCTAGAAATAGAGTTCAATAACCATATTGAAACTTTAAGTCCTTATTTTGGAACTTGGTCAGGCAAGGCATCACTTTTTGAAAGGTTAGGAGCCTTACAACTACATAGGGTAGATCTCCTTGAAATTTTCAATCAAGTGGGAGAAGAAATTGAGCATATGGAAGCCACTTTGTCTTTCTTCAAAGGTAAGAAAAATCAGATACGAGTCAGGATCAACATGTTTGGGCCAGATTATTATAGATTTATCCCTCCATTAAAGGGATATGATAATAATATTAAAGAAATATCAGATTGGATGGATGAATTTGATACTTTATTACCTATTAAAGATGCATTTATAATAGATAATGATGCATTAGATATGGACAGATTTAATAAGACTTTAGATGAGGCTTTTAAAGAAGAAACAAACTTCATTAAGTTTTTAATAGATGTTAAGCTCATCGTAGATGCCAGATGGGACATACAAAAGGAATAATTACAAAATATCCAGAGCTTTAATTAGCCTTCAGAGGCAGAGGTTGCAGAATGGGATAACATCACCAAGCCCAAGAAGAAAAAGCCTGCAACCATTGACTTAGATATATTGGATGAAGAGTGAAGAGGCACCTGGCACTTGATCTATGAGCACAGAGAGGATAAGCATTAAATAAGACTAGTTTAAGTTAGCCTATATTGGTGGTCATTAGATCTCACAATAAATACAAGAGGTTATCCAGAATATCTACAAACAAAGGTGCCAGCTATCAAAGATTTGGAAATCAAATTTGATCTTCTTCTTATTTTGTCATTCCACCACTTGAAGGTTTAATTGTAATTTTTTATTTTAGTACCTTTAGGGTTAGGTCTAGCCATCTAAAGCTTGTCGCATCCTAATATTTAAGGATTCCAAGATGGATAGTACTCTATAAATAGAAAATTGTAACATAATGTAAGCATGGTGAAATATACAACTGTGAGGTAGACTTTTCATTTTGTCTGAGTTTTTAAGCTTTTTGTCTTTTGAATGTATTGAAGAAATAACATATTAATAAAATACAGTGCAGTTTCCTGTTCTATATCTTTGTCATCTTCTTATATTTTTGTTTATGCTCTTGTAAGTTTAATTTGTAAGGCATCTTGAATATACCAGTTATAAGGTAATTGTGCAATTGCTTATAAGTTTCTTTCAAGGAGGGAGTAATTCTTATGAGTAGTTCCAGAGGGTTAGAAATTAATGTGAGGATTGATACAGGGGTATGGGAATGAAAAGGTAGTTTGTAAGGCATCCTATATGAGCTACATGTGTATTTCCATTAATTAGTTTCTGTGGATTTATATCTCATTTGACTCTTTGCCCAAGATTAAGGCATTGGTGTAGGGTTTAATAAGAAGTTATTCATCATTGATATCAAAACAAACAATCATTTTATTTTATTTTATAGCTAACATACAAGCTTAAGTAGTTGTATTAGAGAATACAATTCAATTTGTTGATTCCTTGAAGAGAGAATCATTAGGTTAGCCTTCCTGAGTCAAGAACTCTAAAAAGAAGAAGGATGAGAATCCTTGCATCATTGTTGTTTTCTATTGTTATATTTATTGTCTGGCTTGTTAAGATCTATATTAGATTGATTATAGTTATCTGCAAGATGTTCTATTAGTTGATATAGTAAGAAGCAATAGGCAAACCAATGTGTCCCCATATCCACTGTTAAAGTTTACTGAAAAGTAGTAACTTATTGAAGGTACACCTGCCTTAGTCTGTGGAGCTCAAAGAAGGAGGATTAATCCTCATCAATTAGACTGTGTCTTGTTAGAAATAAGTTGGGATCTATAGAGTTGGTTAGTTATTGATTTGTTTTGATCCTGCAAGAAAAATCTCTAACAAATTGGCGACTCTACTGGGGATTAAAAGGTTTTATTAAACTTTTAGACAATCTCTGGTATTTTTTAAAGTTGAATTAAGTTACAGTTGAGTTGAGTTTTGAAAGATCGGAGTTACTTTTGTACTATTCATATTAGGTTGTGTTATATTTTCCCAACTTGTGTTGGGTGGCGACTCAAAGAAATCTCTGTAAATTAGTGCTAAGTAATATTCAATATTTATACACATTTTCTCAATATGAATACCAGATCTAGAGTAAGAGAGCATCCTGAAGTTGAGTTGGAAAGTGGAATTCCAACTACTTCTAGGACTAAACGATCTTGGAGAGAAAAGAAGAACAAAGATAATACGGATAATCCATCTCTAGTAAGAGAAGAGGATAATACTAGGAGAGAAGATTCAACCCAATCTAGTCATGAGGGAAACACATCAAAATATGAAGAAGCTCTTGATTTTGGATTGGATACATATGGAAATAGAATAACTCCTAGTGAAAGAGAGGGGACTGATACCACCAGCTCAAATTCTGAGGTTCCCTCTGATAAACTTGTTGAAGAAGAAAGAATTTTGATGGGGCAGTTGGCCATTCTTCAACAAAAGAAAAAAGTGAAAGATCTAAAAAAGAAAAAAACAAGATCAGAAAAATGATGATAGATTAAGAAGAGGATCATTGAAACATCAAGCAACAAAAAATGTTGAAAGATCTAAAAGATATCAAGAGAAACTTGTCACTCACCAAAGTATTGGTTCTCAAGTTTCTAAAGATAAAGGAAAGAAGAAGGTGACAGGAAGTGAAATAGATGAACTCAAAACTCACAAAGTTCTAATAGTTCAAATGTCTAAATTGGACATTTACCTTGAGAAGTCCAAAAGGGAGAAGGAAACCATTTCCAAAATGCTAGAGAAAGAAAAAGCGGAGGCTTCCATTTTAGAGATGAAGAAGAAGATTGATTTCTTGCAATCTTCTGGATTTTATCATGCTGGTGCTAAAAGTGCTACAATATCAAAGGCCAAGGCTTCTACCTTCCAATATAATGATAGATTCCAAAGGAGACCACTGCATGCAGAAAGGTACAAGAAATTTTCTTTTATTGGTATTCCTGGTTATCCCAATACAGTACCAAATGAGATTGGGGATAAAATCCCAAAATTTTTAGGAAATAATGTTATTTCTTGTGAGGTACACTTAAGAAAATTTATTGATATCATAGATGACCTTAACATTAATCACAAAGATGTTTTGATGAAAATTTTTGTTCAATCCCTAGTTGAAAATGCTAGGGAATGGTTTAGAGGGCTATCTAATGGTTTTGTGGGATCTATGGATGAATTGATAGAATTATTTAAAGATCAATATGGTGATAAAACAAATGAAGGATTCTTGTTGAATGAATTTAACAATATAAAGAAAAATTTCAACGAGGAAGTTATTGAATTCAATACAAGATTCCAAAGAGCTATGCATAAGCTTTTCCAGAAGATGAAACTTGATGAAAAGGTATGTCCTACTGCATATTTAAATGTTTTTTAATTCTAAAATGGGATATTCTCTCTGGGACAAGAATCCAAGAAGGCTTACGGAAGCCTATAAGACAACTGCTAATATAGAAATGAATAGAAGAATATCGAGAAAATTGGGTAGAAGGGATGATGGGCGGTTTAGTAGGAGGAATCAAAAGGAACCAGAATACAAAGATTATAAAGCTCCACAGAATAGTAGGTCATCCCATAATAGTTATAATCCCCAAAATAGGATGCAAAATCACTCATTAAGGTACCCAATTTAAAGATGGTAAACCTATTATCCCACAAAGAAAGGACAAGCCTGATAATAAGACTATTGATCCTTTGCATAAAAATTATGTTAACATGTGCAATGATGCTTATTAGTGTGAAGCTTGTCAAGCCCTACATAATCCTGATTTTTGTGTTGTTTCTCTAGACATAAATGCAAATGAAGAATAGGGAGAGGAAGAAGGTGAGTTGTGTGAACATAATGGTTGTTCCATGACTGATTCTTATTCATGTCCTGATGTAGATTATGATAATGAAGTTGAGAACCATGATATGTATGGTTCACAAGGTAGAATAGAAGTATATCATCAACAAGTTTTGTCTGATAGTGAAGAAGAAAAGGTTGATAATATAAGATGTTATGCTCAAAACAGTCAGGAATCTACAATAATGAGAAAACCTTCCGATGAGGAAAGAGCAACTGCTCCTGATCTGGTTACTAAAGCAAGAAGTAATTATAACTTAAGGAATAGAGTAGTGGGTGATGCAGGTAGCCAACCATCTAGCATCTTTATTAAAGAAAACAAAGCAGATGCCAAGAATACACAAAAGAAGGAGGGACCTACTAAAAATGTAAGTAAGCCGAAGGTCAAAATTGTAAACAATTTAAATGGCTCAAACATTGTATATGAGGAAAAGGCCAAAGTATCAGAAATAAGCTCTCCCCCTCCTAAGATTGAAAATAAGAAATCAAAGAAGGAAGAGTCAACTCTAAACATTCAAGTTGACGATAGTAATATTATTGTTGAGAAACAAAAATCATTTGATGTAAAATACACCCCTATTCATATGGGACAGTGTTTGTCACAAATGACCGTTAAAGTTCCATTTTTAGAAATGATGAGAATTAAGGAACATAAGGAAAAGGTTCTTACAGTGATAAATAATGTTTCTTCAATAAAACTCCAAAAACCAGAAGGTGTTGAAAAAGTTAAAAACATACATGATAAGTCTGACAGCAAGGGGAAAGAGCCTGAATGAATGATTTCGGAAATCCCTCAAATTTATTTGAATACAAACACTTCCTCAGGAGTTGTTGATCGCTTTTTCTTAATTTTGGTCGTTAATGGTAAGATGCTTAAAAATTGTATGATAGATTATGGAGCATCTAATGATGTTATCCCTGTAGAGATAATGAAGTCAATGGGACTACAAGTTGACACTCCTCGTGGAAGATGTCAGGCAATGGACTCTAGAGAAATCCATGTTATTGGTACTATTGAGGCTTTGACTTATAGGTTAGCAATATGTCCTGACCAAGTATTAACAATGAGTGTATTGGTTGTTGATATTCCACCTCACTATGACATGTTTCTATAAAGAAAATGGAGTGCTTCAATGGGTGGAAGTATTCAATGTGATTTGTCTTTTGCTACTTTCAACATTGCTGGTAATAATGTCAAGGTGTCCCAGGAAATTAGGACCCTCATATGATTGAACTAAATTAAAACACTGACATTAATTGTTGTGTGGAAGTAGACATGAAAAAATTCATAGTGGAGAAGATTATTCCACAATATAAAAGTGTTGATCCATTAATTGAAGACCTGAATACACAACAGGGTGGTTTATGGAAAATATACTTTGATGGAGCTTGTTCCAAAGAGGGATCAGGAGTTGGTGTCCTATTTATTTCTCCATCAGGTACAACATTCAAGTACTCCTTCTTGTTAACATTTCAGTGTACAAATAATACTGCTGAGCATGAAGCTTTGTTTTTGGGATTAAATATTGCTACTAAACATGGAATCAAATGTTTAAAAGTTTATGGTGATTCTAAGCTCATAGTAGCACAAGTTAGATCCAAGTATACTGTAAAAAATGACAGATTAAAAATGTACAAACATTCTATTCGGGATCAGATTGAATTTTTTGATGCCTTTAACATTAAATAGATAGAGAGGTCAAAAAACATCATGGCAGATTTTCTAGCTAATGTTGCTTTAAAGAATGGTGATTTGACTTTGAGTGGGGTATAAATAGTGGAGGTTAAGAGTAGACTAGTTGTCCCTGATAATGTTTACAACTGGCAAGTTTTTGAAGATGACCGGGATATTCTCAGGTTTATTCAATACCTTGACCATTATGAAGACCAATATGTAGATTGTAACTCTTTAGTTGAAGTGATTGATGGCAAGGATATTGTTTTGGGGAATGTCCAGTTGAGTTCTAATTAGATTCCTAAAGGGCTAATAGAATTATAAGCATTGTTCAATAATCAAAATGATCATTTATAAAAAAAATTATCAGTGCTAAAATTGAGGATTTAGAGGAAGTAAATCTAGGATCAGAAACCACACCTCAAATAGTGTATATTGGAAAAGGGTTAGATTCCCATGTTAGATCAAATCTGATAATATTGTTAAGGAAACATAAGCATGTATTTGCCTGGTCTTATGAGGACTTGAAAGCCTATAGGGAGGATCTTTTTCAACATGATATTCCATTGAAACAAGATGCTAAGCCATCCAGACAAAAGAAGAGACTAATCAACCCATTATTGGCTCCCAAAATGCAACAAGAATTGATGAAGTTAAGGGATGCATGGATTATTCAGCCTATAAGACATTCAACTTGGGTCTCTAATTTAGTTCCAGTAAGAAAAAAGAATGGTGATATAAGGCTTCGTGTTGATTTTAGGAACTTGAATATTGCATCTCTAAAAGATAATTACTCTTTGCCTAACATCAAGGCAATGTTGCACAAAGTTACTGGTTGTGATTTATTGTCAATGATGGATGGTTTTTCAGGCTACAACCAGGTATTAGTAAAGGAATCAGAGCAATTTAGAACTGCATTCACTACTCCATGGAGAACATATGCGTACATTAGAATGCCTTTTGGTCTTATAATGCAGGGGCAACATTCCAGAGAGCTATGGATGTTGTATTTAAAGAAATTTGATTTATTCATGGTGATCTATAAAGATAAATTGACAACATATTCCAAAAAAGCATAGTAGCATTGTGGACACTTAGAAAAAATATTTAATAAAGCTTTGGAATATGGTGTTTCTTTGAATCCTAGAAAATGTCAATTTGCAGGAACACAAGGAAAATTGTTAGGACTTATAGTATCAAAAGAGGGAGTAAGAATTGACCCAAAGAGGATAGAAGCAATTCAGAAGGTCACTGCTCCAAAGAGTATCAAAGGGGTACAATCTTTTTTAGGTAAGATTAATTTTATAAGAAGATTTATTTCTAACTTTGCAGAGATTATTAAGTCTATAATTAAGTTATTGAAAAAGGATGCAAAGTTTAAATGGGATGAAGAAGCACAATCAGCTTTTGAAAAAATCAAGAAAGTAGTTCAAGAAGCACCTGTTTTAAGGTCTCCTGATTACAGTAAACCATTCTCATTATTTTTTTTTGCATATTTTCATACAATTTTTGTTGTGTTACTACAGAAGGATGAGGAGGGTTATGAGCATCCCATTGCATTTTTTGGTAAATCCCTCCAAGCTGCAGAGTTGAACTATGAGATGATGGAAAAATAAGCATATGCCTTGGTTAAAGTTGTGAAGTCATTCAGACCTTATTTGATTTGTGCAAAATTAATTGCATATGTACATCATGCAATAATTAAGGATATTCTTACTCAGTTAGAATTTATTGGTAAACGACGTAAATGGATAAATAGGATTCAAAAATTTAATTTGGAAATCCACATTACCAAATTAGTAAGAGGATTAGGCCTAGCAAAGCTAATGACTGAAGAGAATATGGACTTGGTTCAGATAAATAATGTAGAAGTACAAGATTCAACAGTGACTAGTATTGAAAGACAACCCTATTATGTTGATATCATGTACTATCTCAAAAATATCAAGTGTCCTGATATTATGACTGATAATCAGGAAAGAACTCTCAGGTTGCAAGCTCAAAGATACACATTAGTACAAGGAGATCTGTATTGGAAAGATAGAAATGGTGTAATTTTGTTATGTTTAGATCAGGGACAAGTAGAAAAGGTCCTAACAAAAATACATGTTGGTGTGTGTGGTGGACATTACTCTGCCAAAACTATTGCTCATAAGATTTTGAGGGTTGGTTATTATTGGCCTTGTTTGTTCAAAGATGCACATTCCTTTGTCAGAAAGTGTGAACCATGTCAAAGATTTTCTAACAAGATGAAGTTTTCAGGTGCTCTATTGTTGAACCCTATAGTTGTTGAGGCACCTTTTTCCATGTGGGGGATTCAATTCATGGGGGAGTTCTTAGAAAAATATAGTGGTGGATGTATGCACCCTAAAATGGTCGCCTAGACTTTGGGCCCCATTTATTATTTTAGTGTTTTATCAAATTTCTGAATCAATGCTTTGGAACATTTTCAATTCAAATCAATTTCCTTGATCAAATTGTAATTAATTCAATTATTCAATTATTTCAATATTTCCTAAGGTTTGATCATTTTTATCTAATTAAAAGATTTAATCTCTCTTTTAATCAAATAAAATTCCTCTTATTTAATTAAAAGATATAATCTCCCTTTTAATTAAATTTCTCTTATTTAATTAAATTCAATTCCTCCCATTTAATTAAATAAAATTCTTCTAATTTATTTAATTGAAAGAAAACCTCTCTTTTAATTAAATAAATAAAATCCCCACTTAAAGCACTTTATTTGTTGAAAAATGAAATGAATTAAATTAAAAATTAAATAAAAATCCCTTTTTCTTCACATCTTTCTAAGTGGTGGGTTTTTGCCTCTTAATCATAGCCTTTG